>CM042848.1:8837304-9202774 GCA_023653725.1 Bungarus multicinctus | reverse complement strand
ACACTGTCCGGAATAATATCTTTCCTATAAAAAAGTCTCAGAATAAATTATTAAGCTTTCTGCCGCAAGAATTATTTTTCCCTCAATTTGATGACAAGAATGCGAATCTGGAAATGAAGCTTGCTTGTTCTTCTGATATAGGGTACCTGACAGGGCAGCATGGTCATTGACAATTTGCAATGGGGCTGGGAATAGTGATATTTGGACCCTATCTCAAGCAGATGGCGCCTATTTTGGAAAAGAATCTCCAAACAGAACAAGTAAGGTCCTCACCTACAACCACAATTGGGATGGCACTCCAGTGCTAAAGCAGTGATCATTAAGCAAGAACTCACATACTGCGCAGCGTACAGCTTTCTGCCATTGTTGTTATTGAGCCATCACGTGCACTGCGACTTGAAATTTATTTCTGCTTCTCTCCGTTGACTCGTGTGTTGCCACTTAGCTGTGAAATATACAAATGGGTGATGCATAACCGCTGGACACCTGTGACAGTCCCAATATTCCTGCTGTTTCCGAAGTGCTGACACGATGAGGGAGGGATGTGAACAGTTGTAATGACAGATTGTAACATTACTTTTTTTCAGTGTCATCGACAACCATGTCACTAAACAACCATTCAGTAATGAAGACTCCTGTTAACCTATCCTAAATATCCAATCATTTTTTTGCTTGGAGGTCTTGATAGAAAACTTCTAGGCACTTGTTTCCAACTGTTTAGGCACTTTTCTTTCTTTCTTTCTTTCTTTCTTTCTTTCTTTTCTTTTTTCTTTCTTTCTTTCTTTCTTTCTTCTGTCTTTCTTTCTTTCTTCTTTTCTTTTCTTTCTTTTTTCTTTCTTTTCTTTCTTTCCTTCTTCTTCCTTCCTTCCTTCTTCCTTCCTTCTGAACAAATTACTACTGATTTTGTGCTTCCCCATAGTTGCCATCTGTACTAATCTGATGTCCTCCAATTGTTGAAAAAAAAGCATGATGACCAATTTGTCAGGCCTAATAACAGTAGGTTGTAACTTACTAGGTAACTAATGACAGACATCTATAAAAAGCTAGGAGAATGAATTTTAGCCATTTCTGCCCTTGTATTTAGGTAACCGCATTTCAAAGCCTCATTATTCACTAATGTGAAAACAAATCTAAGGAAAACTTTTACGTTTGTAATTCACTATACGAAACGAACACAGAATGGTTTTTGTAACATTTTTAAGTAGTCTGTAAATAGAGATGTTTCTTCCTAAGTATGCTCTGATTTAGTCAATCCCCGTTTTCAGTCTTCTTTTTAAGCAAACAAAGAAAGTTATTCATGTGTCTCAAAATGCCTGTGGCAAATTGAGGATCAACCTACTTATACTGTTGGCTTTTTTAAAAAAAAAATTTGCCCTTAAGGACATAAAGTTATTTATACAGATATTAAGTTCCTACTTTGTGGATCAGTAAATAAAGTGAGGTTGTAATCACTTTTTCATCTCATAGGTAGTAAGTAATTTAATGTTGCTCCAATATTTTTAAAAAAGGTGCAAATGTTTTGTAAGCTATATATCTGCCTTTTTCATGAAGATCATTTGTACAGTGAAGTTATACAGCTCCCTCTCAGCTTTGATATGATTTAGCTGTTATCTAATCCTGGGGGAGAAAAAAAACCTAACAAGTTTATATTTAGGGAGTGGCACAGTGGTGGGATTCAATTTTCTTTACTACTGGTTCTGTGGGTGTGGCTTGGTGGGCGTGGAAGGGGAAGGATACTATAAACTCTCCAGTCAGAGGTGGTATTTGCCGGTTCTCTGAATTATTCAAAATTCCGCTACTGGTTCTCCAGACATGGCCAGAATCTGTTGAATACCACCTCCGGTCTGGCATTAGCTATAGATCTAAACTTGAAAGAACGCTGAAGCAAGCAAAGCACTTGTCAACTAAAAAGATACTCCTTTTTAGCTGCCAGAAAAATGGAGCGTGGGAAAACAAGGCATTCTTGAAATGCCTAGATAATCACTGAGCAGCCCCAAAGTTGTCAGAGCATAAGAAGGTTATTGGAGAGCATGATGGATGACTCTTGGAGACTGATGTGTCCCGGGGTGGGATTCAAATTTTTAACAACTGGTTCTGTGGGTGTGACTTAGGTGGTGGGCGTGCTTGATGGTCATGTGAATGGGTGGACATGGCTTGGTGGTCATGTTATTGGCTGGGTGTGGCCAACTCAATATCACTCACATTGGTGCACGGATCTCCTCGCCTGGCCTCTCATAACTGTGGGGATGCTGCAACAGTTGTAAGTGTGAAAAATGGTCACTTTTTCAGTGCCATTGTAACTTTGAATGTCATTCCACACAAGCAAAGTACCAGCAAAGGAGGGGAAAAAACTCCAGAGAAGTTCCTGAGACAGGAAGTCTAGTCCTGCCAAGAATGTAAGAAGGGTTAACGGAGAGGCAGTTTCTATAAGCAACACCAGCCATGTTTCCTTCCTGCCTTCCTTACAGGATAAAGCCAGTAATTTCTTCTAACAATCGGTTCTCTGAACTGCTTAGAATGTTAACAACCGGTTCTAGTGAATAGGTGCAAACTGGTAGAATCCCACCCCTGGATGTGTCCTATTGGAGAAGTCACATCCAGGGAGTGGAGGAAAGACCAGGGTCCAGGGGAAATGTATGATGTGATTTAGTATCGGCTGCACCCAGCCACGCACCAACCTGGCAATTTCTAATAAACCAATTTACTTTTTCTGAGATGCGGCTAGAGACTTTTGCTTTGAATGAGGGTGGATTTGTTGGAGCCCTGACAGCATTTACATCAACTGATTTTCCAAAATAGACTTCTTGCAACACATCTGTGAAGCATCAATCTTGTTGCTTCATCCTGAAATATAGCAAAAAAAAAAAGAAGAAGAAGAAATCCCACTGGCTTTAAGTTTGAATTTAATACAACTTCGCAAAAGAACAAACACCTTAGAAGGGACCTTGAAGGTCTTCTGCTCCAACCGCCTTGCCTGTGAAAGGAGACTCCACACCAAGAGTGTTGAACTTGTGGCATCACGTTGTTGTCACATGATATATTGCAACTTTCCCCCCTCACAAAGCCAGGGGAGGGTGTGGCCAACGCGTGAAGCATCCATTTCAGACAAATAGCTGTCCTGTCTCTTCGTGAAAACTTCCAGTGTTAATCAAATGGGAGGAGGCTACACTCATTTTTTTACATTATTATATTCTTAGCAAACCTAAGACAACTTTCACTATAAAGGTAAACTAAGGGGATAAAAACTAGTCTTCTATTCAAGTCACTATAGTAGTTTAGAAATATCCTCTGTTAGTTTAGCACAATTCAGAGTGTATTTGCTGAATGCATGTGTCTTCCACTAAGTGGTAAGGTAGCCCTCCTACACATTTTGCAACCAGGAGGAGAGCCTGTGTGTATTTAGATTAGGGCTACAGCCACGGGCTGCAAAAATCCAAATAACCCCTAGAGAACAGTAAGAGCAGTAATAAAACTATTTCTTTGTTGCCATTAGTGACCATCTGATTTTTATTTTTATTTGCAATTCAGCAAACCAGAAATGGCAGGCCTAATTTAGAGGAGTGTGCATTGAACTTCTATTCAAATAATATAAGGGGATTTAGAGCATGGATAGCCATGTTTCTCCATCCATAAGATCTGCTTTTGGAATGGCTACTCCCACTCTCAGGAGAAACTCTAGCTCTCTGAAACATATAATTAACCTGACTGCTAGTGAATAACGTGATAATAATTAACTTCAATAATTAACTTCTTTGAAGAAAGATTATAAAAATGCATGAAGGAAATAGTTAGCATGGGCATCTAGCCAAAGCAACCAGTCATGCAATCTGTAATATTGAAGATAATAGAGTAATACATTTATTACAATTACTGATTATATATTGCTATCATGACCTGCATGTTTATTTCCCAGTAACATTTGCCTGATCACTGTCAGTGGACAGAATACTGACCTATGAAGATCATTGGTCTTTTCACCAAGTTGGCTGATACCCTTCCCAATTATCTATTACTTGAAGATAACATTTTTATTTTTTATTTATTATTTTTGTCAATTGCTTACAAGATAATAGATTAAAGTAAAAACATAGTGATGAATACATGGATACTATAAGAAAAATAAAAAGAAACAATAGGACAGGGACGGTAGGCACGTTGGTGTGCTTATGCACTCCCCCTACAGACCTCTTAGGAAAGGGGTGAGGTCAATAGTAGACAGTCTAAGGTTAAAGTATATATAGTTTGGTATCTGAGTGCAACCAATTAAATGAAGGACTGAAAACTATTCTATCAAATATACATGTTCAAGCAAGTACAGTTTCTTAACCTAGATATACTGCATTCCTTTCTGTCTATCTCCTCTTTTGCCTCATTCTACATCTGAATCGACCAATATGTGAGCTGTTAGTTCTTTTACATTTGTTTGATCACAAATGGTGAGAGAAAGAGTGGAATTCTGATGAAAATGGGTGAGAATTCTTTCACTCTGCAAGCACTGTGCAAAAGTAATATGTGATGGAATGTAGTCTTTATTCCCAGGAGGAATGAACTGTTTTCCGGAAGCGTAAGAAGCAACTCAGTTACATAGTTCAGGAGTGTCAAGCTCAATGCGTCCCATGGGATGCTTAGATCTGGCCCATGGGACCGCCCTGGAAACAGCGAAGGACTGGCACAGGGTGCCTCTGCCAGGGAAAACAGAGCTCGGAAGAGCCGCACACAGCCGAAAATTGGGCCAGGGCCCTCCAGAACTCCATTTTCACTGGCAGAAGGCTAGCAAACAAACTCAAAACAAAACAAAAGGAGAAATGTTTCCCCTTTTGCATTTGAGCACCCAAGAAGAAACAGGAAAAGAGAAAGGAAAAGAGGAAAGACAAAGAAAAAAAGGAAAGATGGGGAGAGACTAAGAAAGGAAAAAGAATGAAAGAAGGCAAGGAAGAAGAAAGAAGAATGAAGAGGGGAGGAAAAAAAGAAAAGGAAGGAGGGAGGGAGGTTGCAGGAACTGGGCTTGGCTAGTCTAGTGAAGAGAAGGACCAGGGGAAACATGATAGCGGTCTTCCAATATTTGAGGAGCTGCCACAGGGACGAAGGGCTCAAGCTATTTTCTAAAGCGCCTGTAGGCCAGACAAGGAATAATGGATGGAAACTGAACAAGGAGAGATTTAACCTGGAAATGAGGAGAAACTTTCTGAAAGTGAGAACAAGCAACCAATGGAACAGAAGTTCCCCTCGGAAGTTATGGGAGCTTCATCACTTGAGACTTTCAAGAAGAGATTGGACTGCCATTTGTCAAAAATGGTGTAGGATCTCCCGCTTGAGTGGGGGGTTGGACCAGAGGTCCCCTTCCAACTCTGATTATCTGTTATCTGTTAAGGAAGGAAGGAAGGAAGGAAGGAAGGAAGGAAGGAAGGAAGAAGGAAGGAAGGAAGGAAGGAAGGAGGAAGGAAGGAAGGAAGGAAGGAAGGAAGAAGAAAGAATACAGCTCATCAGTCTGGAACCCACATTACATATCTGATATTAACACAGTCGAGAAAGTCCAGAAATGTTTCACAGAATTCTCCACTCCTCTACTCATTGCAGAATACCTTATGCCACCAGACTCGAAATTCTAGACCTAGAAAACCTAGAACTACACCGTCTTCGGTCCGATCTAAGTATAGTATATAAAATCATACATTGCAATGTCCTTCCTGTCAATGAATACTTCAGCTTCAACCATAACAACACAAGAGCAAACAATAGATACAAACTCAAGGTTAACCGCACCAAACTTGATTGCAGGAATTACGGCGTCAGCAACAGAGTGGTCAATGTCTAGAATACTCTACCTGACTCTGTGGTTTCTTCCCCAAACCTCAAAAACTTTAACCTTAGACTGTCTACTACTATTGACCTCACCCCTTTCTTAAGAGGGCATGCATAAGCGCACCAGCGTGCCTACCGTCCCTGTCCTATTGTTTCTTTTATTTTTCTTATATGTATTCATAACTATGTTTTTACTTATACCTATTCTCTTGTAAGCAATTGACAACCAAATAAAATAAATTTGTTTAAATTATCAGTGTAGGTTTTTGTAAATAATTTTGCATGAAACAAATATGCCATGACTAAAACAGAAGTGAGTTCATGTGTACCGTAGTAGTGCCAAGAGGGAATATTTGTGTCCTTGCATTGTTTCTATGCTGAACAACACATTGCAAAGCAACTGGAAGGTAAACAGACATGAACAAAATAACAAAACTGGAATAAAATCATTGGTGTCAAGGATGGCAGAGGCCACAGCTACAACGGCCGATGTAGGCACTGTGGAGGAGAAACTGGCAGAAGTAATTCTTGTGTCAGAGCAGGGTGGGAAGTCAGTGCTGCAGATGTGCTGCCAAAGGAACGTGCTGCGTCACTACGACAGAGACAGCAGGCCAAGTGCATGGCTTGGAAGCAGGGCCCCCAACGGGAAGTGGTGGCATAGCTTATCAATGACTACTGAGACTGGGGCGAGGCTGGAGCCAAGGCAGGGGTGTGGCTCACTTGGATAAAACATGCTGGGAGGGAGAAGCTGACTTTGCCTCTCTGCATGGTAGGGTTTGCAGCTTGAGCTCAGTGCATGCCCTGTCTATCTAAATGAAACCAGTTAGCTTGCATGCTTGTGGTGTTTTCCTTCCTGGTTCTTCCTGGTTCAGAGCTGGGACAGGCTGAGACATGGAATGTTACCACCAATACTTGAGACTACCAACTTGAGATTTTCAAGAAGAGATTGTGTTCTGGATTGGTTAATATTTGAAATACTTACTGTTCATTGGTCTACATTCCGGCGGGAGATCCTCGCCCCGTCATTGGCTGGCTTAGGCGCGGGAGCCCTTTAAAAGAAGGGCTGCCGCGCCGCCGAGTCAGTCGGTGTCCTGCAAATAAACAAAAAGACTGAATCACTATACGTGTGTGCCTCTTCATTGCCGCTCCAAAACACTGGCGACGAGGGTGGGATCGAGGCAACACGTTTAGAGAGTGAATAGCGGCAGAGAGCAAGCGGCATCATGTCCGGAAGCAACGCACCGCCTGAGAAATTCAATCCGGCAAAGGAGGAATGGCAAACGTATGTGGACCGATTCCTCATGTTTTTGGAGAGTAGCGATCTGAGCGGAGTGTCGGATCACCGAAAGAGAGCGGTGTTTTTGACCCACTGCGGCCAAGCCGTTTTTCGGATGGCAAAGGCGCTAGCATCTCCAATCGATGTCAAAACGCTAACTTGGCCCGAGCTAGAGAAGATCCTGAGGAAACACTACGCTCCCACAGTTTCCTGCCTGATAAAGCGCCATGAGTTTTACCTCCGGAACCAAAAAGAAGGTGAACCTATCGCCGATTTCGTGGCAGATTTAAGAGAAATAGGTGGAGAGTGCGAATTCTCGGATTTCAATGAGGCGCTGAGAGACCGGATCGTTTTAGGCTTAAAAGATCCAATATTGCAGAGTAAGTTACTAAACCGACCCAAGATAACAGCCACAGAGGCCATCAAAGAAGCCACCGCAGCCGAAGCTGCTCACAAATCGGCGGCAAGAATGAAACAGATTAATCAAGCTGCACACCACAAATCCAAAGAAGCCACCAAAGCTGATGATGAACAAGGAAAAACCTCAACACACTACGAGGATCTTGAAACTGAGACCAGTAGTGAAGAAGACGAGGTTTGCCACCTAAAAGCCGCGAGAGGAAAAAAAGAGCGGGCAACCAGGCGGTTTGATTTTGAATGCAACCGTTGTGGTGGAAACCACCCCAGATCAGAGTGCCGTTTCATAGACGCAATATGCCGAAAGTGTGAAAAGAAAGGGCACATCGCAAGGGTATGCAGAGCCCGATCAAGCTACAGCCCCAGGCGAAGAGAAAGCCCTCCCCCAAGAGAGAGAGAAAAGAAAACAAACAACCGTTGGAGCCAGGAAGGAAGGAATAGAAAGTTTAAAGAGTCATCTTACAAGAAGGAAGAAACACACCAAACAATAATAATTGGTCACTCTAATACAAAAAACGTTAAAAAAGTCCACGTGCAAGTAAGAATTGAAGAAAAAAATTGTGAAATGGAAGTGGATTCGGGATCATTCCTTTCCATGGTTTCCTGGGACACTATTAAGAAATTGATCCCAGACATACGGCGAAGCGAACTAGACAAACAGAAATTAATGCTCAAAGACTACCAGGGAAACAAAATTCCGGTAGTAGGGATTGGACATTTCCAGGTAACCTTCAACAACCATACTGAGATTCTTCCCCTAACAATCGTGGACCGGAACAGACCCAGCCTCTTAGGACTGGAATGGTTCGAACCGCTGGGAATAGGGATGACCGGTATCAACCATATCACAGACGCTGACTGGGAGGCAGATCTCATTCAAGAATTCCAGGACCTGTTCAGCGAAGAATTAGGCAAGTACCGGGGTAACCCGATTTCTTTTAACATAGACCCCAAGGTAGCCCCAATTAGACTAAAGGCTAGACGGGTACCTTTTGCCTTAAAGCCAAAAATAGAAGAACAACTGGATAAACTAGTAAAGCAAGGGGTCCTCGAGCCAGTTGACCACGCTAAATGGGAGACCCCTATAGTGACCCCTATAAAAGCAGACGGGTCGGTTCGTATTTGTGGGGACTATAAGGCGACCCTCAACCATGCACTACAACAGAGCGCATACCCCGTGCCTGTCGTACAACACTTGCTACATTCTATCAAAGGCGGAAAGATTTTCGCTAAACTCGATTTGGCTCAGGCTTACCAGCAACTGCCCGTTGACAAAAAAACAGCTGAAGCCCAAACTATTGTAACACACCGGGGTGCCTTTAAGTGTAATCGCCTCCAATTTGGCGTTAGCGTGGCACCAGGCATTTTTCAATCTCTTATGGAACGCCTCCTTCAAGGAATTCCAGGAGTCATTCCGTATTTCGATGACGTCCTAATTGCAGCTAAACACAAATTGCAACTGCGAGACCGCCTAAGAAAAGTGCTTACCAAATTTACTGAGGCTGGGTTAAAAGTCAAAAAAGACAAATGCACCCTTATCACAGACAAAATAGAGTTTTTGGGATACCTAATCGATGGCAATGGCATCCACCCAACAGCAGGAAAAACCCGTGCTATCAAAAATGCCCCCACACCAACTAACAAGGCTGACCTACAAGCTTTCCTAGGGTTGATAAATTTTTACCATGTCTTTTTGCCCCAGAAAGCCACGGTGGCGGAACCCTTGCATAGACTTTTGGACAAAGACACGTCGTGGAAGTGGGGACATCGGGAAGAAACAGCATTTAACAAAATTAAAGACATGATCACTTCAGCACAAGTGTTAATTCAATATAACGAGACTTTGCCATTGTTACTAACTTGTGATGCCTCCCCCTTTGGAATCGGAGCTGTCCTGAGCCACCTTCTACCTAACGGCAGAGAGGCTCCGATTGCCTTCTATTCAAAAACTTTGTCCCAAAGCCAAAGGAATTACAGTCAACTGGACAAGGAGGCACTAGCCATAATTTCGGGTATTAAACGTTTCCATGAATACCTGTATGGCCGATCATTTTCTATCATCACCGATCACAAACCCCTACTAGGTATTCTGGCGGGTGACAAACCCACTCCCCATATTCTATCACCCAGAATGACAAGATGGTCAGAATTCCTGGCCGCTTACAATTACACCCTGTTTTACCGCCCGGGTCCGACCATCACGCACGCCGATGCTTTAAGTCGTTGCCCGTTACCAGACTCTGATCCTGAACCAAACCACAGCACCTCAACCTTTTTGATTGAGACCCTGCCCGACCTCCCGATGACAGCAGCAGACATCGCGCACGAAACCTCTAACGACCACCTACTGCATACCGTGAGTAGGTGGATCATAAAGGGTTGGCCTGACTCTGATTTACAAGAACAGTACAGACCGTTTAAACAGAGACAAATGGAACTTTCAGTACTAAAAGGCTATGTACTATGGGGGGATCGAGTGGTCATTCCACTAAAACTGCGAAATTCCATATTGAAACTATTGCATGAGGGACACCCCGGGGTGGTAAAGATGAAAAGTTTAGCCAGAAGTTATGTATGGTGGCCTGGGTTAGACAAGGATGTTACCGACTGGGTCGCGGGTTGCCAGCCCTGTCAGACTTCCCGGCCCTCACCCCCAAAGGCACCAGCCACTGAGTGGGATCTACCTAGGGGCCCTTGGTCTAGAGTCCACATAGATTTTGCGGGTCCGACTAAGGGGCATACCTTCTTGATTCTGGTAGACGCTTATTCCAACTGGTTAGAAGTGAGCCTCATGAAATCAACCTCTTCTGAGGCTGTCATACGACAGCTCAGTCACTGGTTTGCCACCCACGGTTTACCAGACGTCCTGGTATCTGACAACGGCCCTCAATTCACGGCTACAGAATTTGAGGGCTACTTAGCAAGTTTGGGCATACGCCATGCCTTAACCGTGCCGGCACATCCGGCAGCGAATGGACGGGCCGAGCGCATGGTCCGGTTTACCAAGGAGACCCTTCTTAAGTTAGACCAGGGCCCTATACAAGCACGCATCGACAAATTATTGTTCCTCCAACACACTACACCTAGTAGCACTACTAACAAAACTCCTGCTGAATTACTTATGGGGAGAAAACTACGTTCCCCTCTCGATAGACTACACCCCACCTACTCTACAGATAAACCCCTAGATTCGTCAACCAAAGTCCGAACATTCCGAATTGGGGATTTAGTTTACGCTAAAAACCTGGTAGGGCACCCCTTATGGGTACCAGCCACCATCACACATCTAACCGGACCCCGTTCTTACCGGCTTACCACTGCTGATGGCAAAAGCTGGAAGCGACACATAGACCAACTTCGAACTCTCACCCGTCCCAGACCTGGCGATTTTCCTGGGGGGGAAGGGGAGCAACCACCAAGCAGTCTGGATAAGGGAAGCCCACTAACAAACAATGACGCCCTAACTCACACACACACACCCTCAACTCTAGCTCCGGTCGGGTCGCGCTGCTACGCACCTGATCCTGAAGAACGTCCCGCTGAAACATCTGACAGGGTCGTCGATAATCCAGGCCGAGCAGGGAGCGGCATGGCCACATCAACTAGCCCAGCTAGGCCCGTTGGTAGTGACGCAGCCGGCTCGACCTGCTCGAAGTTTCCAGGGCCGGAGGCGAGAGGAGCAACAGGTCCTTCCGCACCAGCCGATAGTAACGACGCAACTGAGCCGCGCAGGTCCAGTCGGACTCACAGGAGCCCCGCCTATCTACGTGATTACGTAACATAGGCGCGGCTCCTGATTGGTCAGACTGGACCAAGGAGGGAGGGGTGTTCTGGATTGGTTAATATTTGAAATACTTACTGTTCATTGGTCTACATTCCGGCGGGAGATCCTCGCCCCGTCATTGGCTGGCTTAGGCGCGGGAGCCCTTTAAAAGAAGGGCTGCCGCGCCGCCGAGTCAGTCGGTGTCCTGCAAATAAACAAAAAGACTGAATCACTATACGTGTGTGCCTCTTCATTGCCGCTCCAAAACAGATTGGAATGCCATTTGTCAGAAACGGTGTAGGGTCTCCCGCTTGGGTGGGGGGTTTGACTAGATGATCTACAAGGTCCCTTCCAACTCTGATTATCTGTTAATATTGACCACTAAAACAGAGGATTTCAAAAAGTAAATTTTACAAATTTGGAAACAAATGCTCAGATTTATTGTACCTTTACTGTACAATAATTAATGAATCAGCATTCATAATAGATTCTGGAAAGTAAGGTTTTCTTTGACACTGAGTTGGAAGTAATTGAACAGAAAGCAATCAATAATTTTTGCTCTTTGAACAAGCTAAAATTATAGATAATTTTAATTTTGGACAATAAAGAATAAACGGAACTGCAAAAGTATAGAAATATGCAATGTGGATCTACAAGAACAGCAGTCAAGCTGGGAAACAGAAGCTTTAAAGCTAACTAATCAGCAAATAGAACTAACTGAGAAAATAAAAAGAAATCAAATGAAAGAAGCAGAAAGAATACAATGACTACAATTAAAATACATACAATCATAAGACTTGAGATGACTTCTGCATATCAACACAGCACCAAGCAATTCCAACAGAATCTATTAAAGAAAGAAAACAATTAATATACATCATGAAACAACAGAATAAGGAAAAAAGGGATGCCAAAGGCATTTATTAATGGAAAGTCAGAGTGGAAAATTCATTTGGAACAGAAGGTTTTTTAAAAGGGCAGATTTGAGCAATCTGAAGAGTTATAAAGCAAGCCTCTGTCAAAAATGAAAAACATGAGCTTAACCTTACAAAATGATAAACTACCTATGCTATCTATGCAACCAAGCCCATTGTAGAAGTCTCAGAATAAGTCAGTTAATAATAGTACAGAAAAGTTAATGATATGAAACAAAATCAAGTAAAACACTATGGAATTAAACAACATTTGTTCTGCAAATATTTAGGAGATGATCATAAAATATTCAAAGTACCGTCAAATCCTGATAAAGAAAAAAAAGGCGAATATTAGAACATTTCAAGAGGAAATGATAGAAAACACAAGAAAAAAGCACAAGTGTTCATTGGGAGATAATGAAAGAAAATGGAAGATGTGATAAATACAGAAATGCAGGTCAGAAAGATTGAGAAATAACCCATGATCTACATGGCTTGTGGGTTAAACATCTGAGAAGCCTACACTGCAGACTAACAACATACTTGGATGACCTTTTGGAAACAACAATGAACAGCAGATGGCATTTGGTAGAACTGTTGTTGTACAGAAAACCAAGGGAGAAGTACTGACACCTGAAAACTATAGGCTTATAACTTGCCTGGCTATAACATTCAAACTATTTACTAGAATCACAGCAAATCTGTGGTCTGTTTCTTTGAATTCTCCTAGTGGAACAAAAAGAGATCTGCAAAGATTCATGTAGCATAGAAAGCTAGTTACTGATTCACAAAATTATCTTTAAAAAGAAAGAAAATCAACTCTTTTTATAGCCTGGATAGCCTATAAAAAGGTATTTGACTCACTCCATATGTCTCTAGCTCCCGGGCTTTGAAAATGTCTGGAAATCTTTAGAATAAAGAGAAATATTAGAAGATTCCTCGAAATGTTAATGGCTTTATAGGAAACAAACATTATGGTAAAGGGGGGGGCCTTAATAAAAGTAAAAATTAAATAATGCATATCTCAAAGAAACTCATTATATGGGCAACGATTGTGGATATCAAGGTACAAAACAAAGTTCCAAAATAAATCAGTTCTTTATATGGATTACCTAAAACTACTCAGGAAATGAAAAGCTGGCAGTGAATCTCTGTTGGACATTCTCCATACACTTAGTGAAGACATAGGAATGAAATTCAGACTGGATAGATGTGCTAGTTTGGCATTTAAAAGAGGCATGATTATAACAGAAGAAGGCCTACACCTAATGAATGGAAATGCTGTGAGATACCTGGCATCTGAAGTGTGATACAACGGCTTAGAATTAATGCAAGTTTCTGATTATTGATCAATCAAGTTATAATAGCTACTAGATAAATGTATATGAAGCAGTCTTAAAAATTAAAATCTAAACTAAATGTTGGAAATATTGTTAAATCAATGAATACTTAGGCAGTCCCTGTAATTAGATCTACTACAAGATGACTGACTGGATCCAGGCTGAATTGGAAAACTTGATTAGAAAGCAAGGAAACTAATGACCATACATCACATCCTTCACATACCTGGAAATGCCACCGATAGAGGATTATTGAAAATAAAACTTTTCTGAACGGTCTGTATGAATGCAAGCTATACTTATGGAAGTTTATATTATATTTTAAAAAATTTTTGAAGAAAGCAAAAACTAATCAGAATTTAAGAAAGACAGAATTAAAATTCAAGGTTTGCTGGAAAAATAAACCAATCCATGGTCAGCATACCGTATGTTTGATAGTGAAGGAAAAACAGATCAAAATTATGACATGGTTGGGACTGAAATCTGGAACATTTTAAAAAGAAATTTATTTATTTATTATTTATTATTTGTATTTCTATACGAAATGGAGAGAACCATGAGGGCAGCTCAAAAACAAGCTCTGAAAACCAATACTATCATAGTTAAAATTCAACACATTTCTAAACACGTGAAGTATCAATTTTTGATAATTGTTAAATTATCTCATTAATGGCCATGGTAAAGTTGCTCAACATAAGTATAAACCAATTTTTGCTGGTTTGCTTTTTTTTGAACCCTTTATTATTTTCACATTTAATACTTATTTTCCTTCTGTTTTTCCTACAATAACCCTGTGAAGTACGCTGGGCTGAGAAAGAGTTATTGGCCCAAAGTTACCCACCTGGCATTCATACATAAGGCAGGACTATAAACAATGCCATGATATGGTTTCAAATATCATCCATTGGAATTTATGTAAAAAAATTGATTTTCTCTTTGCTAGGCAGTAGGATCACGTCCTTAAGTTTGGCAAAATGATGTCATCAAAATGTTGAGAAATTTCTTCAGAGAAATAAGAACTCAGCTTATCTGGATGTTATTGGCAAGGAGGTGTTGTGGTCCAGGTACCTCAGAATTAAACAGAAAAAGTATCAACATGCAGTGTAAAGATTGTAGCAGCCACTATATGGACAAACAGACAGAAGATAGAGCACATCTGTGAATATCAACTAGCAATCAGAATATATGATGAAAATTCTTTATAATTTCACAACACATGGACAGATTTAACCATATTTAACCAAGTGCAGTTAGCACTCAAGACAAATTAGCTGTCAACACATATCGATAAACATCATCTACATACTACTCAAAAGAGACAATCAATCTAAAAGACCATAACACCTCCTTGCCAGCAACCAACACCCAAATGAGCAGAGATTAACACCAAGATTAATACCCCTATCAAGAAACCACAAATCAAACAATCAAATGGTTAATAATGACTTAATTAACCACAAAGAACACTCCCAGCAAATCTGATAGAGCAAACTACCATGTATAAACAGACAGCAAACACCAACTTCCTTCTAGCATTAATGATATTACCTAGTTGGGTAATGAAACATCTGCAAGGAACAATCAAGCTCAGAGAGCAGCACGGGCCCCACATTAAGCGATTTATTAACTTGTGGAAACTGTTATTTATTTATTTATTTATTTATTTATTTATTTATTTATTTATTTAATTGTTTGCTTGTTTGTTAAATTTATTGGCCACCCATCTTACCACAGGGTAACTCTGTTTTTTTTTTTTTTCATGATTAAAGACTATCTGAGTGAACATTATGAGCAAGTATGTTGAAATAGCTTCTCCTATGCTGAAAGTGGTGAATTTACCTAGCAAATCCATAACATTTAACTGTGAGAAAAAGTAGTAAATAGTTTGTGGGCAAAATCAAGCACTTTTGAAAAGCGGTATGGTTTGTTAGGTGTGAAATAATACTATGATCGTATTATTTAGTATTGAAATAATACTATTGCTGAGGCAAATAGTCGTAAAATGGTTGGATGATGAGAATAGATGGTATTAACTGGTAGAAAAATATTTGATTGTTTTTTTAATTACATCGTTCTGTAAACACTTCTGGAATAAGATGTGTTAATCTACTTTGTTGGAAGAGAATTATCTATATGCAAGCCATTTACTACATCAAGTAAACTCCAGGTATCCTTATTATATATACAGAGGCACTTTTATTTGCATAGAAAACTGGTTGCTTTCTGTACTTACTTCTAATTTCCCCTAAGGTAGATCACCTTTTCCATAATGACAGAATATTTTTCCTTTGATTTAAAAAAAATATTTATTGTTTTTTTCTAGAAAAAGAGCAAAGAGGCAAGCAAAATAATAAAAATAAGTGGTACATAAATATAATATCTATTAAGTGGACTGAGGTTACCAATAAGTACAGTTGGTGCTCAATATATTATTGGTTAGAAATTAGTCACAAAAGAATTCTACTATATATATTCCATGATCACAAATAATAATCTTATAACAAAGAGTCCTCTCTGTGTCTCCAGGAAGGAAGATATAATGAAAAGGAATCCATTCATTTTTGTTTACATTTTGACAGCCCAAATGACTACTGTTAAATCCAAATTAGGTGGGAAGACTTATTATGAAATAAATTGTTGAATTCAATCACAGAGACAGCTACTAAAACAACTCTATTCAGAAAGGAGGAGAAAAACCTGGACATCTTTATCTCAGGTCTCAAAAGATATAAGAAATATCCTTTCATTGCCAATTTATTTTGACAATAACTTAAATCGATAGAGGCAGTGTATTAGATTTTTCATATCATCAGAGTAACAGGAATCTAATTTTAGTAACCATCTTATGAGCCAGGGGCTTATTTAATGCAAATGTTTATGTGTTATTATTTCTAATAACAAAAGCAATTGTGGTGATTTATATAAACATTTGAAGTTTGGCTCTGTTCAGATCATGGGCCCAGATTGCCTTTATAGTACATCTGAATTCTGAGCCACAACTTAACCTAAGCTGCTAAATTCAGACAGATTCCCAAAAGAGGCTAAGTTTCATCTCATATCCCTGAATGAAGAAAGGAAAGAAAGGGAAAAGAAATATCCAGATTTTCAAAACTTACTATGAGTCATACCCATAATAACAAACCAAGCTTTGTCTTTAAATCAGAATCCAGAATCCTGAATGAAATTATATAGGAAAGTTCCACTGTAATCATAAAATGCTCTCTGGCCCAAAGGGCATAATAAGGTATTGATTTGAAAGTCTGAAGCAACTCATGCATTAGTTAGAAGACAACAACACAACATAACAAAACAAAGAACCCACTGAACCCTTGAGGGTGAGTGCCAGGAAAACAGTGATGAGCCAACGGAAGAATTGGACAATCCTTAAAATGAAGAGTCACGGTACCTGATTGGGCCGTCTTGCAGCCAACTGCTATTAAATTGTGATAGCAGTATATCTGTTCTGCCCTTTCCAATGATGGTGTATTGCCTATTTCTGAGAGACCCATTAGCAACTTATCTTACCAGGATATTATTAGCTGGATAGAAATCCCACAGTTGAGAAGGTATTGCCAAGAAGGTTGTATTATATGTGATCATGTGGCTAGAACCTACAGAATGAGCCAAATACTTTGATTGGGAGCCCTAAATTATAAATCATACATTGCAATGACTTACCTGTCAATGAATACTTCAACCATAACAACAGAAGAGCACACAATAGATACAAACTCAAGGTAAAACACACCAAACTTGATTGCAGGAAATATGACTTCAGCAACAGAGTGGTCAATGTCTGGAATACTCTACCTGACTCTGTGGTTTCTTCCCCAAATCCCAAAAACTTTAACCTTAGACTGTCTATTATTGACCTCACCCCTTTCCTAAGAGGTCTGTAGGGGGCGTGCATAAGCGCACCAACGTGCCTACTGTTCCTGTCCTATTGTTTCTTATTATTTTTCTTATATGTACCCATTTCATGTATTCATAACAATGTATATACCTATTAACTTGTAAGCGATTGACAAATCAAATAAATCAAATAAATGAAAAATAAATAAACTGTCAAATTCAGACAAATCCCAAAGAAGATAAGCTTTTAATTTCATCTCTGAAATAAGTTGATTCTATAATGGAATCAATCAATCAGTCGCTGATTTATAAAAATGTGCCTTCAAACAAAAGGATACTCAGAAAAATAAAATACAACTTCACAGGAAGATTCAGTGATGTCCAAGTAGATAGTTATTTATATTATGCAATATTGGGATTTGTCCTTAATAGTTAACCAGATTAAGCTATTAATTTTATCTACCTTTGACCTGTCTGGAACATTATAAAGTACTGCAGTGCAAGCAAATAGTTCCCCTAGTTGAAATAGCAATTAATAGGATTAATTAACTCTCCCCTTCCGATTTGTATGCACTGGTGTACTTTTTCTTCCCCAAGTATGGAGAACATGATAAGTTCATCAATATGAGAGGAAATTACATCAGCTGATATGGTTGGCAAAGAGCAAAACGTACCAGGGTCAGTGAGGTTGCACATTTACAGCAGAATTAAAACAATCTAGATTAACTGGCAGGATGATCCAAAGTTTGATGTCTGAAACAAAACTGATTCTGCAGGTGACTCATAAGAGGAAAATAGCCTGAAAAAAAAATGAGGAAACCATCTGAATAAACTGACATTGAATTGTGCACACTGCCTGAATTAACTTGAATTAAGGACAGAACTGAATAAGCTTTAAATGAATGGACCAACGCTGAATTATTTCCTACTTTAAAAAAAAATCTTTGAATCTTACCTAGAATATAGTATAAATTCTCTTAGCCTTCCAAATAAAAGTATCTTTTTGAGGCGTGGATGTGTAATAATTTGCAACCAAAGCAAGATCATCCCTAAACATTTAAAAAAAATGGGATGGGAGCCCAATTTTCATAGTCTTACCTCGCAGAACACCATTACTGTTCTCATACTATTTCAACATAAATTAGAGATTATCAAGTGAAGTTCAATAACTATAGACTCTGGGGGGTACCAGATTGGGGAAAATTACATATCATATTGAAAATTATCATTATTTTGAACAACCAGATGGTTTTATTGGCCTGGTAGAAAAGTTTAACATCATATTATCAGTGTTTTAGAACTTAGCTGATAAAAATTTCTACCGAGAAATGCTGACAACTTACAATAACACCAGGGAGTTGGAAAGATACCAATATAGCATTTGTACCCAAAAAGGGACAAAATTTCAATAAAGAAGCAACTATAGGCCTATTTCATTATTGATTAGTGACCACTGAGTTGTTCTCATTCATGAATGAAGGCAAATATACATATCAATATCCTAGGGGATATTGATGCAAAATCGAATTTGGGTTGGGCACTGGGATCAGAGATTTTCTCAATCAATTTAGCTGATAGACTGCATATAATTTGCAAGAATTTTTTTCATGAGGATAAGCATGGGTTTTTACCTGAAAGATAGTTAAAGGACAATGTTAGAAATATTTTTTTAATATTTGGACAAACATAATGAAAAACAAAATTGCATTGATTGTGTTGTATTACATGCAAAGTCATGGAATCAATCATTAACCAATTCACCCTCCACTTAGAGTCAAACAACCTACCATCCAAAAAACAATTTGGTTTCAGGAAAAAATTGTCCTGAAATCTACAACTCCTACGCTGCAAAAACATATGGACTACTCTACCCAACCAGGGTAAAGCAATAGATGTAATTTACATAGACTTCTGCAAAGCCTTTGATTGAGTGGTACATGACAAACTATTGTTAAAATTAAACTCTTACAGCATTTCCATATCCCTTCATAAGTGGATTACTGCATTCCTGTCAAGTAGGCAACAAATAGTAAAAATAGGAAGCGCTATATCAAACTTTACTCCAGTTAACAGTGGTATCCTCCAAGGCAGCGTTCTAGGACCCACACTCTTTATACTCTGTATAAATGACCTTTACGATCACCTTATAAGCAACTGCGTGCTCTTCGTAGATGACATAAAACTATTCAACACCACCAACACTGCTACTGTCTTTCAAAGCGACCTTCATTATGTGTCTGAATGGTCAAACAATTGGCAACTCCAAATCTCAACCAACAAATGGTCTGTCCTACATATTGGTAAAAAAATTCAATATACCAAATACAAGCTAGGCAGATATGACCTCATTGATGACCCTCACTCTGTCAATGACCTTGGAGTACTCATATCAAACAACCTGTGATGACCCAGAGTGTAACACAAATGTAACAAAATCCAAAATGTAAATAAATGTCCTTTAATGCCTTCAATTTGGCCCCACTGTTCAATAATACTCAGTTGGATATAAAATGTATTCAAAAATAGTCTTCAAAAGAAAGCAATACAGTATGAATTTAATGAGCAAATAGAGGTGAAATAAAAAACCAAACAAACTACAATGACAAAATTCCCACAACGAAACAAGAGAAGTATTTACCAAATTCAAGGAGATAACAAGGCACAGTCTGTTGGAAGGACGCCAATCAAGATAACTTCAGACCAAAATAAAACAAGCTTTGTTTCCAGCGTTTGCCAGTACGCAGGTCCAAACTCTTATTCAGTTCTCACACCTGAACCCCCTGAAGAGAATCAAGGCCCTCTCCTCCTGAAAAGACAACATCTCTCCCTTATCCTTTCCTCCCTGCGTGCCCTAGGATGGATAGGGGATGGGCTTGGATCCTTCTCTGACTGCTCAGCCAGCCTCTGCCCTTCCACAGCCTCCACGACAACCTCTGGAACTACACTTCCACTCCCTGTTGGCTGTTCCTCATCTCCCTCAGAGTCAGGCTCCACCAGGGGCATGACACAACCTAAGCGCCAGATCTCACTGTAACAGCATTGCCAAAAAGGCATTAAGAGTTTTAAATGTAATCTTACGAAGATTCTCCTCCAGAAATATTGAATTTCTAACTAGGGCATACAAAACCTTTGTTAGATCAATACTCGAATACAGCTTATCTGTCTGGAATCCACACTGTATATTGGACATTAATACAATTGAGTAAATCCAGAAATATTTTACGAGAAGAGTTCTACACTCCTCTGCTTGCAACAGAATACCCTATATCACTAGGCTTGAACTTTGGGCTTGGATAATCTTGAACTATGCTGCCTACAGTTTGACTTAAGCATCGTTCACAAAATTATCTGCTACAATGTCCTAACAGTCAATGACTATTTCAGCCTCAACCACAACAATACAAGAGCACACAACAGATACAAATTCAATGTAAACTGCTCCAAACTTGACTGAAGAAAGTACGACTTCAGCAACAGAGTGGTCAATGCCTGGAATGCACTACCTGACTCTGTTGATACATCCTCTAACCCCTACTCCTTTCACCTCAAACTAACCACTATTGACCTCACCCCATTCCTAAGAAGTCTGCAAGGGGCGTACATAAATGCACCATCGTGCCTACCGTCCCTATCCTATTGTCCCCATTTATTCATATCTATTTCCTGTATTCTTACTCATGTTTATACTTATACCTATTATCTTGTAAGCGATTGACAAATCAAATAAATAAATAAATAAAATAAAATAAATTTTCTTAGATGCAGAGAAGGCCTTTGGTAATTTGAACGGAGCTTCTTTACTAATTTGAAAGACAGAAAATTTTGGAGAGAACTACGCGTAATACTCGGCTTACGATCACAATTGAGTGCAAAATTTATGCTGCTAAGTGAAACATTTGTTAAGTGAGTTTTGCCCCATTTTATGACCTTTCTTGCCATAGTTGTTAAGAGAAACACCACAGTTTTTAAGTGAATCTGGCTTTCCCATTGATTTTGCTTCTCAGAAGGTCACGAAAGGTGATCACATGGCCCTGGAATACAGCAATTGTCATAAATATGAGTTAGTTGCCAAGCATCTGAATTTTGATCATGTGAACATGTGGATACTGCAATGGTCATAAGTGTAAAACATGGTCATAAGTCACTTTTTTCAGTGCCATTGTAAGTTCGGACCATCACTAAATGAACTGTTGTCATTGGAGGACTACCTGCATATAAAATGGGTAGGGTCGATTTACACTTCATAGAAAACACAAATAATTGTTAATAGAGATTTAACAAAACATTGTAATACAAAGAGGAACAAACAGGGATGTCTACACTCTTCTCTCATCTATTTTGGTTCTTGAAGTACTAGAGATATAAGTCAAGATGAGAGGATTGGGAGTGTAAAAAGTAAACTTATTACTGGTAGTTAAGGGCTTTTGCCGATGACTTGGTGTTGGGTCTAGAAATATTTTTAAAGGGAATTAAAATATTAATGAGCCAATTAAAAGAATTTGGTCATTAGCAGATCTTAGGATGAGTAAACAGAAGAGGAAAATGTTAAGAAAAAATGTGAAAATAACAGATCAAACAAAAATGGGAAAAAATGAAATAGCTGGATATCATTATAATACATATGAATTGTACTGCATGATATTTTATTTAATTAATCAAATTTGTATGCTGCCAATGTCTCCAGTAGGTCAGCTCTGGGGGGCTCAATATATTGAGCCATGGAATGAAATATAAAAAAATATATTAAGATGGGAGAAATTATAATTGTCATTGCTGAGGAACATTTTTGTGGTAAAAATGAATATCTTGCCTAGAATTTTAGTTTCAGACAACACGATGTGTAAACTTTTATTGAAATTTGAAACAGAAGAAGAAGGGGACTAATTTTTTTTTTAATGAACATAGGAAACAATGAGAAAATATATGGCTGAAAATATTAAAATTCACATTACGTTATAATCTTAAAGAGAATGTTTATAGAATGATGTATCATTGATATATGTCATCAAAGACATTGTCTAGCATTTATAAAGGCACTTCAAATTTATGTTTGAAATGTGAAAAACAAGAAAGGACATTATATCATGTTTGTTGTATGTGTTAAAAAAACTAGAAAATTTTGGATTTGAATACTTATGTTGATTCAGGAATTTCAAAGATTAATATACAACTGAGGTTTTTGTTTTTGTTTAGGAATTCAATGCAAAGTTGGAAAAGAATGATGGAACTTTGTACATGATAACTACAGCAAAATTAATATATACGTACAAAGAAGGAAAAAATTGGCATTAAATGTTTTTTTAATATTTTAATGTATAGACAGGATAGATTATAGAAACAGGACAATTAGGTTGCAACTATAAAATAGCTTTCATAATGATACTTACAGCTATCATGTTTTTGTAATTGATACAGCAATCATATTTTGGAAATTAGTACTCGTAAAAATTAAACCAACTATCTGCTACCACATCTCATCTATCCTAACAAAATAGTGCTTGCTTTCTATTTGCTATTCAGATTTAATTTGAACTTAATAGCTCTATCATATATCTTGTTCTGTAAGTAACACCTTAATCATTTACAAGTGGAGCTACGGAAATATTTCAAAGCATACCACATTCTTCAGGCATAAAAGCAGATTGGCTGTATGTATTACATTTGTGATTCAATTTGGTGGCCACTGCTTATCTTTGAATAGGAAGAAATTTATGTACTCTTATCTATTCCTTCGCACATATTGCACTGAATTGTTTTGATTGTGAAAGCCATTTTCATTTCAGAGCAATACAAGTATAACAAGCAAGCAAGCACGTGCGATTTGGGTACGTGCAACATAATTTAGGCTTAGCTCCAGGTGTAAAACAGACATGTTGGTTTATTTAATATGCTCTAGATCAGAGGTCTCCAAACTTGGCCACTTTAAGACTTGTGGACTTCAATTCCCAGAATTCCCAGAAATTCTGGGAGTTGAAGTCCACAAGTCTTAAAGTGGCCAAGTTTGGAGACCCCAGCTCTAGATAAAAAAAATAACACATTTCCTAGTATGTGAAACCTATACATCTTACATTCCTCCTTCCTATGTAGCAATCAGTACCAACCCTGTACAATGGAGAATGACCCCAATCTGTACTTTCTGAGCATTAAACAGAAGCCTACCAGACATCTTCTTACTTTCTTATACAGAGGTTTCATAATTAAGTAACATCACTTATCTACCATCCATCATCTCACATCATTCTACATTCTCCTACAACTTATGTCAGCAATGGGCTAATGAGCTAACATGATCCTGTAAGATTCATCCAAAAGGTGGGTGGTTGTAGTAAATGCACACAGGGACTGATCTATAATGCTATTTTATTTATTTTATTTGTCAATAGCTTACAGGATAATAAACATAAGTATAAATACAGGAAATGAGTACGAATAATTGGGGACAATAGGACAGGGACGGTAGGCACAATTGTGTGCTTATGCACACCCCTACATACCTCTTAGGAATGGGGTGAGGTCAATAATGGTTAGTTTGAGGGGAAAGGAGTGTGGGTTGGGGAATTGACAACAGAGTCTGGTAGTGTGTTCCAGGCATTGACCACTCTGTTGCTGAAGTCGTATTTTCTGCAATCAGGTTTGGAGTGGTATACATTAAGTTTATATTTGTTGTGTGCTCTTGTATTGTTGCAGTTGAAGGTGAAAAAGTCATTGATTGGTAGTACATTAAAGCAGATTATTTTATAAACTATGCTTAAGTCAAACCGTAGGCGGCATAGTTCTAGGTTGTCCAAGTTCAAAATCTCAAGCCTGATGGTGTAGGGTATTCTGTTGCAACAGAGGAGTGTAGTACCCTTCTTGTGAAATATTTATGGACATGCTCAATTGCATTAATGTCTGATATACAGTGCAGATTCCAGACAGCCGATCTGTATTCAAGCATTGGTCTAGCAAAGGTTTTGTATGCCCTAGTTAGAAATTCAATATTTCCAGAGGAGAAACTTCTTAAAATTAGATTTACAACTCTCGAAGCTTGTTTGGCAATGCTGTTGCAGTGAGCTCTTGCGTTTAGGTCATTAGATATGAGTACTCCAAGGTCCTTGACAGAGTGTGGGTTATCAATGAGGTCATATCCACCTAGATTGTATTTGGTGTGTTTGTTTATTTACTTTGGGCTTTACCTAAGAGGTAAATCCCACTATTGTGGTGGTAGACCCATAGGCTACCCTGTAGTTCACGACAGCAGGATTCCAATATTTGAGGGGCTGCCACAAAGAGAAGAGGGTGACAACCTGTTCCCCAAAGTACCTGAATGCAGGGCAAGAAGAAATGGATTGAAATGAATCAAGGCGAGAAGCAACCTAAAAATAAGGAGAAATTTCCTGACAGAACAATCAATCCGTGGACTGGCTTGCTTCCAGAAGTTCTGGGTACTCCATCACTGGACGTTTTTTAAAAGAGATTGGACAGACATTTATCTGAAATGGTATAGGGCCTCTGCTTGAGCAAGGGATTGGACTAGAACAGTGGTCGCCAAGCAGTGGTCCGTGGCCCACTGGTGGTCCATGAGAAAATTTTGGAGGTCCACAGAGAAATGTCACCCCCAGAGCACCCCTCAAAGCAATTAATTCAGGCTGCATGGGAATATAAGGCTGTGCCACGCACGTGGCCCGCGGGAACCCTCCCTGCCCACTCACTCCTTTCCTGGCAAACTTGCCTGCTAAGTTGCTATTTTTCCTTTTTTTTCCCCGACCATCAGCTCTTCTGCTGTGCTGAGAGATTTAGATTAGCTAGAAAGCAGGAAATTGTTGGATTTCTTGCTTTCTGGCTAATCTTTAGATCTTCCGCTCTGTGAACCTCCCTTAGGACTGAAGGTTCTATTATTCAGTGCAGACTCAGATAGCCGATAGCAGAAACACAAATCTCTAACTGAATCTGTCATTCTGTGAGCAACTCAATCTGCCTGCCTGCTTTGCCTGATTTTGGGTAAAAGTTGCTCTTTTTTATTTAAAAAAAATCAATATTTATATACATGGTGCGTTGTGAGATAATTTTGTGAGTTTGTTTGCTAGCAAATTATAATGTGACAGCCTCAGGTTGCCGATGTCAGAAAGATAGATCTCTGAATCTGTGATTCTGTGTGCAACTCAATCTGCCTGCCTGCTTTGCCTGATTTTGGGTAAAAGTTGCTCTTTTTTTAATAAAAAATTCAATATTTACATAAATATTTATAATATTTGCATACAAGCCATGCCCAGCCAGTCACATGACCACCAGGCCACACCCACAAATTAGGCCACACCCAAGAACCGGTTGTTAAGAAATTTGAATCCCACCCCTGCCTCTGTGTGCTTGTGTGTGTGTATATGAGAGAGAGAGGGAAAGGGAGAGAGAGGTTAGATCAGATCTCTCTCTCTCTTTCTCTCTCCCACCAATGTCAGCAAGCCACGTCAGTCAAAATTCATATTAGTGGTCCCTGGGATTTAAAATTATGAGTTTGGTGGTCCCTGAGGTCCAAAAGGTTGGCGGCTCCTGGACTAGATGACCTCCAAGGTTCCTCCCAACTCTATCATTCTTTTCTGTTTTTTGTTTTGTTTTGTTCTGTTCTGTTCTGTTTGCTCTGTTCTGTTCACCTGAACATTTCGGGGAGCCAGAAGTTGATTTGCTTATTACAGTATTTTGTTTTCCTATTTTTTAACAAATTAACCTTGACATATTTGCTACATGTATTGTTTTTAAAAAAAAAAATCTTTTTATTGCAATGATTTTCCTTAAAGCTTTTAAAAAATATTTTCCTGCAAACTGTTCTGTGTTCCCTTGGAAAAGTAGTTTAGAAATAAAACAAATATATAAATTTCCTGTAGGACAGGTTTTTTTGCTATTTTTGTAAAGGATGGGACCATTAGATCTGGCATATAAAAATTCAGATGAGTACATGATTGCAGCAGAGATATACAAAACTTTACGTACATTTAAAAGTCATCTGAATTTTAAAAAAAACTTTTAAAAATTAAATTGTAAAATAAGTGTATCAAGCCTCTATTAGGTTTAATTTTACTGCACATCGAGCCCATCCCATCCCACCAGTGGTGGGATTCAAAAATTTTTACTACCAGTTCTGTGGGTGTGGCTCAGTAGGCGTGGCTTAGTGGGTGTGGTGTGGCTTGATGGGTATGGCTTGGTGGGTGTGGCTTGGTGGACGTGGCAAGGGAAGGATATCGTAAAATCCCCATTCCATCCCCACTCCAGGTGAAGGACATTGTAAAATCCCATTTCCTCCCCACCCCATTAACCTGCTTCCCAGCTCCGTTCTCCTGTGCAGAGCAACCAAAGAAGACCCAGCCAATCAGCTGGGACTCGGGAGGCAGAGAATAGATGGGGGCGGGGCCAG
Organism: Bungarus multicinctus; assembly: GCA_023653725.1. Taxonomy (NCBI): domain Eukaryota; kingdom Metazoa; phylum Chordata; class Lepidosauria; order Squamata; family Elapidae; genus Bungarus; species Bungarus multicinctus. Next base: position 9,176,025 of record CM042848.1, on the reverse strand, counting down.
TCAGAGGTGTATTTGCCGGTTCTCCGAACTACTCAAAATTTCCACTACTGGTTCTCCAGAACTGGTCAGAACCTGCTGAATACTACCTCTGCATCCCGCCCCTCAAAAATGTAAAGGCCAAAATTCTGTCTCAATTACTATAGTGATTTCATTATGTCATTTCTGCTATATTTTTAAAGTGCAGCTGTCAACTGCAAAAAAAAAAAAATTGCATTCCTTCTCACTTTATTGCTTTCATGAATCAGGCAATTGAGATTTACTAACTACAAATGTGGGTTCAGTGAAGAATCACTTAGATCCTGTAAATCATCATAATTTGTTTCCTTACAGCTGAATATATGCCTTAAAGATCTATGGAGACAAATATCTCTATATTTGCTCTATATAATTCACAAGTGACATCTGGCCCATAGTCCTTGCAAAGCATTTAGAAAGTTGGCTTTAGGTAATTTGGCCACACTCTTCTTCTAAACCTTTTTTTTTCTTACAAATACCATAAATAGCCATGGAACTCATGCAAAAACCATATACTTAAATTGTCTATCAATTCAGGTGGTATGGATAGATATCTGGCACCACCAATCCATAAATATGAAATAATTATTCTAAGCATTTATTTTTATGTTTATTACCATTTTAATCCCAGTTTATGAGGCTAACCAAAGTGCTGTTACTTTAAAGGGCTGCAGGTAAAAACTCTGCTTCAGAACAATCACTCTTCAAAGTTGGTTAAAGTTTTGAAGGAAGAAGGTTCTCATAGCCATTCTAATGTAGAGGAAATCCTGATTAAAACAGTATAGTACAGCTAGGAACCATTTTATCTTAAAAGAGAAAGAACAAATGCAGAGTCTTCACTGGAGAATGCGCTTCTTATCTCACATGTTAATGTAAACACTGTAACAATAAAGAACAAGATTTAATTTTAACTTGGCTTCACCAAAGCTCTGTTGCAATGACTAAAGGTGACAGTTTAGAGAAATATTAATCAGATACATCTATTTAAAGCACTATCAATTTTCTTTTTTATTATTTTTCTACAGAAAAGCAAAGTCACCAACCCAGCGCAATGAAGAAAATCAGAGAACTCTTGGCCTACCGCCGGTTGTTTCTCATTGTTTTTACTCCCCTTCTGCTGCTTCCGTTGCCTCTCATCATCAAAACCAAAGTAAGTGAGAACGGCTGAGCTTTTTCAGGTTGGGGCTGTTTAGATATGCTTGACTGTCCCTCAGCATACTGAGATGCATTGATTGGAAAAGACTGGGCTGTATATTGACATTGAATTGTTTTTCCTGGCTATATCACTGACTTCCGATATTTTTTGCTCTATTGATCTCAGAATGAAATTCCGTACAATGTCATAATGTATGTGACTTGAAAAAGATCAAGGCTCTTTTTCTGATTTTTCTTAATGTGATTTTGATGGATAAACAGAGAAGTCATCAATCAAAATATTTCATATCTTTTGAAATTACAGCTCCTCACAAAAACCCTAGAGAATTACATAGATCTTTATGTTTTAGTAGGTTGTCATTTGAAGCCAATATGATTTGTGAATCATGGCTTATGACAGGTTTTTATAGAAACCCACTTAATTGTGGTTTAATTAAAGTAAACTTTCACTTACGGTGTGAGCCTTGTCACAAACCTAAAATATATTTAGTTGTGGATAGAAAATTACTAAGAACTGTGGAAGTTTCAAATTACAGCTAAGGCAACAGGACTGGAAAAAAAACTTATAGAGGGGATCCCTCATTTTGAAAGTATGACATTCAGTATGACAGTCAGTAATCCTGTCTTAATAGAATGAAATAAAGAAAAAGATGAAAATTTTTACAATTGCTATCATATATTCCAGAGGATATCCTCTACCCTGATTCCTAGTTTACACCTTCAGACAAGGCAGAATTTTAAAAGTATGACAGAGAATACCATACGAGCCCTTCTTCCCCCAAAGAAGACATTTTCATGAATCTGAACTTGTTAAATTCTAGTTTGCAATGTTTGTATTCACAAATATGTAGGCCCATATATCCTTTGGGATATATGCAAGCTACAAGCATTCTTATTTCATTTTCCTTTGAAACAGCTGCATTTTCTTCACACTTCTCCTAAATATCTCTTCTCTGGAGAGGTTTCTCATCAGACCTTCTCTCTGTTTGATACCTTAAACTGCTTTCCATTTATTTTGATTTCAAAACAAAGTGCCATATCTATGGGCCATTGTATGGAGGTAGCTGGGAGATGGAATTCAGCAGGTATTGATTTTTTTAATGCATTAGATGCTTTCAATACTAATTGATCAGTACCCTCTACGTTCTATGTGCACCTATGATTGACTCATGAGGACCCAGGTACCAATTAAGGATGCAGTTGCCAAGAATGCAGCCTAGGCATTAAGAAAACATTACAGAGATTGCATATGAATGTAGCATTTTCTATTTAACATCATCTTGTGGCAGAAGGTTAAACCAAGCAAATAACAGCAGCTTGTTAACTGGACAAGTGTGGCTTTTTATCTGGCAATGTAATCAAGGTATTTGTCAGACATTAATAATGTTAATGAGTGAATTTTTGACTCCATGAAATTCTACAACAAAACTTGAGTTTTGAGAAGCTGTCAACTGTCATCCTGATCAAAGACTGTGGCAGTTTTATCAGCCCCGCAACTTTTTATGTCTATATATTTTCACAGTACTGCACAGTTCCTTTAAGTGCTAAAGGAGGGAAATAAATCTCCCCTAATGCAGATTTTTCTCCCCATCATAATTAGTCATAACAACATTTTTAGAGAAGTTATTTTGAGAACAAATAAAAATAGACTCCGAAGATCGAAAGGCGAATCTATTATATTCACGCAATGTTCGTTTCTCTTCTCTAGTATCTTTTATATTATGAGTTTGCCATGCATCAATATATACTATCAAATACACAATCTTTTAGGCCAGGGTTGTCAAACCCGCGTCATCACGGTGTCATCATGTGATGTATTGAGACTTTTTCCCTTTTCACTAAACCGGTAAGGGGTGGGGCCAGCACATGAGGCATCCGGCCCGTGGACCGCGAGTTTCACACCCCTGCTTCAGGCGTATAGATGTCTGTTTGGATATACAGGTAGTCCTTGACTGACAACCACAATTGAGCCCAAAATTTCTGTTGCTAACTGAGAGAGTTATTAAGTGAGTTTTGCCCCATTTTACGACCTTTCTTGCCACAGTTGTTAAGTGAATAACTGCAATGGTTAATTTAGTAACCTGGTTGTTAAGTGAATCTGGGTTCCCCATTGAGTCTGTAGAGATTGTCACTCATCCAGGTCATGGTTGTCCCAAAGGTGCTTTTTCAGGAGGCAACTGGACTTTCTTGGTTTTTTTTTCTTTGAAGACATTTCGCTTCTCATCCAAGAAGCTTCTTCAGCTCTGACAAGATACTTGGGAAGCTTCTCTGCAAGGAATATAAATCCTTCCATTCTCCGTCTTCAAGGAAAAAAAACAAGTCTAATTGTCTCCTGAAAAAGTACCTTTGGCTTCCTCATTGAGTGCTTGTCAGAAGGTTGCAGAGGTTGATCACATAATCCCACAAATCATCATAAATATGAATCAGTAGCCAAGCATTCCAATTTGACCACATAGCCAGGGGGATGCTGCAATGGTCATAAGTGTGAAAAAATGGTCATAAGTCACTTTCTTCAGTGCTATTGTAACTTTAAATCATCACTAAATGAACTGTTATAAGCCAAGGACTACCTGTATAGATGGATGCGATGGATATATAGAGCAACATATCTGTCAGAGAAACATATGTTGACATATGAAATGTGTGCGAAGCAGAGTCTCATTGTATATTTATGGAACCTGGTATCATTTATATAGCCATAATATATGGTTGAAGGACACTCTTTGGATATTTTAAGTTAGGAAAAATGGGAAATATACTATAGTACTAAGAATAGTACAGGTAGCAGTAAAGAATCTTACAACATATTGAGCTGTGACCTAGGATCTATCAATCTTAATTTTTCTTAGTTTTTCAGCTTGTATAGTTTTATCAAGTTCAGATTATTTCCCTTGAATTTTTTTAAAGTTTGCAGTAAAATATTCATGTATTTTGATGCCTATTTCTTTAAGCATCCACATTTGTATATGCATTATGTCTCTAACATAATATTGTCAAATATTTTTGACCAACATGAGAATTTTTACGTTATTTTTACAAATTTATGTTTTTGTGAACTAACATTTCATGTAGGTGAGTTAACATTCTCAATGCTTATGCCATGCAAAATTCAAAAATTGCTATGTCTATGTATTAATTCAAACATACAAAGTTAAATAAGTGTTCATAAATTTGCCAGATGTGAGCTGAAAAATTCCTGGCAGGTAAAAGAAATTTTGATAACTTCTAATATCTAGGGGCCATCCATATTTGAACATATATATGTATATACCATCTCAGTTGAGGGTTCCTTTATCCATGTACATAGCGGCAATTGTCATCTCAGTGTGATTTGATACTGGTCTTTCTATAATTTTCTAAAAAACAATCCTTTGAATCATTTAAGTATGTTAATTTTTGATACTAGAGCTCTGATTCTTAGTCATTCTAAATCATCAACAGTTATGCAGCAAAATTTTGGATGGCATCTTAAGAAATTAATCATTGTTTGGAAAATATGTGCTAAATATGTATGACTAGCCACAAAAGGCAGGTAACCTCTTACTGCACACACTAGGTCCATAGTGGTTATATTAATTTAGAATATAATTCTGTAAAAATGAAAATGTTATAAAAATGAGGTTTTATTACTGCCTTTTCAACAAATTGCATGCAATAAAATAGAGATGAATAAATTTCTCTTGTTTACCATCTTACTAAAATGTAGCTGTGCCTAAGAGATGGATAATTTAGTTTCAGGCAGAGAGAGGAAACTATGCTCAATCTGTTATTTAAATGATTAATCTTTCTGGCTAATCTTTCTTCTCTAGCGTGCACAAGGATAGTTTAAGGCATCCTTCATGTAATGGAGAGGGAAGAAAAACTGGCCGCAGAAGCTTTAATATGTATAGATTTTGTCTTTGCTTTGGTTTCTTGACGATTTCTTTACAATTTTACTGAAAGCTGGTAACAAGTAGTGATTTCCTGTTTTTAATTACCGTTCTGGGACACAATCTGTTACAGAGTGCTAAGGATGTGGAAAAGCAGACAAAAATGTTCCATCATTAAGAATGGATCTTAGGGTGCCTGTGACACATATATCACATAGTGCCATGGAGACTATCCTACGTATTTTCTCCCCAGAAGTTTTTAGAAGGGCAAACTGAACAAACACGAAGAAACATTTCCTCAATCCCATTTAGGACATTATGGATCTCAGCCCAAGCATGCAGGCTTCAGCAGATAGGAAGTATAGTCCGATCTAAGTATAGTATATAAAATCATACATTGTAATGTCCTACCTGTCGATGAATACTTCAGCTTCAACCATAACAACACAAGAGCAAACAATAGATACAAACTGAAGGTTAATCGCACCAAACTTGATTGCAGGAAATATGACTTCAGCAACAGAGTGGTCAATGTCTGGAATACTCTACCTGACTCTGTGGTTTCTTCCCCAAACCCCAAAAACTTTAATCTTAGACTGTTTACTATTGACCTCAACCCTTTCCTAAGAGGTCTGTAGGGGGAGTGCATAAGCGCACCAAAACGTGCCTACCATCCCTGTCCTATTGTTTCTTTTATTTTTCTTATATGTATCCATGTATTCATAACTATGTTTTTACTTATACCTATTATCTTGCAAGCAATTGACAAACCAAATAACATAAAATAAATAAATAAAATATCGGAGAATGACTTCAAAATGGCTTGTGTCCTAGGGCATTCATTTTTGTTAGCTTGTTTTGAGGACAAAGCTTAAGCAAAAGAAAGAACTCCATGAAGGCACATCCCCAAATCTTACATAACTGAAACCAAAACAAGGATAGTTGGCCTATAGACTGAAAACTGCCATCAGCACAATATTTTTTAAAAATCATTTCTATATAGTTATCGGACTGGTCTGGTGGACTAGAGGTGGAGCTCTCACCTCACAATCAGGAGGCTGTGTGTTCGATCCTAGGTAGAGGCAGATATTTGTCTTTCTGGGCACACTAAGAATACATCTGCTGAACAAAACTCCCCATTGGTGACAGGAAGGGTATCCGGCCATTAAACACTCTGCTAACTCCATTCAGTTGCCCAGACTCCAGCCTGCAAGGGATTATGGGGGTCATATGATGATGATGATGATGATGATGATAACAACCCCTATATAGTTATTATACTAACTGCCCAGATAAGTGCATTTCAGTCAGCAAAATAGAGTGTTGCCATGAAATCACTTGATTTTAGTCCAAATAAATATTATTCCCTTTCAGTAAGATAATGCGAAAGTTCAATTCGAATTGGCAGAAGGTTGTCATAGTAAACTTTTGTATGTAGGGGTTGGGTCCCTTTGTTTACTGAAGGATTCATTGAAACCTGCAGTTTGATAAGGTGTCTAAACTTTGTTGTACAACTGTATATTTGGAATTGTATTTTCTTTTTGGTTCTTTGGATTTTGTCACTTGACTACACATATTGTCTAATGTAAATCTAATTTGTTTTAAATTATTTTTTTCTAGGAAGCAGAATGTGCATATACATTGTTTGTGGTTGGCGTCTTCTGGCTCACAGAAGCTTTGCCTCTGGCTGTTTCTGCATTAATTCCTGCTTTAATGTTTCCACTGTTTGGAATATTGTCTTCAAAAAAGGTATATCTCTTCTGTTTGTTTCTTTTTCTCTGTTGTTACTCCACCAGTCAGTCAATTTATATTTCAAAGATTACAATGCATGCACTCTCTTTGATACCTTATGCCACCAGACTTGAAACTCTAGACCTAGAAAACCTAGAGCTACGGCGCCTCCAGTCCCATCTAAATATAGTATATAAAATCATACATTGTAATGTCCTACCTGCAAATGAATACTTCAGCTTCAGTCATAACAATACAAGAGCACACAACAGATACAAACTGAAGGTTAACCGCACTAAACTTGATTGCAGGAAATACGACTTCAGCAACAGAGTGGCCAGTGTTTGGAATACTCTACCTGATTCTGTGGTTTCTTCCCCAAACTCCAAAAACTTTAATCTTAGACTTTCTACTATTGACCTCACCCCCTTCCTAAGAGGCCTGTAGGGGGCGTGCATAAGCACACCAAAACATGCCTACCGTCCCTGTCCTATTGTTTCTTTTTATTTTTCTTATAAGTATCTATATCATGTATTCAAAGCTATATTTATTCTTATACCTGTATCTTGTAAGCATTGACAAATCAAATAAATCAAATCATTATGGTTTATAATGTGCCAAATACTAAAAGGAGGGCTAAGAGATCTAAACTACAAAAATCCAGAGCACCACTAGGCCAATAAAGATACACAACTCTGATTCTTTGCTCCTGCCTAGTTACTATTTGTGGAACCAATTTAATAATCCTACTAAAAAGCCTTGATTTTACTTAGAACACATCTTGAAACCATCCTGACTTGCATTTATTTCTGCATCAGAGATGATTGTGATACAGAAATTTAAAAACATTTAAAAATTTAAAAAGTCTGGTACAATGGTTAATAAATAATACCAGACTAAAAACCAGGAAACTGTAAATTTTAATCCCGCTTTAGGCATGTACTGTAGCTTCTGGGTGACCTTGAGCCAGTTACTCTCTCCCAAGGCAATGACAAACCAATTCCAAAAAAACTTGCCAGGAAAACTGCAGGAACACAGAAGGATGACTGGGCAGGCTTCACTATGATGACATTTGCTTGCTTATAATACTAAAAACAAAATCACTTTTCATGAACTGAGCCATAGAATGGCACTGAGATCACTTAGACAACTAAAATACTAAGAAGTGAATGAAACTTCCTAAACTCATAATCTAAATTTATCCCCAATTCCCTAATTCTTATTAGCACAATTTATTTTAATTGTCTCATATTTCTCTCAGATGATGGGCATTGCAGCCACTAGCCTACATCATTTTTTTCCTCCAAAACTGCTTCATATATTTTTGTGTTTTAAAAGCTCTCTTTTTATTCCCATGCATTTTGATGAGCCAAAGCATTTTGTGTTTTGAATACAAAAGTTTAAAAGCATGCACTTAGCTAATAAGATACATTTTGATTTTTAGGTGGCATCTGCTTATTTTAAAGATTTTCATCTGCTCTTGACTGGCATAATTTGCCTGGCAACATCAATTGAAAAATGGAATTTGCACAAGAGAATTGCCCTGAAAATGGTGATGCTGGTGGGCGTTAACCCTGCATGGTACGTAGCTCGCATGTGTGTATGTGTGAGTGTATGTATGTATAAAGGTGCCATTGAAATTCCATTTGGCTCAGAAATGACTCTGCTTTGCAATACAGTTTCCTCCTCTTTTCTTGATATTTTGTTGTCCATTAGCAACCACACACTGGAAAGAAATTCAACAGGTGCTGCTATAGTACAGTTCCACTGTTACAAAGAGGATAAGAAACAACAGGGCAAGTTGAGCTGTAAGGCATTGGCTGTTTACATACCAGGATTACTGCTCTATTTGGCTGCTAAAGAGATTTGCTAGGAGCAGCCTTTTGCTGAAATTTAATTATATGTATCATTGGGGCGAGAAGACAAGTCGCACATGAAATGCTTCTGTTATTGACGATAATGGTGGATGGCTTGGAACGAAATAGCAGACGAACTAGTGAATATCTCTGACTCATCCTCCTTAATGGCTGAGATTAGGCAACCCACGAGATCTTTCATACACTGCATCACTATTATTCAATTTATAGTTTAGGTAGTTCCAGCAGCAATTTCAGACTCGGAGGAATATTCTGCCTTTTCCCCAATTTGCCGACTGTTCTTACAAAGAAGAAATTAAACCCATGCTGTGCTCTTTTTCATTGCTCTCAAGGAGTCAGATGGCCCCTACTGTCTCTTGTCAATCCCATCAGCAAGTTAAAAAGGAGTTTGTAAGCACAGCAGTCTCCCTGACTCTGAATTGCCAGTGGCTGCTGTGATGGGGAAGCAGTAAGCTGTCACTTACCTCTTTGATTGTGAATTAGCAATGTTAGCTAAAACACAAGCGTTTCCCTCCTGATGTTCGATGTGGGTGAACAGGAAGCCATGGTAAGAGTCGGTAGATGTGCTGATGCATTCCTACCAGCAAACAATATGCTCAAAAAAAGAGAGCTGGGCCTTCAACTGCACAGTCACGGCAGCCATCTTGATATTTTGCACATGTGCGCATTCCACTGGACACCATGGGATGGATCATATCTAGCCATTTGGGGTGATCTAGAAAGCTAAGTAGGTTTAGCCTTGAATAGTATTTGTATGAGAGGTCACTAGGAAACCTTATGCTAATATAGAATAGACTAGTGTTTCTCAACCTTAGTCGTGTTAAGTTGGGTGTGGGGAAATTTGGGGGTGAAGGCGGATATATGTATCGCAGGATAATATTGCAAGATTCAAACTGGGTCGGTCACCAGGACCAGAAGTTAGACTTCTGTTGGACCCCACCCTCGGGGAATTTCTTTCTAGCATAGAGTGTTCTCTGGGCTATTCTGTGTGTTGTATTTATATGGTGCCTGGTAATATAGTTGATTGGGTTGTTGATGGCTGGCTATTAAGTTTCTGGTTGTCGTTTCCTTGTGTTGCCAATTCCTCGTCTCCCAAGTATTTAAAGCTGGAGTTGACATCCATTCATCTTAAAGTGGCTAAGGTTGGAAAACACTGAAATAGACTAAAAGTACAACTTCTATACTATCTTCTCAGAGAAATTTAAGCTACAGTTCTATAAATATACATTTCAGTAAATTCAGTACTTAGTTATGTAAATTACAGTTTGCTGAGACCTAAGTGTTTTAAGTGTCATGTCACATGTACAGTGATCCTTTATTTCTCTTTGCAGTAATGTAAGTATATAATGTGAAATATTCAGAGTATATTTCAAACAAGAGTAACTGAGAGTAAACAATATTTTTATTAGACACATGTGGTTTCTCCAATGTCTAGAATTACAACCTAAACCTCATGATTTTGTGATTTCAAATTAGTAAAAAGTTCAGATAGAAAATAGAAAAATAAATAATACATTTACCTAAAATTTCCTTTATAACCTGCTTATCTTCATACTATTAAATATATATACAGAATAAAACCCAAAAGTAATGACGATTTGGTGCTGCATCTAAAGCTTCACACTTCTTCTCCAATCATATGAGTGAGTGAACAAGTCACAAAGTTTAAATTTATTATACTTTTCTATTTAATTTGGTCTGCGAATTTATATCAAGGAAACATTCCAAAGTTAATAAGCTACAGCTGCCTCATGCATCTTTCCTTATCAGCTGTAATGACTTTTCCCAGAGGGAAGCTAAATAAATTGATCTTTCTGATGCTTATAATATGGTTTTTGGAATTAAACATATTTTAAATTCCTTCTACTGGAGATGATATATTCATCATAATTGACTCTTGCCTTTCAATTGTTCATTCCTGCAACCATTCTTTTTCTCAGTCTCAATACCTTCATGCTGGCATGCATTATATTTTGTCAAGTCCGCATTTTGATCAAATCATATTTTAATACGCTTTTCTGTAAGAGAAATGGAATATAGATTTGCCTTCAGATAGTATTTAATTTAACTCAATTAAATCAAATTAGTTTGCTAGGTTGGGCAGAGTTTTTTATTATGCAACAGTATAGCCATCAGTTGTAAATTTGTCAATGGACTCAAAACTTTTGGCAGGAAATTGCTGTTGCATTTTCACAGTGGTTTTTTTAATGGAGAATTTTTGCCTTTAGTGGTATTCTTTAATATTATTGAACAAAGCTATTACCGAATTCAACAAAAGTTTTAAAAGAAAGAAATACTTTAGAAATTTATTAATAAATGCATATAGTTTAGACAATAGAAACCTACTCTGTTCACTATATTTGTGAATGATAGAATCAATGTTCATATATAGTAGACATGGAGAAAGTGACAGAAAGTATTTATGGAAGAATTGGAATTTAAAATGTAATGAACATCACTAGTTATGTAATTTGAATAATAAGGCTTTTGTTAGATTAGAATTTTGGTTTTGCTATAATGAAGTTATTTTTGAAATTATATTGTTTATACCTTCATTATTCTTTTTTTATTTATTAAAAAGTCTGGATACTAATGGAATTGACCTTTACTTGATAGCAGTAAAGTGTTTAAGCAGTTTAAGCAGCTGCTGGATAGCACTTGTTATAAGCCAAAGAGTATTTGTAGAAACACTCATAAAGTAAAACTTATGGATACTGACAATATTGTACACTATTAGGACCCAATATGTATAAGCAGAAACCTGAATTATTTAAATGTGGTGATTTTAATAGCAAAAATGTCAGTTTTTCATATTCGGAAGAGTAAGGCATTGTAAATAGCATGTAGGAGTGCCAGACATATTCATTCTGAATGCTGTTGAAACTGTCAAAAACAACTGCAGTATACACACACACACACACCTGGAGATACAGTTTCACAAATGCCAAAATATTGCTGCCTACAAATCTTTTCTTTTCCTAAGGAATACTAATATTTTTGAAATTATGTTTCTAACATTTTTTCCCATTCTCAGCTCTTGGCCCATCTAATTGTCAAAACTATCCAGCTACCCCAGATTCTCTCCAAGTCACTGCCTCTACAGATTTGTAAAGTGAGATCATGCGTGTGGTTTGTTTCCTGGTGGCTGGCCTTATTACACAGACTTTATGATTTAGTGGAAAAAGTAGCAACATGTACTGTTTTCAAGAAATTGTGTTCCATTGCTCTTCGTTGTGCTGGTGATCAGTCAGATATTCAATGAAGTGTGTTTGTGAACTGATATATGTGCCCATGTCTATGTGTGCATAGATTGATAACAAAAAATGATTTAGATACTTGGTGAACTGAGATGTTATAGCAAAGAAAGCCAGCTGCTTGGTAGGATTTATGATTAGAGAATTGCTTGTTGTATAGCAAAAAACAGTGATCTTTCGAGGGGTGGGAATGTCAAGCAATGGACACACTTTGTGGAATTAACAGACTAATGGGAGAGCCAGAAAGTCAGTGAGGATATAGAAGCATGTGGATTTGGAGGACAGTCGGGGTGCTTCTCTTTTGACATTGTGACTTGCTTGTCACGAGCAAAATTGAAAATCTCATTTATTTCTTATTTCAAAGTAGAAAGAAAACCTCTACCTTCACTTTTCAGTTGTGTTGGAGGGGCTCTTGAAGGAGTTAGGGGTTGCTTTCTCCATCCTTGCTATACGGACTCATTAAAAAGCCAAAAGAAATACAGGCAATCCTTGACTTCCAACCACAATTGAACCCAACATTTCTGTTGCTAAGTGCGACAATTGTTAAGTGAATTTTTCATGTCATTTCTTGAGGCCATTGTTAAGTGAATCGCTGCAGTTGTTAAACTAGTAACAGGGTTGTTGAGTGAAATCTGGCTTCCCTGTTGACTTTGCTTGTCAGAAGGTTGCAAAAGGTAATCACATGGGACACACTGCATCCGTCACAAATATGAATCAGTTGCCAAGTGTTTGAATTTTGATCACTTGTCCATGGGGATGCTGCTACTTGTCATAAGTTTGCTGTTGCAACTTTGAATGATCATTAAACAAACTGTTGTAAGTCAAGGATTACTAGAGGCTTTAATCCATGCAGTAGTTGACTATGCCGGCTGTCCTTTCACAACTTTTCTTCTCTCTTTTCCAGTGGAAAAGTAGAACCCCCAGGAAAAAGAAATACTAATTAAAAAACACATACAACATTTTTACCAGATTTCAAACTAACAGCCTACTAAAGGTAAAAGTAAAGGTTTTCCCTGTCCAGTCATGTCCGTTTCTTAACCAAGGGAGCCAGAATTGCCTGAATACATTTCTGTGGTGATGTTCAGGGGTGGGATTCTACCGGTTTGGAATGGTTCGTGACAACCGGATGTTAAATTTGCATCTGGTTTGCCGGACCAGTATTTGAACCAAGTGGATAGCCCTACCCACCCCACCCTGCCCATTCCAGGAGTCTCCACATGGCACATTTTCGATGTAGGTAAGTGCAGGATCTGTGTGGAGTCTCTGGGAGGGATAAAATGGGTCTTTCGTAAGAGCTGGAAGTAAGTCTGGAAGCTGGTCTGTTTTCAGCTTCCGGAGGGCCTCCTGAGTCCTGGAAGGCCATTTTTGCCTTCCTAAAGGCTCAAGGGAAGCCTCTGGACCCTTGGGAAGGTGAACAATGGCCTTCCCAGAAGTTCTGGTAGGCCGCGCCCACATGACCACACCCACCCAGCACCTGGGCAGTGAACCGGTTGCTGGGATGTTTGAATCCCACACCTGATCATGTGGCCAGAATGACTATATGCCAAAGGCGCACAGTACGCTGTTACCTTCCCACCAAAGTGCTTTCTTATTTATCTACTTGCATTTGCAGGCTTTCAAACTGCTCGGTGGGCAGGAGCTGAGGCAACTAATAGAAGTTCACCCCTTTGCATAGGATTCAAGTCTTGAACCCAGGCGGTCAGTGTTCCAGGTGACAAGCTCAGTGTCTTTAACCAGTGAGCTATCATGGCCCCTAACAAGCTACTATTTATAAAGTATCACTATATAACCTTTGTTTCACAGGTGGGTATTCAGCAGGTTCTGACCAGTTCTGGAGAACCGGTAGCAGAAATTTTGAGTAGTTTGGAGAACTGGCAAATCCCACCTCTGGCTGGAGATTTTATAGCATCCTTCCCCTGCCACGCCCACTAAGCCACGCCCACAGAACCGGTAGTAAAAAAAAATTGAATTCCACTACTGCTTTGTCCACTACCAGCATTACTGGTAAAGCAAATTCTTGAGTCACTTTACCTGCCTCTCCAAAGTAGGCAATAAATAAAAATGGACAGGAGAACTCTGGAGGACATAAGGAGAAAAAGAATATTCCAGAATTGCAGCAGGAAAGTGCATTTCACATTTGTGATAGGAGGAAGATGCCACATCATCCGTTCCTGCCAAAAAATTATTGGCCTTTTGAGTAACAAGACAATTTGCAGATGCATACAATCCTGAGTAATGATGTATTTATAATTATATTTATATACATCATTTATATACTGTATATATTTATATACAGTATCTATATATGAAGCCTTCTATGGTTTCTGCCCATCTGGTACAATCCAACAGAATGAAGTTAATTTTTGCAATTTAGGAAGCACGCTACCTCTGTAGAGCCACCTGCCTTCTGGAATGAGATCCCCCAAGAGATACATACATTTCCAAATTTGATGATAAAATTTACCGCGCCCTTGGGTTGCAATGGATCAGACTCCTCTGTGTTGTTTGCTTCATTGTTAGATTGCCATCTTCTGATTATCTTGTAGTGATTTTTATATTCCTTATGATTAATTTTCTGGCTTTGTTGTTATTTTATTGTAGTGAACCACTCAGAGTCAGTTGGAGTTGGGCGGCATCAAAATGGAATAGAATAATTAAAATAAGATTCATTATATTGATTTAACTGGATCTAGATCAAGGAGAGATCAAAAGCAAGGATTGGGAGAAGACAGAGACATTCATTTGCATGTTTATAATTACATGCATAATTCATCCCCATCCACAATCTTTTGCAAAAGGCGTTATAGCCCAATTTTTTTAAAAAATAGCAGGCATAAGCTGATATTATCCAGAATTTAAGCATAGCCTAATAACTGTTGGTACTCATACAGTGGAAGAACAAAAGAGTTCAATTAGTGTATCAGCCAGCAGAGGAATGGCACCTGTATCAATCAGAAAGCCAGCTGCAGCTCTCAGGGAGCAAATACTGTCCGTTTTTACTATTGGAATTTTCACAAAATCATAAAATGCTGAGCTTCAATATGAAATCAGTGGATAGCAGTTGATAGTAGTTATAGGCTTCCTTCAAAGTCTCTAGGAAATATTTAGTAGTTCTCACGGAAAGGCTGAAAAGACACTTAATCACCTAACAAGGAGTTAGCAATAATTTAACAGTAACTGAAAACCCCTACTCAGTTTAAAATGTGCAACGTAGTTGCTGTTTCATACAGCCAAAAAAATAAAACCACAA
Source organism: Bungarus multicinctus (assembly GCA_023653725.1). Lineage (NCBI taxonomy): Eukaryota > Metazoa > Chordata > Lepidosauria > Squamata > Elapidae > Bungarus > Bungarus multicinctus. The sequence goes on along the minus strand of CM042848.1, from coordinate 9,160,874 downwards.
ACCACTATTTAACAGATAACAGATAATCAGAGTTGGAAGGGACCTTGTAGGTCATCTAGTCCAACCCCCTGCCCAAGCGGGAGACCCTATACCATTTCTGACAAATGGCAGTCCAATCTCTTCTTGAAAGTCTCAAGTGATGGCGCTCCCACAACTTCTGAGGGCAAGGTGTTCCATTGGTTGATTGTTCTCACTGTCAGAAAGTTTCTCGTTATTTCCAGGTTGAATCTCTCCTTGTTCAGTTTCCATCCATTATTCCTTGTCTGGCCCACAGGCACTTTAGAAAATAGCTTGACCTCTTCCTCTCTGTGGCAGCCCCTCAAATATTGGAACACTGCTATCATGTCTCCCCTGGTCCTTCTCTTCACTAGACTAGCCAGGCCCAGTTCCTGCAACCATTCATTGTATGTTTTAGCCTCCAGTCCCCTAATCATCCTGGTTGCTCTTCTCTGTACTTTTTCTAGAGTCTCAGCATCTTTTTTGTAATGTGGTGACCAAAACTGGACGCAGTACTCTAGGTGTGGTCTTACTAAGGCTTTATAGAGTGGTATTAGTACTTCCCTTGATCTTGATTGTATCCCTCTGTTAGTACAACTTAGGATTGCATTAGCTTTTTTGACTGCTGCTGCACACTGCTGACTCATATTTAGCTGGTTGTCCACTAAGACTCCAAGATCCCTCTCACAGTTACTGCTATTGAGCCTGGTTTCACTCAGTCTATATGTGTGCTATTTAAAGTTGTTTACAAACATATAATATAATTGATGTACATTATCCTTTTTTTTAAAGCTGACAGTATATCAATGGCTATTTGTTTTAATTCAAACCTTCTCAAATGATGATTAATAGTTTAAACTATACAATACATGTGGTCAGAAATATAGAAATATCAGACAAAATATTTTAATAATAATAACAACATAGAATAATGGAGTTGAAAGGGATCTTAGAGGTCTTCTAATCCAATCCATTTCTTAAGCAGGAGACTCTTTACTGGGGTGGGATTCAAATTATTTAACAACTAGTTCTGTGGGCATGGCTTAGTTGACGGGTGAGGCTTGAGGGTCATGTGACTGGCTGGGCGTGGCCAACTCAACATCATTCACATCAAGGGGCGCTTCTCCTCGCCTGCCCTCTCGTGACAATGGGGATGCTGCAACAGTCATAAGTGTGGAAAATGGTCATAAGTAACTTTTTTCAGTGCCACTGTAACTTTGAATAGTCACTAAATGAACAGTTGTAAGTCAAGGATTACCTGTATAAAAATACAAAAAGCTTCTTTGCTTGCAAAAAGCTGCCCTAAATACCAATCATTAGATTAAAAATACCTGCAAGCCGGAGTTACAAATCAGGCAGGGTGCCAGAGCACCTTGAGCAATTAAAATAGTTAAAATGCAATGATAAAAATGCTCATAAAGAGAAACCCTTTAGCAGAGAGGTCATTTAAGCTCTCCAGAAAGAGCACACTCAGGAGAAGCAATCCTTAGATCCATTTGCACCTTTTAATGACACCAGCTGGTCTCACTCACCTCATAAGATACCCTAAGGAAATCATCCAAATTGAAGGAAAGATCACGTGCCTCCAGAAAGGCAGTAAAAAAATCAGTGCCAAATCTTACATCCTGCCTCTTGGAAGCACACTCCAAAAGGACAGTGCCAGATACCACTAAAGCAATGAAGGAAGACCCCCTCCCCAGAAAGAAAAAGAAACCATGAGTCAGGAAAAAATTCAAACACAACACCAATAATTAAATCACAATAGTAGCTGTTGCTTGTTAAATCAATTACCAGAACAAAGGAACACAGAGAATTAGCCAGATTTCTCAATCCAGTTTCTTTTCAGGAACAGAGATCAACCATTTTTCCTTCCATACAAAGCTGAATAGGGGAAATTATCCCATTAATAAACACAGGATTAAACATCACCAAGAATAGAATTAAACTTCACCAAAAACCAGTTTTAGATCAAAACTCAGAAGGGGTATGTAAACTCACATTTGAATTTCAATCTTTCTAGCTAGCCAAGAAGCCTTGCTGAATGTCAGTCATCTAGGTTCTTTATCATTAAAAGCTTTTTTCTGGCAGCTCTGTTTTGTTATTCAATTATTTCTTCAAAGTGCTAACTCCAACAGGGGAATATTTCCTCCCAACAATAGTGTAAAAAGCTTAAAACAACCCTTCCCCTTTAAGAAAGTCAAGCTGGCAAGTTTCCAAGTGAAATGGCGATACATATGTCAATTTCAGGCTCCACACAAGCAAAGTACCAGCAAAGGAAGGGAAAAAAACTCCAGAGAAGTTCCTGAGACAGGAAGTCTAGTCTTGCCAAGAATGTAAGAAGGGTTAACGGAGAGGCAGTTTCTGTAAGCAACACCAGAACGTTTCCTTCCTGCCTTCCTTACAGGATTAGGCCAGTAATTTCTTCTAACAACCGGTTCTCCGAACTGCTTAGAATGTTAACAACCGGTTCTAGTGAATAGGTGCAAACTGGTAGAATCCCACCCCTGCTCTTTACCATTTCAGACAAGTGGCTGTCCAGTCTATTTTTAAAAGCCTCCAGAGATGGGGCAACCACAACTTCTGAAGGCAAGCCATTCCACTATTTAATTGTTCTCACCATTAGGACATTTTTGGTTGCTTCTCTCCTTGCTTTTAAAGTGTATTATTCATTTAATATAGTAATCCAATCTCTTTTGACTTATGCCTATACAATGTGGTTTTATTCCGTAGTTAAAATTATTGTGGTTTATTGATGATGTGCATAACCCAAGTCTTTCATCTAGTGGGCTAGAATAAAATGAAGAAAATAAGCCTATTACTTTTAGTTACTTTTAATAACACATGGCGATAGTGATCTTCAGCTTCTCACATCCCATGACAGGTTCAAAAAGTTATATACTCTTTGAAGAGGTTGCAAAACCTATGATATAAAGGCTTTCATTAGGTTTCCCTTATTAAGAGAATACCCCAGTGTAACCATCAGCTGTAGAGAGGTTGGGGAAGAGGATCAATAGATGTCAGAAGCACTTTGGTAAAAAGGCACTAGTTCAGTTGACTTCACAATACTTACAGCTTGAGTTCAATTCAACTTTGTGAAATTAATTGCCTAGGATGAACTGGCTGTTCTTACTGCATGATTTGAGATACATCTGAAAAAGCAAAAGAAAACAACAAAAGCAAAAAGTTGCTGCTGTTGCATTGTTAGAATAAGATTTCGGGAGAAATTTGTTTTATCACTGAGCCACAGTGGTGCAGTATTGCAGGCTACTTCTGCTGACTGCCGCCCGACTGCAATTTGGCAGTTCAAATCTCATCAGGCTCAAGGTTGACTCAGTTTTCCATCCTTCCGAGATGGGTAAAATGAAGACCCAGATTGTTGAGGGCAATATGCTGACTCTGTAAACTGTTTAGAGAGGGCTGTAAAGCACTGTAAAGTGGTATATAAGTCTAAGTGCTATTGCTATCTTATTATAGCAATCCTTTGATTACATCCTGACTGATAACAGTATTGGGATTTCTTTCTTTCTTTTTTAATAATTAGAATTAGAATTCTTTGTGTGGCCAAGTGTGATTGGACACACAAGGAATTGGTCTTGGTGCAAATGCTCTCAGTGTACATAAAAGAAAAGATACATTTGTCAAGAGTCAAGAATCCTAAGATGTAACACTTAATAATAGTCATAGGGTACAATAAGCAATCAAATCATACTAGGAAACAGGCAATATAAATCATAAGGATACAAGCAATAAAGTTACAGTCATACAGTCATAAGTGGGAAGGATGGGTGATAAGGAGTGATGACAAGATTAATAGTAATAGCAGTGAAGACTTTGTAAATAGTTGGACAGTGTTGAGGGAATTATTTGTTTAGCATGGTGATGGTGTTTGGGGAAAAACATAGAGTCATGCAAGCATTTTCCTAACATTAGGAAAAACTATTTAAATAATTTTTCATAAGTTTAAATAAGCCTACTCATTAGTCATTACAATGATTGAAGTAATTTTCATCCCCACAGATTTCAAAGATCTTTATAGTCTTTAACAATTACTTAGGTTAGTGATGCTTGGTGTAAATTAAAACACAGTGTATTCATACATGGTAATCATTGATTGTATTGAAAATAGGGCAATATCACACATTGAATTTGTCCCAGAATTGCCTTTCATTTGCATTGTATTATGGGAGCAATTGTACAAAATAGTTCAAGATTATCCCAATGAAAAGGCGAGTCAGTGCCTGCTGTTCTATGTAGAATATGATTTGATGCATTTCCATTTTGGCACATTGCTGAAAATTCTTATGCTAGGCTGTTTCCTATATCAAACGAAAATACAGTACTGTCAGCAACTGGAGTTGTGTGAGTAACTGAGCGGGTGTTCCAAGGATGTAATTTCTCAGTTGGAAAAGGAACTTCAGGAGTTGGCAGTAAAAGCTTATTAGAAGGCCGTGGCAATCTAACTAGAAGATTTCATATCATTCTAGGAGAATCTTTACAGAAAAGAATTAGTTGGACTGGGATTCAAGAAACTAAGGCAGAAGCCATAGCCATTAGGTACCAAGGAAACTCCACAAAAATAAATGGGATCATTTCCTGCATGTCTCTCTGTGTGTGTTTAAAAAAAAGTCAAGGAGTCTATTATTTATTATTATTATTATTTATTATTATTTATTAATTCAATTTATATACCGCCCTTCTCCCGAGGGACTCGGGGCGGTGTACAGCCCATCTAAAACCCCACAAAAATACAAAAGTTAAAAAAGTATTAAATTAATATCGGCTGATTGATAAACTAAAGACCCCACCCCCGCCCTTAAAACCCCAATTTAAAATTAAATAAGATGGAGACCAAATTAAAATCATCTCAGCCCAGGCCGGCCTGCTCAAAGAGCCAGGTCTTCAATGCGCGCCTGAAGGCCCTCAGGTCCATGCCGGTATGGAGCTCTGGTGGCAGAGTATTCCAGAGGGCGGGGGCACCCACAGAAAAGGCCCTACTCCTCGGCGCCGCCAGACGACACACAGCGGCCGACGGCACCCGGAGCAGACCCTCTCTATGGGAACGCACCGGCCTGTTGGAGATCACTGGCAAAATGCGGTCCTGGAGGTAACCTGGTCCCATACCATGGGTCGCCCTAAAGGTCAAAACTAGAACCTTAAAGCGAAGCCGGAGAGCCACCGGCAACCAATGCAGCTCGCGCAGGAGAGGCGTCACATGGGCGCTACGTGACGCCCCCATGATCACCGGCGCGGCTGCATTTTGCACCAGCTGGAGTCTCCGGATGCTCCCCGCAGGGAGCCCCATGTAGAGGGCATTACAATAGTCCAGGCGAGAGGTGACAAGGGCCTGAGTGACTGTGTGCAAGGCGTCCCGATCCAGGAAGGGCCGCAACCGGTAGATCCGACGGATCTGATGAAACGCCCCCCTGGAGACGGCCGTGATGTGATGTTCAAGCGACAGCCGTACATCCAGGAGGACTCCCAGGTTGCGAGCCCTCTCTGTGGGGGGCAGAACTTCCCCCCCAACAGCCAGCGAAGGTATCAGCTGGCTATATCGGGGCGCCGGAAACCACAGCCACTCGGTCTTGGATGGGTTGAGCCGAAGCCTGTTCCCGCCCATCCAATCCCGCACGGCCTCCAGGCACCTAGACATAGCCCCCACAGCATCGTTGGGGTGGTCCGGAGTGGAGATGTACAACTGGGTGTCATCTGCATACAGATGACACCTCACTCCAATACCATGGATGATCTCACCCAGCGGCTTCATATAAATGTTGAACAAGAGGGGAGAGAGGACCGACCCCTGAGGCACCCCACAAACCAGGGGCCTAGAGGTGGACCTCTCCCCCCCCGCCAACACAAATTGCGAACGGTCGGAGAGGAAGGAGGAGAACCATCAAAGGACGGTTCCACCAATCCCCAACCCCTCCAACCGCCGCAACAAGATACTATGGTCGATAGTATCGAAAGCCGCCGAGAGATCTAATAGGACCAGGACAGAGGAGAACCCTCTGTCACGAGCCCTCCAGAGATCATCAACCAACGTGACCAATGCCGTCTCAGTGCTATGTCCAGACCTGAAGCCCGATTGGAACGGATCGAGGTAAGTAGTTTCCTCCAGGTACTGGGGAAGCTGACGTGCCACCACACTCTCAACAACCTTCGCCACAAAGGGAAGGTTGGAGACTGGACGATAGTTGTTTAAAATAGCTGGGTCCAGGGAAGGCTTCTTGAGGAGGGGGCGCACCACCGCCACCTTCAGGGCGGTAGGGAGCACCCCCTCTCTCAAAGAAGCGTTGACAATCCCCTGGAGCCAGCCTCGTGTCGTCTCCCTGGCGGCCGAAACCAGCCAGGAAGGGCACGGGTCCAATAAACAGGTGGTGGCATTCAGACCCCCCAGCAACCTGTCCACACCCTCGGTGGTCACAGGGTCGAACTCCCCCCAGATAACACTCACAAGACCTGCCCCAGACACCTTCCCCGGGACCACCCAATTGGAGTCGAGCCCCTCCCGAATCTGAGCGATTTTATCATGCAGAAATCGGGAAAACTCCTCCGCCCTACCCTGCAAGAGGTCATCCCGCGCTCTCAGTTCAAGTAGAGAGCGGGTCACTCTAAACAGGGCGGCAGGCCGATTTTCTGCTGACGCAATAAGGGCGGAGAAATACGAAGATTTCGCCGCCCCTATCGCCACAAGGTAAGTCTTAATATGAAATCTCACCTGTGTTCGGTCAGACTCAGAACGGCTCGCCCTCCAAATGCCCTCTAGACGTCTTTTCTGGCACTTCATCTCCCGTAGCTCCTCCGTAAACCACAGAGCCAAATGGGATCTGTGCCGGGTCAGAGGTCGCAGGGGCACAACTCGATCTAGAACCCCGGCGGCCAACCCATCCCAGGTGGCCACCAGGTCTCCAGGCGAGCTGTGAGCCAGAGACTCAGGAAACGGCCCAAGCTCCCTCTGGAACCGCTCCGGGTCCATCAGGCGCCTGGGGCGGAACAATCTAAGTGGTTCCGCCTCCCTGCAGTGGGGGGTGGCGGAACAGAAGTCCAACCTAAGGAGGGAATGATCTGTCCATGACAAGGGTGTAATAACTAACTCCCCAAAATTACAGTCATTCAACCACTGCCCAGAGACAAAAATCAGGTCCAGCATGTGTCCTCCAATGTGAGTGGGGGCAGAAACTAACTGGGTCAGGTCCATGGCTGTCATGGAAGCCAAGAACTCCCGAACCAACCCCGAGGTTTCACCGGACGATGGCAGGTTGAAATCCCCCATGACCAAAAGCCTGGGGGTCTCAACTGCCAGCCCGGCTATCACCTCGAGGAGTCCGGGCAGGGCCGATGAGACATGGCAGGGAGCCAGGTACGCCATCAAAAGACCCATCTGAACCCCTTGCCCCCACTTCACAAATAGAGATTCACAGCCAGCCGTCTGAGGGACAGTGGCCTCCCTAGGATAAAGGGCTTCCTTTATAAGCACCGCCACCCCTCCACCCCTTCCCTGAACCCTAGGCTGGTGAAATGCAAAGAAACCTGGTGGGCACATCTCAACCAGAGGGACACCGCCCTCTGGGCCCAACCAGGTTTCGGTAATACCTACCAGGTCCGCGGCCTCCTCCTGAACCAAATCATGGATCAGGGGAGCCTTGTTGACCACGGACCTGGCATTGCACAACAACAGCCGGGTATTCAGGGCCCGAGAATCCGGACAACCAGGGCTGCAGGATGGTATGGAGGGTCGAAGCGCGCTACCGCTTGCAAACATCAGGAGCGCGATCCCCTTACCGGATACGGCCCTCTACCCCCAGCATATCTGCCTCTCCCAGTCACCGTGCTGATAAAATTAGCCCCTGGCAGCCCACCCCCAGTCTGCCACCCCGACACAGAAACCCCCGAGGCCCCCCAGGTGCGCGGGCCGGCCCGGCTGCCCCCAACTCCATGTGGGCTGTCTCCCCTGCCCACCCTGGATCCTTTTAGCCCATTAAAAAACCCCATTAAAAAACTGCTAATCCCGGGTTTCCCGTGCTTCTTCCCATTCCTCCGGCTTCCACGGCCCCACCATCGCTCCGGATCCCAGGATCCCTCATAGCGGAACGTCTTCGAAAGTCTTGAAGGCCACCTAAGGGAGAGGGGGACATCCCTCAGGGCCCAAAGCTCCACCCTTGAGTATATCCGTGGCCCCGGCCACCCCACCCCGACGGTCTCGCAGCGTCCATGGTCTCTGTGATGAAGAAGTCCAGGCAGACTGGGGTAAACCCCTCCCCCTCCCGGCCGTCCCACCCCTGCCACTAGTGGGATCCCCGGGGGAAGAGGAGTCATAGGCAGAGTCAATCCCCCCCTCCCCGGGCCCACCACCCCTGCCACAGGTGGGGGCCCCAAGGAGGGGAGGAGAATGGTCACAGCGCCATCCAACCACCAGTCTCCACGCCATCCTCGAAGCCATAGGGGTGGCCCCGGATCCAGTCCAGGCCCGCCATATCCACAGCGGGTCCACTGCCGAACTGGTCGGGGCCCCCCAGGATCGCCGCGGCCCGAGCGAGGCCGCCGAGCCTGCCACACTATCGTGCCTCGCCAGGGGCAACAGGACCTCTTCATAACCCCTCGGAATTCCAGGTTGTCGCGGCAGTTGTTCCAGGGCCTCTGTGGTCATGCTATAAATTTATTTATTTATTTATTTTATTCAAATTTGTATACCGCCCCCTGTCCCTAAGGACTAGGGGCAATGCACAGCCAGATAAAAACATATAAATACAAATACAATAATTTAAAATAAATTCAAAGGATTAAATAGATTGGCATTAAGAGTTAAAAGTAGGAAATTAAGAAAGTTAAAAACCATTTAAAAACCGAATTTGAAACCAATTACACATAACTCTAGGCCAGACTGGCTAGATGGAATAGGTGGGTTTTTAGTGCGTGCCGGAAGGTCAATAGGTCAGGGACGGTCCTTATCTCCGGGGGTAATTCGTTCCAGAGGGAGGGGGCCCCCAAAGAGAAGGCCCGAACCCTCGGGGTCGCCAGCCGTCCAGCCGGCGGCACCCCGAGGAGGCCCGCTCTATGAGAGCGCACTGGTCGGCGAGAGACTGACGGTAACAGCAGGCGGTCCTGTAAATACCCAGGTCCCAAGCAAGCAAGAAATGCACTATCGGAGTCCTATTCCCTTTTTACATACACAGCAGAGGTGGTATTCAGCAGGTTCTGACCAGTTCTGGAGAACCGGTAGCAGAAATTTTAAGTAGTTCAGAGAACCAGCAAATATCACCTCTGACTGAAGATTTTACAGTATCCTTCCCCTACCAAGCCCACCAAGTCATGCCCACAGAACCAGTAGTAAAAAAATTTGAATCCCACTACTGGCTGTAAGGTAGGTATAGTCTAAAAGGAACTTGTTATGTAATCAGTGCTCTCTCTGTCACTGAAATAAACATGTTATTGGAACATAATTATCCTGTAACACAGAGAAAGCAGATCCATTCATTAGCCTGAGAGGAGAGAGAAAAAGGGAAAAACCAGAATTGTAGTGATTCATTTGCAATAAAATAAAACCCAGCCTTCTTTTTCTTCAATTCATCCTGTTTTCCCCAATTTTATGTATACAATATAGCAGAGGTGGTATTCAGCAGGTTCTGACCAGTTCTGGAGAACCAGTAGTGGAAATTTTGAGTAGTTCAGAGAACTAGCAAATACCACCTCTGATTGGAGATTTTACAGTATCCTTCCCCTGCCACGCCCACCAAGCCATGCCCACAGAACCGGTAGTAAAAAAATTGGAATCCCACCACTGATACACAGGGCTTTGATCATGTGGTTGATGTGATAACTCAACATTTTTGTCCCATCCCCAATACACACTTGAAATCAGATAACATGCAAAGCAAGATTCCAAAAACCAAAAAAAATTAGTAGAAACATACGGCACAACCATCAGATAATAATAATACTTTATTTGCGGTCACAGACCAAAACACAAGTACAATAAAAGAAGAACATGGAAAAATTAATCATGAACAATTGGTCACCAAAAACTTGACTAACGGGAATTACGGCATTCTCCTCTGATGGTTACAGCTCTTAAAAAAATTTGGAAACCTGAGAAGTGATGTATGAGGAGCATCCCCTAGACAATATAAGAACAAATTGCTAACATTGGGTCTAAAAGGGTCTGTTCCAAGGAGAGACAGTAGCTTAGATCTGCCTGCGTTATACATAGGACAATATAAAAGGACATGCTTCAACCTCAGCTCTGTCACAGGGGCATTGTCACTCGTTAATCGGGAGCCTCTTAAATCGCCCATCTAGTAGTGCTGAGGGCAAGACATTAAAGCGAGCTAGAGAGAAAGCTCTTCTATACTTGGGAACGGTTAAGAGTGTAAAAATAGGAACCCATCCTCAGTCCGTAATTATTAAATTGGCTGAAGATCAGAGGGGAGCAAGTTTTGTTAGCTATGGCTCGTAGATATTGCAAGTCAATGTCCACAAGTTGTGGACTACCTTAAACTGGGCGTCCTTAAGGCCATAATCTCCCAGGGCATCCCCCCCCCCCCCCCTAAAACCTAGCAGGTGTAATTTCTTCATCAGCTGCCTCTCCTAACAAGAAACATGAGAGTCATCAACAAACGCCAGGGAAAGGTAGCTACCAGGAACTGCCAGAACAACCATCAGATTATGATGAAGCAAATTCCTAATTGTACACATGGAATGATTTGGTTTTTCAAAAATGAAGGCAAATACACATGTCCCAGGATAATGTTGCAATATCCAGTGTTGGTCAGTCACTGAGACCAGAGGTTTAATCTTGTTCTGGTATCCATCATCAGGGAACTTCTCTCTACTGGAATGTGGGCTTTGGGCTATTCTATGCATCACATTTATGTAGTGGCTTCCTATTGGTTGATTGGTGTGCTGATGGCTGGCTTTGGGCTATTCTATGCATCACATTTATGTAATGGCTTCCTATTGATTGATTGGTGTGTTGATGGCTGGTAATTGCCTTGTGTAGCCAAGATTTGATTTCTACTATTTGTTTCCAAATAGAAAAGTGACACCTTTATACAAGTCTGTCTGTTTTGATGCACCAGAAAAAAAAAGTTAAGAAATGACTAATATGGAAAATGTAGGGACCTTGAAGGTCAATACTAATTAATTTGAAATATGGAAAATTGCAGTAATTTAAGGTATTTCAGTAATACTCCTTCACTCATTTGTGCATTTCAAACATTATAAACATTGATGATACAACTCTAAATCAGCTGTGCACCTTTCAAGTTTCACCCTTTCCTAAGAGGTCTGTAGGGGGCATGCATAAGCGCACCTCCGTGCCTACCGTCCCTGTCCTATTGTTTCTTTTATTTTTCTTATATGTACCCATTTCATGTATTCATAACTATGTATATACTTACACCTATTATCTTGTAAGCGATTGACAAATCAAATAAATAAATAAAATAAATAAAAATAAATAAATACATTTTTATAACAAAAATATTTAAAGGTAGAATCCCAATTAGTGAATCTATTATTTGTAAATCTTGCCTTTACCAGAATGTAGACTATTGATAGCTTTTACATTATGGTATAAATTTAGAGCATTGTACATTCATGAACTGACAGCTGAATCAAATCTATTCAGCTATTCAGTATGGGAAAACCCAATGAATCTTCAAATGGATTCAGAGTCATCTTGATTCAGTTCAATGCATTAAATGCATCTGCTCATTCAAATTTGGCAAATATTATTCTAAGTGGCTTTGGTTATCTTTTTCTGAGAAAACTCACATCACTTGAAAAAGTCACGTGACTTGAATTTATTGGGCAGTATCTTTGTAGTACCTTTTTCTCTTCTTTTCCCCTCAGAAAGTGATGGGATTTCATCATGCTTGCTTCTCTCCCACGATTAAATGATTTCACTGAGATCAACAAGTTCTGTTACAGATACAAATGGGTTCTAGGTTATTTTAATATTGATATATATGAAAGTATAGTCAATTGAAATACATATATTATCAATGCATGGTATAAAAAGAATAATAATTGATTCCACTATTGTGTGAAAATTTCATGTGTAGAACACTTGAGAAAAACCATCAAAGTTTGAAAACTGAATATGTTGGTAATTCAATTTGTACATGTTTTTTATTCATTTATTCATTGTTTTTTTATTTTTTTTAATAATGTTAAACATAAAAATTCAATATCTATATAAGCAGTGTCTGAGTAGTCGATTTTGAGAAATAGTACATGATAATAATAACAATAATATTCATAACATCAATAATAATCACACAATAATAATATTTACTTATCCATTTTAGTAAATCTTTAATATAGTTAATCATGCTCTTATGGTTTTAAGTTTCTAACTTCTGTTTCTGTTAATTAGCCATTGATAAAACAAATCCCATGTTAAAAATATTCAGTTTCTTTCTTCTCCTTAATTTTGAGTATTAATCTATCAATTTCTTCACATTCTAATATTTTTTATATTACATTTTCATCTGTAGGGATCTCTTCATTTCCCCCTTTTTATGCAAACACAATTCTAGCTGCTATTAATACCTGTAAAATTAAATATGTATTCACTTTATTATATTTTTCTGGTAGAATACCCAACAAAAATATTTCTGGCTTTAGATCTATATGTTACCTTACTATTTTTTCTAACCATTTGTCCAATTTCTTTTTACCTTTGGGCATGTCTACCATATTCATTGTTAGAGGCACACATAGGATCTGATTTTTTTCATCAAAATGAAGAAAGAAGCATTGTTACATCATGGCAATATTCTGCCCCTTTCAATGATGCATATATAAAAATAGATGGGATGATTGCAATGTAATAGTGCTGCTCTGAGACATACCCACACTCTTAGGGGCACTTCTGTACATCATCTGAAGGTCCATATGCTAAACTGTATGGCTAAAGGAAGGGCTGCAGCTTGTGTCAACACATTGCATGCAAATCCATGGTTTGGTCTGCTGAAAATCCAGCCATACTTGGGGAAGAAGAGAAGAAGAGAAGTACTGGCAGTTACTGTAAACAAAAGTGAGATAGATGTGTTAGAGATGACATTCTACTGATATCTTCTTATAATCCAATTCTGCTTGAATGGCCAAAGTGCTAAGTTAATCAGTTCATACTACAGCTACATAGAGAAAGGAATTAGAAACTTTAGTAGATCTAGTACTTTAGTAGAAGCTTTAGTAGATTTAGAGGACCCAGGAGGTGCTAACTCAAATTATTTTTAACAGTCTTATTATAATTACTTTATATTGAGTGTTAATAGCAGACATAGATGGACTTTTCACTGTTATTTCAGGCTCACCCTTGGCTTTATGATCAGCTGTGCATTTCTATCAATGTGGCTTAGCAACACTTCTACTGCTGCTATGGTAATGCCAATTGTAGAGGCAGTGGCTCAGCAAATCATTAGTGCAGAAGCTGAAGTAGATGCAATGGATATGACATATGCAAATGGAACCACTAATCCTGCCCTGGAACTTGAGGGTAAGTAATTTCAACCAATTTTTAACCTCACTTGGAGAAAGTTTACTTCAGCAAAAAAAAACAACCCCTATATTTTTGTTTTTGTTTTCACAGAAAACATCAGTGAGTGTGAAGCAGCTGATTGGAAATCCACTAAAGTTGAAGGGTAATATAAATAGAGAAAGAGGAAGAGGAAATTTATATGATTTATCGTTTTTATTAGCACTAAAATTATTACTACTGCAAATATTTCTTTCCAGATACAGCAATGGTACTGCTCAAGCTGTGTGTGACATTGAAAATGAAAAGGTACTTAAAATAATTAATCCTACTTGTTTTAAAAATTGTAATAGCTATTACAGTCAGATTAACATGTGATGGTTTCAGTTACATAGTCAATTGAATAATATATATAATTATTAATATGAAGCAGTGTGACTATATATGTATGTATGTATAAAATATATATTTATACACCATGTAGGTGTTCTAATTCCAAAGTAATATGCATATTAAGACAAAGGATAACATCTCAAAGTCATGTTTAAAATTTCAGTTTCCTTAGACAGTTGGGGCATTTTATTTATTCCTAATTAAGTTATTGCCATTCTATGTATCAATATTCCCAACATTATTACTATTTATTACATGTATATGCTGCTCATCTCAGAGTTTCAGATGATTCCAAATGACTTACAACATAAAACATATATATATTAAAGCAAATACAAATATAAAAAGATTAAAATTACAAAAAGTTATGGCTAGCTAAAAAAAAACTAAAGCAGTGGTGCCTTCTCTGCTAGTGCACCAGCAACTCCAGCCAAAAGTTTCTCTTTGAGGGCGAAGTGCCTATTGGCATAGCCAAGGTTTAAGACCTTTCTTGAAGGCCAGAAGATGCAGCATGATGTTCCAAAGGGGAAACAGGACATGGCAGAAAAGGATCTTCTCTTGAACTCTGTTGATGTAATTCCTTGGCTGATGGGCCAACATGGGGTGGGCCAATCCCATTGGGGAAAGACAGCTCCTCATATACTCTGGACCCATGCCATAGAGGGATTTAAACTTACACCTTGAATTGGATCCAGATTGGATCCAGCCAGTGCAACATGTTGCCCTCCACAAACAGCACATTGAACTAGTGTTCTTAACAATTTTCACAGTCTCTATACATCAGGTACGATAGCAGACTTCCTGGAGTTGATGTAGTACAGTTCAACATACCTGAAATGCAATCATTTGCTGTTTTGTTGTTGTTGCTGTTGTTGTTTTTGAGGTCTGCCTCTTCACTCCCGCATTTCAACTATTAATGGATTTTTCCAGTTTCTATTTCAGCTTCCTCTAGTAGCATCTTATCTGCTATTCATACTCCGCTACTATACCATGATTTCACTCTGTTGTCTAATTCTAATTCACTTTAATTAATCTTCAATTTAATCCTGGCCCAGCTCTATTATTCTTGCAAAAAGGAGTGTCAAAATTTACTTCAAACACCTGTAAAATGGTGATTCATGAATCTTTTGTATGAAGACAAGGATTTTCTTCCCCAGTTAATCAGCTAATTCAAATCACAGAAATAATTAATACAAACAAAATCAGTAGCAGGTCAGATACAATATAATTCAAGGTTTGGATGTGAGATGAGTATGAAGTTTACTCTATCCTAATGATAAAGTATTTAAAATTTCTATTTATCCTATTTCTAGTGGAATGCTGTATTTTGACGTATGTACTGTACTGATTAGAGTGGCAAATGTTCCATCAATTTCCTCTAGTTGCTGTGCATTGCTTTAACTTGTTTGATTTGAATTGTCTTTTTCTCTTGAAAAATATGGAAGTAATTTAATCAATCAGTATGGAGATAGTAGACATTTGGCAATACTTTACTATTTAAATGCATTTTCCATGACTTTCAGAGAGGCATTTCCACTCTAGTTTAACCATTTCATCTAGCTGTTAATATACTGAGATTTGAATTACTGGGCAAAATGTAAATTATTAACTTATTATTTGAAAATGAAACTTATGAACTTGTAGTGAAAGCTACCATATAAAAGACTTTTCACTGTGCAAAGACCTTTGAGTATCATCAGACCTTTTATTCTCGGCTAATTTAACATTTTTAGAGTTTATATTGAGAATGAAGGGCTTAAATGTAATCAAAAGGGAAACTAGAAACTTAGGGATAGGACTTGATTTTTGCATGTTCCTCGGCTATCTTTTTTTTCTTCTCCTTATTGAAAGAACAATTAGGGGAAATGGAAGAGTTACTTCATTCTGGATATTCCTAAACTCTGAAGAATTTTCAGGAAAAAAGATTAATCATTTAACAAGAAGGCTGGTTTTAATAGGCTAATATGAAAATTGTTGATTGTATTTATTTGATTCCTATTTAAGCAGAATTCAGAACTGAGCCAGTCTGAAAGATGGTACCGGAACAAAAAAGACCACATGATATGTAAAATCATGTGCTTGTGTGTTGCCTATTCATCCACTATTGGAGGACTGACTACTATCACTGGGACATCAACCAACTTAATATTCGCAGAACAATTCAATACGTAAGAAAATCAATTAAAATGTTTTGTTCCTAAATTTAAATGATTTAAATTCTGCCCTGCTATGCATTTAAGTTAATTTGTGTTCAGTGGAGTGCTTTCCAATTATTTAACATTTCTCCATTTGGATGTCAATGCTAATGACAGATCCTACATCATAAAACTCCGGTTTTGTAGGGAAGAAGTCAGCAGAAGTGTTTTCTTCACTGTTGTATCCAGGGGTGGGTTTCTACCGGTTCTGTCCACCTCTGTAGAACCGGTAGCTCTGAAGAGCAGCAGACATAGAACCGGTTCTATGTCTGCTGATGTTTTTGCCCACCTGGGCTCTTACCTGACCTTTATTTCCTGATTTTTTTCAACTTCAGCTGCAGTTAAAAAAGCAGGAAAAAGGGGCTTTTTGAAAGGCTGCTTCTCTGCATGCAGCATGCTGATGACGATTTACAGATGTGCGCCGAGCAGTGTGCAGGGAAGCACATCGTAAATCACCGAACCTCGTAAATGACCAAACTGGTAATTAACCCTTTCGGATCCCACCCCTGGTTGTATCCCTATTGTATTCCTGCTAACCAAGCAGAGGGCTTGAGCCCTGTATTCAAATTTGGAGCTCTTCAATTGCCCAAAGCTGTTTCTATTGGGAAATGCTCTTTCTTAATCCTTCTCGCATCCCCTGGTCATACCCAGCACTTACCACATTATATTTAGCTAATTCAAAAGACCTTCATGCCAGATCATACACATCCCCAATAGAATAATTACCCATTTAAGTAATTTGCTTTACCCTGCTCTTGTAGATTAACTGCCTGTATCACATTACCATTTTTTATCCAATTATGGTAAAATTAATTAATGTTTGAATGAACTGCAGTCATTATTTATGTGTTTCTAAGTACTCAAGGCACAATTTCTATGCTCCTTATGATATCTGTGGGAAAAAAATGCTCAACTTTTCATACTCATATAATTTCATATTAAGAACAGTACACCTTCATAATTTTCTCCCAATTCTTTAAATGTTTAACTGCTTAGATTACAAATAGGAGATAAAATATTATCGGCAGGAACTAGCAGCCATACAAAATTCTATGACATTCATAAAAACACAGTGTAATATATGTAAAGGGCATTACACAGTTCAGAATGACAGAATAATAAATCTGTAATCTTGGTTGAAATAATTATTTGTCAAATTGGCTGCTATTCCTTCCCTCCTCCTCCCTATTTTTTATTAATACATTTTAAAATGCTGGAGCATTTTCAAAAATATTTCCTAACTGATTTTGGCCTCATGAAATGTTATCCATAGGTAAAGCTTTGTAGTGAATAATTTGAATACACACCACAGTATACAAACTGCAATATTTTTCCTTGATATGAATAACAATCATGAACATTCTGCCACTTTCACTCTACATCATAAGGATTTTTAATCTGTTAAATGATTTCCAATTGCCAGGAATATTGTCCATCTGCCATATGTAATTCATTCAAAGTTGCATCACTGCAAACCGAATTTTACACAGAAGAATATATGAACTTCAAAGCAATAAAAGAAAAGCTTACATATGATCAAAAAAGCCAAGACACAAACATTTTAAAATCTTGTTGAATAGAAAGCAAGGGACCATAGCAAAAACTGTATCTCCTCTAATTCCTTTTGTGCATTTGTCTTGATCACTGGGAATGGCTTGTGCATATTCCATTCATATTAATTCCTAACAAAAATAGAATTTGGGTTGCATATGCTAACTAGGAATGGATGCAAAAATTTATTAATATATGATATAACATTGGCTTTGTAGGGGCTCTAGGATAATTGCTACAGCAGTTTACAATGCTACTGTTTTCATGGAGACAGACAATTTTTCAAAAAATGTAATATTAAAAGATAAACAAAAATAGAAAAGGAAAAGGGCTCAGAAAAGATTGTCCCAAAGATGCTTTTTCAAAAGGCAACGGGACTTTCTTCATTTTTTCTTCTAGAAGACGTTTCATTTCTCATCCAAGAAGCATCTTCAGCTCTGACTGATTTTCCAGTAATAGACTCTTTCCAAATAGAAATTAAATTTTCCAGTTTTTTCTTTCATCAAGGCTGTCAATTTTGCCATCTCCACCAACCATCAAGATCACCATCCATCCTCCCTTGTAGGTTTTTGTAAATCTTCCACCTTAGAGCATATAGAATTCTCCCTGCTATTATCATATATAAAAGCAAAGTCCCATTAGATGTTTTCAAGGAGACATATGCTGGACATATTAATTGGTTCATAAAAGTTATTAAATAACTGGGTGCTTTTTCTGGCCTGGTTTTCCCATATGTCTTGATCTTCTAACTCTTGCTTTAAAAAGAAAGTTCAAAAAAATGGGGAGGGACACAAGGAACTAATGAATAAATCTCTTTCTTTTCATCTGTTCCTTTTACCTGTTCCTTTCTCTTTGAGCTTGTCATAATTAAGAATCTGGATTTGTCTTGTTGGAGGCAGGGAAGGGCAGAAAAATGGCTGCAAACGGCTACTGCTTTCTCGCCTCATAATTTAAGATGCACGCACATTCCTGGGGTTGCAACCAAGCACACAACCTATAGAGCAGGCTCTAATAAATAGCTTGAGTAAACAGGTAGTTCTAAGGAAAATTAATTCAGGGCAAAAGGCAGAAGATGGAGAGCTGTGGAATTGGAAGTAGGTGAGCAAAGAAAGCATGTAGAAAGGTAATGAATTGAGCAGCTGCACAGCAGAGGGGAAATGAATGCCAAGGAAAAAGGAAATATCATTACTAAACTGCATTAATATCCTCAGGCTTTATAGCTCTCCAGGATACAGCTGGTCTTCTGAGTTCCACTTAGGTATGATATAGTTTTGCTGTTCTTACTGGAGGGGGAGTTGTGGAGAGGGAGGGAGAAGCATGCCCTTCTCTTGAAACTTAAATAACCTAAACTCCTAAGAACATTGTCAAGATAATAAAAACCCTCGTTGCAGAGAGGTCGTCTTATATCTAGGCTAGTCCTGATAGAGCAATTTTGTCATTGCGGTTATACATCAGTAGCTGTTCCTTAATGAAAATGACAGTGCATGACAATAGCCATGAAAGAAAGTCAAGAAGGGAAGGAGTTGCTCAAAGACAAGACTCTAACTCTCTTCCATATCACTGTCTGCAATAGTCCAAATCCCTAAGGGCAAAGATAGGCTCTTTTTAGCCTACAAATTTATTAGTGAATATTGGCTGAGCAAGTAGTTTGTTCAAGTAGGTACGCTAATAATGGTTATGTAATCCATTGGAAGGCTTTGCTTTGTTTCAGTATCTTTGTTTTGGTCCTTTTCTATTTAGGCCTGTTTCTTATATTTTAAGAATACATATTTTGAGATGCATATTTATTTATTTATTTATTTATTTTTATTTTATTTGGTTTGTCAATTGCTTACAAGGTAATAGGTATAAGTAAAAACATCGTTATGAATACATGGATACATATAAGAAAAATAAAAGAAACAATAGGACAGGGATGGTAGGCACGTTGGTGCGCTTATGCACGCCCCCTACAGGCCTCTTAGGAAGTGGGTGAGGTCAATAGTAGACAGTCTAAGGTTAAAGTTTTTGGGGTTTGGGGAAGAAATCACAGAATCAGGTAGAGTATTCCAGACATTGATCACTCTGTTGCTGAAGTCGTATTTCCTGCAATCAAGTTTGGTGCGGTTAACCATGAGTTTGTATCTATTGTTTGCTCTTGTATTGTTATGGTGGAAGCTGAAGTATTCATTGACAGGTAGGACATTGCAATGTATGATTTTATATACCATGCTTAGATCAGACCGAAAACAGCGTAATTCAAGGTTATCTAGGTCTAGAATTTCAAGTCTGGTGGCATAAGGTATTCTGCAACAAGTAGAGGAATGGAGAACTCTTCTTGTGAAATATTTCTGGACCTTCTCAACTGTGTTAATATCAGATACGTAATGTGGGTTCCAGACTGATTAGCTGTATTCAATTATTGGTCTAGCAAATGTTTTGTATGCTCTAGTTAGTAGTGTAATATTACCAGAGAAAAAGCTACATAAGATTAGGTTAACAACTCTTAATGCCTTTTTGGCTATGTAGTTACAGTGGGCTCTAGCACTTAGATCATTAGAAATGAGTACTCCAAGATCCTTGACAGAGGATCATCAACAAAGTCTGGACTATTCAGATCACTTCAGTTCAGCCATATTTCCTTACAATTCATGCTACAATCCTGGCATAATAATGTGTATGTAGCTCTTTCCCTCAGTTGAGACAAAAGAGGAAGTTTGGAATGGCTTCCCTCAGAAGTTGTGGGTGCTCCATCACTAGAGTCTTTTAAAGAAGAGATTAGATATCCACTTCCCTGGAATGGTATAGGATCTCCTGCTTCAGTAGGGAGTTGGACTAGAAGACCTCCAAGGTCCTTCCAATTCTGTTATCCTGTTAAGTATTCTCTTAAGTATTAATTGTTTGTTGGTTTAATTTTTTTTATCCTACCACAATCAGATGACTCTTAGCACTTCTAACTCATCATCTTTATGAAATGCTCCTCATAATCCAAGATAACAAACCAGGCTTAAACCAGAGTACATTATTGCCTTCACAAATATTATTTTGTGTGGGTGGATTTCATCACAATGCCATGTTTCCTAACAAACTCTTTATTTACTAATTCTTGTGAAGCCAGGAGTCAAGTAAGAATGAATTGACTGCTTCCATCCTGATTATTCACAGTCCAGTTGAAGAGACCATAATTCCTGGCTCACAGTGATACATAATTTTGGCTAATCTAATGATGTCATTTTTCTCAATGTAGAATAATTCTCACAAAATTATTCACTCACAGAAGATGGGGTTTTTAAAACAATGCCTTGGAAACTTTAAGCTTTTGCAACAATTTGTGCACATGAAATCTGTCTAGTTTCTGAGCTATTTTCTCATTAGTCGTTTTAGCATCTTCTAGCACATTCAGCTGCCTTTGAGGGAATAGAAAGCCTGCCTGATATATTGCTAAATTGACACAGCAATGGGTGCAGGACTTTAGAAGTTTCTGCAAGTGTTGACTGCGACATGAAGACACATTTCAGAACATTTGTCAAATACTATCTGGAAGTCTTTCAGAGTAGCTTTATCATTTCAGAAAATAAATTTCAATTTTTTGTCTAACCATAGATAGTGTACACTAAAAATCTATCCAGATGATCCTTCTTGAAGATCATAAATGATTGGTTGTTATCAGTTGAAGGGAAAAAAGTAAAACTAGATATTTATTTCTATTTTATTTTATTTATTTTGATTTGATTTGATTTGTCAATTGCTTACAAGATAATAGGTATAAGTAAAAACATAGTTATGAATACATGGATACATATAAGAAAAATAAAAGAAACAATAGGACAGGGATGGTAGGCACGTTAGTGTGCTTATGCACGCCCCCTACAGACCTCTTAGGAAGGGGGGTGAGGTCAATAGTAGACACTCTAAGGTTAAAGTTTTTGGGGTTTGGGGAAGAAACCACAGAGTCAGGTAGAGTATTCCAGACATTGACCACTCTGTTGCTGAAGTCATATTTCCTGCAATCAAGTTTGGTGCCGTTAACCATGAGTTTGCATCTATTGTTTGCTCTTCTATTGTTATTTATTTATTTATTTCTTAAATTTATATACCGCCCTTCTCCCGAGGGACTCAGGGCAATCTACAGCCAACATATAATACAAAATTACAAAAGTTAAAAGAAATTAAATATTCGGCTGCTGTTAAGATTATATTTAAAAATCCCAATAATAAAATACAAAACCCCAATTTCAAAACCCCAAATTTTAAAACCCCAATTGCTAAAAACCCCAATTTAAAACCCTAATTTAAAATCAGCCTAGGCCGGCCTGCTCAAAGAGCCAAGTTTTCAACGCACGTCTAAATGCTCTCGGGTCAGTGGTTGTCCGTAGCCCAAGAGGCAACCCATTCCAGAGAGTGGGTGCCCCCACAGAGAAGGCCCTATTCCTCGGGGTCACCAGGCGGCACATCGTTGCCGTCGGGACCCGAAGGAGACCCTCTCTGTGGAAGCGCACCGGTCGGCGGGAGACCACTGGCGGAACACGGTCTTGCAAATAACCTGGTCCGATGCCATGGAGTGCTTTAAAGGTCAAAAACAGAACCTTAAAGTGAACCCGGAAGGCCACTGGCAACCAATGCAGCTCGCATAGGAGAGGCATCACATGGGACTTTCTTGATGCCCCCATAACCACCCGCGCAGCTACATTTTGCACCAGTTGAAGCCTCTGGGTGCTCCCCGCAGGGAGCCCCATATAGAGGGCATTACAGTAGTCCAGGTGGGAGGTGACCAGGGCATGAGTGACCGTGAGTAAGGCATCCCGATCAAGAAAGGGCCGCAACTGGCGAATCAGGCGAACCTGATAGAAAGCCCCTCTGGAGACAGCTGTAATATGATCTTCTAAAGACAGCTATGCATCCAGGAGGATGCCCAGATTGCGAGCCCTCTCTGTGGAGATTAAGATCTCTCCCCCAATAGCCAGTGATGGAGTCAGCTGACTATATCGGGCCGCCGGAAACCACAGCCACTCAGTCGTGGAAGGGTTGAGCTGAAGCCTGTTCCTGCCCATCCAAATCTGCACGGCCTCCAGGCACCGGGACATAGCCTCCACAGCATCGTTGGGGTGGTTTGGGGTGGAGATGTAAAACTGATATCATCAGCATAAAGATGACACTTCACCCCACATTTCATTGACAGGTAGGACATTGCAATGTATGGTTTTATATACTATACTTAGATCGGACCGAAGGCGGCGTAGTTCTAGGTTTTCTAGGTCTACAATTTTGAGTCTGGTGGCATAACGTATTCTGCAACGAGTAGAGGAGTGAAGAACTCTTCTTATGAAATATTTCTGGACTTTCTCTACTGTGTTGATATCAGAACTGGGTTTTCATCAGGATCCTTGTCTCAAAATCATTCACATAATCTTCGAAAATGAAGGTGGCTTGGTCTGAAGCAATGAATTGCTTCTAGAACTGTGGAACAATTTTGTTTGATGCACTTTTATAAATTAAAAAAAAATCTGGCAGAAAAGAGAAAGCATTACATCATACAGTGGTTGAAAGTATAATAAAAACTATGCTTATTTTTTCCAGAAACGTAGAAGCCCTTTCCTCCATTGTTATATTCATTCAAATTGCTTCTAGAGCTCTAAGAAAGGCAGCCAAATTATTTTGTTTTGTTTTTAATTTTTGGGCTTTAAACCTGCTGCCATACAATCCTGCCTGAAATCCTTCCTATCAGAATCACTAAACATTATTCAGTTCTGTCCCAATCTACAAAAAGTGGTAGATATTTGTTGAGACCCATTGTACAAATAGCCCTATTCCAACTCTCCAAAAGCATCCAAGGCTTCTGAAGGCATGAAAATGTCCTAAACAAAGTGTGACATCAGTAGACTAAGTTAATAAGAGAAATTCAGAGTCCTGTACTACTACTCCCCTGTAATTAGAACCAAAAGTTGAAGTATATATATTTTTGTTGATATGACCAGTGTTGACTCCTGATTACAAAATGGATAAGATCATGCAATTTTTTTGAAGTATTTTGTCAAAATCTTCTGAAAGATTTTTGACAAAATACTTCGAGAAAATCAATCTTTTTCTGGAAGATTTTTCAACTTTCTAATTTAAGGTTGAGGAAGATTGATTGGGTCAATGTCATGAAGCTGGCTTTAAGCCCAAGGGAAGATGGAAGTCTGCCCACTTCAAATCTAGCACCTTTAATCACTCTATCACTCTGGTTCTCATCTATTTTATGCTTGATCTTTTCTATTGCAACTGAATTTATCACCATGGCTGGCCAGAGCATTTTGTCTTATCAGATAAAATTAATTGGTTTCATGGTCTCAAGGAAATAACATACGACTAGTCCTCAACTTATGATCACAGTTGATCCCAAAATTTCTGTTGCTAAGTTGAACATTTGTTAAGTGAATTTTGACCCATTTTATCAGTTTTTTGTCCCAATTATTAAGAGAACCACTGCAATTACTAAATTAGTAATATAGTTAAGTGAATCTGGATTTCCCATTGGCTTTGTTTGTCAGGAGGTCACAAAAGGTGATCGTATGACCCCAGGACACTGCAACCATCATAAATATGAGTAACCAAATAACCAAGCATCTGAATTTTGATCATGTGACCATCAGGATGCTGCAATTTTTGTGTGAAAACTGTCATAAGTGAATATTTTCAGTGCCATTGTAACTTTGAATGGTCACTACATGAACTGTTGTAAGTCAAAGACTACGTGTAAAGTTTCGATAGAACAGCTAATATAATAAAAAGATATTACCTTTCTTAATTTATAGCTGTCAAATGAGGACTGAATCTTTTGTTCCAAGAAGAGTTTAATAAAAATCATCCAAAACTTTTCAGATGATGAAACAAATATATATCTACATTTGTTAAGCTACTGATTGTTGGAGTTCAGGGGGTGTTATTACTGTGCTGAGAAGATCATATGAGACTTACTTTGAATAAGATATTAAAGCTTTTATTACAATTATGCTTGCTGGCCAAAAATCCATGTAATTCAATATTTGGAACTTCCAGGGCTGAAGATGATGAATTTCTATTGAAAGTTCTTTTCTTACATTTTTCCTCTCATATACATTAATCAACACAACTAACAATTATTACTGTAAAAAAAAATTAACAGAATACCATATCCATTATAAAGTATGCTGATACTTTAAAGTGTTATCTAGAAGAATTTTAATTAACTGATACAAGACAATTAAAAAGTTATCTCTGCTTCAGTGACTGGAGCATTCTAAAATACTTCAATCCACCATGCATTGGCCAATTGGTGCAAGACTCTAAACTGCTGATAGTGAACACTCCACTTTTACTTCCTGGAGAGTCATCATCTATTAAGATGAAACCTGGATAGATTTTATATTAAGGTTTATCATCTGTGTAGCCATTGTGGATCTTGGTTTAAGAAACATCTTTCTATTCATATTCAAAGCCAATTCAAATTTCATTTTTATTTTTTTCAGACGATATCCTGGTTGCCAATGCATTAATTTTGGATCCTGGTTTATCCTTTGCATCCCAATCACTGTTATTATTTTAATATTGTCCTGGGTTTGGCTTCTGTGGCTTTTTCTGGGTTTCAAGTAAGTACTCTTATGGGAAAAGAATCCAAAGAATTTTCATCTTGTGTAAGGATGTGTTTACAATGAATAAAAATAACAAATCCTTACCCCCAAGGAGCATATGTACAAAATAAATATAAGAAAGCAATAGAGGAAGAAGAAAAATGAAGGCATAGAAAAGTTAGGGAAATTTTTTCTTATATATCTTTCTGCTCAGCTATGATTCTGAATGTAGCAGATATAGTACTGTATGCTTCAGTGAAGGCAAATAGCTTGAGGGTTCAGGAAAAAAATAATGTGGATTATATTATCTTGATATGCAATTGGAAAATTAGAATGCAAACCAGAGTGGAGAAATCAGCACTAGCCTTACTATTAGGAAAAGTGTGACAGTTGATTCATGGCAGTATGCTACACCAAACAAGGAACAGTAGTAAAGTATTGGAGCTAAGTATTATAAATGGAAACCATCCTGCCCAGTGATCTAATAGCTGCCTTGCTGCATAGCTAAGATAGAGGGTCTATTATTCACATTGAAGTAAGATTGCTCTCCCAGGCAGGTCAGTTTTTGTATATGATCTTGTGGCATTCTCTTGCTTTGAATCTCACACCACTCATTATGTTGGACTTGGACTGCCCATGAGATCTTTCCAAGGAAGAAAGCCAACCCAGTCCTCGAGAAGTTCTTTGGATCAGTCATCAGAAGTGGAACCCATCTTCTGGTGACAGGTATTATAACAAGTTATATCAATTCACTTTTCATTTCAGCTTGAAAGAAATGTTCCGGTGTGGCAAGGCAAAGTCACCTAGAGAACAAGCTTCAGCACAAGTAATCACAGAAGAATACAAGAAACTTGGATCAATAAGGTAATGCGTTTGGCTAATCTACGGAAGAAATATTACAAATGCTATCAAAGAAATATTACAATACTATCAAAGTGAATCACTTCAAAGGGTGATGGTCAATACATAGTGTTTTTGTTGCAGCTACCCTGAAGTTGTCACCCTTGTCCTGTTCCTTCTGATGGCCCTATTATGGTTTACTAGAGATCCTGGATTCATCCCTGGCTGGTCTTCTTTATTTCCAAAGTAAGTCAATAAGCCATCCTGCACAATTTTTAGAAGGTTCTATATTTTTATATATGGATAAATCCGGATCATAGTACCAAATATTTCTGCAAACATCTATTAGAATTAGGGGAAGGGTCAATGCCTTTTTAAGAAAAACACATTTCCCCCTGGTTTTCAGAATGTCACCAGCATCATAGAAGTTGTGCTTGTTATTGATCTTTCTAAAAATATACAAAGACAAGAGCCAATAAAATGTGATGGTTAAGTGTTAGGCTCGAAGTGGAAGGAGCGAAATTGTAACTTTTTATTCCACTACCAAAAATGATTGAATGAATCAAGTTATGTATATGCTAAAATACTGTAGGAATCTGGATAGCTGACACTTTAGCTATGTCTATTTAGGTCATTTTCATCCAAGTAGTCTTGCATCTAGAGTAGGATATCCAGTTTGCTTAGCTCAAGTTGAAGAATCACCATCTTTTTTTAAAAAAAAAAGCTGGAGGTGTTAAATAAGTATTACATAAGAGTCATTTCTTTACCTGAAATGTAATCATACCTTCTTATGTTTTTATTTTTCTCTGTTAGATTTTCACCACAGTTATAATTTCTTTTTAATCATTCTGAATATCTATTATATTCTGCATCTGGCATGAAATTTCATGTGAAAACTCAGAATCCATTCAGGTGTTTGGCTGATCCATATATGCTACTAAATTTGAAGGTGTGTGTGTGTGTACATAAAATCTTTGCAGATTTTATTTTCAAACATTCTTTACATTTAGTTCCAGGAAATTTCCATGGCAACACATACGATTATAAGAACCCCGTACAGAATAGTTCATTGAGTTTTATCATTAGGTTTTCTTTATAGACACTGCAGAATACCTCATTATCCAAGAATATGTTTTACATATTTTATGCCACAATACCTAAAGGAAAGCTGGGCAGCTTTTAGTCCTAAAGAGTTCTGGTGATGCTAAAATAAGAGAATTGTCAAGGTCTTGCTATCGTTTTAAAAGCTTCTGCGCATTCGCTGAGATATTTTATCTCTCTCAGATATGACAGAGAATTCAGAAGAATTCAACAAAGTAGAGACATCTCGTTTCTGCTACATCTCAAACTATTTAGTTACTTCTTTAATCTTCAGTGTCTGCTATGAGTTTGGTCACTTTGTTTCTTGTTGACTAGAAGAATTTTGCATTTTTTTCTTCCTCTGATTGGTTAGTTGTTGAAGAATTCCTTTGTAGCTAGACCTTGGCAGAAAAGAAAAGAGAAGAAAAACGTGGAGTTTTTCAATCCAGAAGATGCACTCAGAGTCAGCTCAAACTAGGCCCATACAATCCTACATATTTTTTTTTGCCAGGGAGAATTTTTCTGGGATGTTTGCCAGAAGCTATCAAGCCTTTTTATAGTTACTGACAATACCTTTTTTTACAATTCCTTTTTATAATGCTTTACTAAATAACTATGCTTCTTTTACATGAGTTTTTTTTATAGTTTATGACAGATGAAGATATAATACTGAAAGATTTTTTAAAAAACACTGCTTTTCTAATTAAAAAATATAAGGTAATAGATAATAAGATAAAGATAATTTTTTTAAAAACAAATATAGAAGGAAGGAACAAGCAAACCATAATCTATTACATAACATTCACATAATTTTGTAAACAAATCACATGAAATATTTCTCTATCTTTTCATTATGAAAATACCCACTTAAAAAAACCAAATTATACATCTTTGCTAGCTTTATCTTTATCTATTGAGCAGAAATAGTCTTCGCTCCTTTAACCTTAAGAAATCTATAGTTTATATATCAATAGATCTATATTTTTTATTTATAATAAAAAATACATTCACTTCCTCAAAATTTTCTGATGTCCCCATATTAACAATCATATGGATTACAACCCCAAACAGAGCATTAATAGAACAAACCCATATCATTTGCATGTGTCCTTGTACTTCTAAGTTAATGAAATTAAGCTAGCCTTTTTAAAGTGTTCTCAGGCTAGACCAATAACCAAGAACAAGAAGATTTTATTGAATTAATCTTATTTTAAGATCATAGGAAATATGCTTACAATTTTGTCATTGATTCACAAATATAAGGTGCCTCAACTCTCTATACAAAATAATTATTTGCAGAAATTAATATATAACATTTAAAAATGTGGTGAGTTTTAAATTATCTAAATTATTTATATAATATAGTAGTAATACAGGAATTTTAAATATTGCTAACACATCCAGGTCTATTGCAATATCAAGAAATATTTTAGTTATATATAAACCTTTTTTGTTTTAGGCAATCAAAATTCAATCTGCAGTGTTACAGATAGTTTGAAAAATTGATTGGTAATAAGTTGATCTAAAGTATTAATAGCCAAATTGTCCAAGATTGTAACAACAACACCAGCTTTATGTGCTATTTTCAAACAGGGAACTAGCGGTTGATATAAAACAAAGTTTGTCTTATCTATAAGGATGGTCATATGGGCAGTGTTAATCATGTTTAGATGTGTTGTCTTCTGCAATATAAATGTTATTTATCACCTGTAAAAGTCTTTGTGGAATAGCCTGTTTATTTGAGGGACTGCCTGTCTCCATTTGTTTCTACCCATCTGGTTTGGCCGGGCAGAGTGAGGGTGCTCCAGCTCTCATTATTTTAATTAGGGTCATTTTCTGGGCCCAGGAAGTATGCTTTTTCTGTCACAGACTCACAGTGCCTGCCTCTGGACTGCTGGATGGTTCAAGTAGATAGTAAAGATCTACCAGGCTCTGGAGCAGAATGAAGATTGAGCCTGTTGGTGGAATTTCTGTTGGATGTTGTTATTTTGGGGGCCATTTGTGCGTGTTGTAAGCCGCCCAGAATCATTGGAGTCAGGAAGCCTATACATTGTATAAATAAATGAATTAAATAAAATGGTCAGAACCTCAGTCAACTAATAATGCAAGAAAAAAACAAACAGAAAGAACTGGGGCTAAAAATAGACTTATGCCCAAATCAACATACCAAAGAAAACTACATTGTAGTGGAATGCAATTGTGGAATCCAATAATGAATAGTTTTTTTAAAAAATATTACCAGCATTTGATAAACAAATTGAAGACAAAATACATTCCCAGTGATAAAGTTGATTTGAGCCCCTAGCATCATATGATAACTAAAGTTTAAGAAAATCCAGGAGTCTGTCTTTCTCACAAAACAAATATGCTGTAAATAAAGACATTTTTTTTACCTTGCTTTTGGGTTGCTTTTAGCAAATATGTCAAGTTTAAGTAAAATTACCATTTTCTACCTTTCGCTATAAGCTGAACATAATTTTTAACCATCTGTTTACAATGTTTTTCATCTGAGGTTTAAAGAAATAAGGATAAAAAAACATATTTGGAAAGATATAGTATTTAAGAGAAATTTGTTTGCAAACACTAAGTGCTAGAAACATTTGAAAGAACTAAGAGTGAATTTTGATACATATACAGAAATATTTATCAAATTTTAGCAAAAACTTTTTTTGGGAAAAAATTAGAATAAGATGAACTAAAGTTAAAGTAAGCAACTACAAGAAAATCATATTGTCAGATTTTCCCATTCTTAAAAAGTTGGTAGAGATATTTGTGCATATGTCAGATATTTAACAACATACTTTGTGATACAATCTGTTTTTCTTCTTAGCACTATATCTTTCTACATATATTCACGTACTGTATGTAAGCATCTGTAATTTCTCTAACAAACATTAACAGAATTTGTTGGTGGAAATTCTGGTAGGTAGAAATTCCATATATATTTTCAGGCAGGTCAAAAGATGAACTGTACAAATGATTTACTTAAAAGATTGAAATTTATAAATTTACATCTGAATTCCTTTAGGCTGCTGTAGTATTACTTCAGAGATTAAAAAAAATCACCAAATTCTTTTCCAAACTTGTAGTATTTATTTTCAAAGTAAATATCTCTTTCCTTAGATATCCAGGTTTTGCTACAGATTCAACAGTGGCTTTACTAATTGGGCTCCTCTTCTTCATTATTCCTGCAAAAAGATTGTCTAGAACTTCAAATGGAGAAAACAGTTGAGTATATTTCCTTGCCCATTTTTGCTGCAATTGCTTAATTTAAAAAAACATACATGCATACATACATATTGGATTCTTCTGAAATTCATTTGACCTAAAATGTTTACATACAGCTGTTTGAATAGGCATACTGCAAATGTGAGATTTATTTCTAACAAGATCTCCCTTTCCAAGAGAATCAAAATTCAATGGATCAAAAGAAAACACATATCTGAAATAAAGAAACAAGTTTCTATGACATAAATCATCTATCTACTGTTGGAACCTTGTGGGTTTATACATTAACCTCTGCCCTAAAGTGACTTTTTAAATTTATACTTAGTAAAATCTATGTACCCACTCATTGGGCTTTGTAGATAATTATGTATCATTTTGTCAGGCAAATGCAGGATTTGAAGTTTATTCAACAGATTTTCTTGTTCTAACTGAGCCAAGAGCCTGAGTGGAGATATAAATTGTGGAAGTTTGCCATAGGCAATATAATCATCATATGAACGTGATGTGTTATTATAATCACTGATGAGGGAAGAGAAGGACATGAGGGTATGTTAAAAGAAAATAAAATGGTGGTTGAAAACACACCAGTGGAGCCATTGCCTTGACTTTTTCATCACCTCCCTACCAACCCCTTCAAGATGTATCTGGGTGAAAATATGTTTAAAATCAAATGGAAAAGTAATAAAAAGATGCCTGCAGTGAGTTTTTCTCTAATGTAAAAAAACCTTTCTCTCTTTTCAGTTGTTTTTGATTACAGTCCACTGATATCTTGGAAGGAATTTCAAGCATGCATGCCCTGGGAAATTGCCATCCTTGTTGGCGGTGGGTTTGCGTTGGCTGATGGCTGTGAGGTAATGCAGGCTTTTACCATTTCATCAGTTTATAAGGTATAGGTAGTTATAAGGGAAATCCAAAGAATGGCATGATCATTCAGTGATTTTGTTTATTGATGTTACTTGTCTAATGGCAAAATGTTATCCCTGAAATTGTTTGCATTTAGGCACACTAAATTTATTGAAATCAGCAAGAAACATCTGTTGTCTAAAGTAAAATATGCACAAGCTGTTTCCCCAAAAAGGCTATCTGTTCCTTATGCTTTATATATATATTGTGGCCTGTGTTTTGACCTCCAGTCTCCCATAAGAATATCCTACTGGCAATATATTGCAGAATTTTCCAATCCCGGTCATTAAAAGTCTGGTATGTTGTGAACTCACTCAGTTTCATAAAATACAATGCTAAAATTTATTGATGTGTTTTTGCAACCAATATAGGCAAAACCTTTAGTAAAGTTCCTCAGATAAACATAATTTTTCCTCATATAGAGGCTAGACCACATTTAGTGACCACAACTGGGATAGGCAACTTGATCATTAGGCAAAGCAGTTGCTAAATAGAACTATACAATAACTGTACTTACAATCTTACTTCAGCTTTCCTTTGCTCTGCAGTCACACAAAGTTATAACTGCAAGGATTGGTCACAAACTTATGCTTTCCTAACTATCGTTACTGCAAATGGCCATTAAATCAAGTAGTCACTAATATAGTATATTAACTGTATATTAATACTATATACTAATATAGTCAGAAAGTCACTGTTCTTTAATGTAACAGATCTACCCAAGTTTTTCTGCTGATGTGAAAAAACCAAAAATATATCTATATAATATATTGACCACATTTGAACAATACACCAAACCATTGTTTTTACTAACTACTACATTTTATATGGCCAGGAAAGCATGTTCATTTGCTCAGCTTCACTATTTTAGAAATATGTTGGTGTCTAATGAAAAATTACATGATAATAGTTTTTGAATAGAGATCAAATTAACAAAATTTCATTGTGCTGTGGTATCTTGAATTTGTAGACCATGGTTTAGGTGCCAACATAAATACAAAAATAAAACACACCACGGCTTATAGTATAGTTTCTTTATAAGCATGATATTGTTGTCATTGGATGTTAACATCTGTTCTGATGCACCAAAACTGTGATAGCAGTAGGCTATGTTGGTACTATATCCAAATCCAATGATAACCAGGTTCTGATATTATTGATAAATTAAAATAAATCCTTGTCAATTCAATGTCGTGATTATGTTCTAATTACATTATTTCTTCATTTATAAATCAAAATAGGGGCTATTTCAATCTCAAGGGATGTTGGTTCACATTACTGCAACAGGAAAAAAAATGCTGTAACATTTAGATAGAGGTTTAATCTATGTGCAAGTGTTGGAAAACTACTTGTTGAACTGGAACTGTTCTAAGTATGTATTAATGCTGTAACATATAAATAATTTTATTCTTCATGTGGACTCATTATCATTCTTTCCACTATGCACGACTGAGGTTAAAAAACAGAAGACTTAAACCTAAGCTGTTTGAATCTAAGAGATGATCCAAAACATACTTACCTTGAACATTTCTCCATTGGTACAAGTATATTATTAGGATTGTTCTATAATCCTCCAATTATTATTTTACTATTTATAAAATGGGCCTCAAGCAAATATTCCCTTTAGCATTTTCACATTCATCAACATTTTAAGGGTCATCCAAACACATCAAGAATCTCTGAAAGAAAGCAGATATGGTTGCAGTTTATCAGATCTGGCGTCTAAGCAGCTGTGGTTATCTATACAAAATGTTACACACTATTTATGTGGCTAAAATATATCCACTCACTCAGGCTGAGCATTTTATGTGGTATGAATATATGTTTCTAGAAGGAAAAATAAATCATATTGTACGGATGGGTCTCTTCTCTGTTTCCGCTTCCATATTGTTCTTTTGGAGTAAGAAGCCATTTGGTTAATATTACATTTACATGAATTGTTTAATGAAATTTATGGATAACTAAGCAATTATTGTTTTTTCCAGGAGTCAAAACTCTCAGCCTGGATTGGAAGCAAATTAACCCCATTAGGATCACTACCCATATGGCTAATAATTCTCATTTCATCTTTGATCGTGACCACAATAACCGAAGTAGCTAGCAATCCTGCTACAATCACTATATTTTTGCCTATCTTAGCTCCCTTGGTAAGTAATCTGGTTTAGGTTTGAAACAGCTGATCTATAGTCATAGCAATTAAAGATCACTAAGAGGTTGAATTTAAAACAAGAGTTTTGCAATATGAATTAATGGCAGTAAATGGAGAAACAGAGAATGATTAATTATATAAGATTACTTAATTCAAGACTACAAGAGTAAAGTATTGTGAATAATCCATAATAGGGTTTTTCTTTGTTAGTTTTGTGAGCTATAACAAGTTTGGGAAAAAAATAATCAATATTTATTTGACTCTTAAGCAAAGGCATAATTGAAGCTTAAAGTTTTTGCTTCTATAGTATTTTCAGAGATGCATTAAGATCACATCTTAAAAGGGTTTTTGCATTATTCATTATATTTATTTATTAAACAAATTTATATGGCTGCTCATCTCACTCACAGTGACTCTGGGTGATATACAATATTCTACCTATAGAGATATTTCTCTCCTTAGTATCTTTATGTAGTTTTGTCCTAATATATATAATTCTCTAATTCCTGACAGTCAATAGCCTTGAGATTTTCATGCTGTTATCCATCCAATTATTAAGTAGCTATGACTGTGCTTCGTTTTTCAGGTCAGTTAAGATCAACCAGAGTTTATTATAAATCCATTCTCCTTATAGTTATGATTAAATTACTTCACATTTGTAATAAAATGTACTTATATAAGAATAAGGATGCATTTTATATTATGCAAATAGCTAATATATATCACAAACTTATAGGCCTATATGGATGTTTTGATTAAGGAGTCTTCAACTGGAACAGTAGAGAATTACCAATCTTCATAGCTAGAAACCCTTAAGATTCCCTTTTAGGTTGAGCAATATTATACGAAATACAGAAAAAGTAAGAAATTATGAGATCATTTATAGATTTTACATTCCAAGTCACAAATCCTTATGGAAGATTAATATGAACAATATAAGCAATAATGATTAGAAAGGTTTGATAAATGTTCTATTTTAAGTGGTATGTATCATTTAAATTTTCATTTACCAATTACAGTACCGGTAGTACCTTGGAATTTAATCTTTCCTGCAGCTTCACCCAAATTTGTGCTTCCAAGATGCACTGGATTAGTTTCCCTCATCCTCATTAGCAGTCTCATTTTGGAGTTGATATGAATTGTAGTTCAATACACTTAGAAAATTCCAATTTCAGATCAAATTCGTCCTTCTAGTGAGTAAATACTAACTAATAATCCTGAATTTCTCTTGACATCTCCTTGTCTAATAGGCTGAAGCCATCCATGTTAACCCGCTTTATATATTGATACCAACAACCCTCTGTACATCATTTGCATTTTTGCTACCAGTAGCAAATCCACCCAATGCCATTGTATTTTCTTATGGTCACCTGAAAGTTATTGATATGGTAAGTTAACAGTAAGAAAAGAATAATTTGTGAACTTTTCTCAAATGTTAACAATATTGAGAATACAAGAGAAAGTATAATGATATCTATTATAGGTGTTGATGGTGTTGGCATCAAAGAAACTTTAATTCTCAAGAGGCCATCACTGTCCCTCCTATCCTTCACAGTTATCATCCAGTTTCCAATATTCCAATATTATGTGGAGGGTTCTAGAAAAGGTGGTTAGATGGCAGCTACAGAAGGTGTTGGAAGATATAGATTATCTGGACAGTTTTGGTCAATTTTTCATTTGTCAATGGCCTTTGACAGAAACTGGATGTAATGGTGAATCATCCTTGTGCTATGCAATGTGTTAGCAGCTTTTGATGCAGTTGATTGTGGTGAATTACTGCAATGTACTGCTAGATGAGCTGTTCATCCAGAAGCTGTAGCTGGCCCCAAATAAACTGGTCTGTGCCATAACAGGCAGTTCTTATTACTCCCATGTGATATCACTAGTAAGTGAACTGAATTGGCTATCAGTTGTTTTTCAGCTTCTGAGTTGTTACCTAGAAAGCCCTTCATATATTATCTGTAGAACCACCTGCTTTGATCATTTCTGCCATTAAGTGATTGTGCTCCAGGTCCCCTCAATTAAATGCTGTTATCTTAAGGGACCAAAGAAGGATTCTGTTCTGCTGCCACTACCTTTTGGTATACCAATCTCCAAAGATACATATGGCACTCATTCTCTTAGGGCTTTGGCTTTTTGACCTGGCTTTGGTTCTAGACCTAAGCTTAATGTGCTAGTGGAGACCCTATCAGATGTGTTTATTGTTGTGGTTCTTTTTTGCAGGCTGTTATGCTGTGTGGTATGTTTTTAATTGTTTTAAATTTTATATTTGATGTTGCAATCTGGCCAGTTTTTGGGAATCATCATTATCACCATCCTTAGATTTGCCATGAAGCACTTAACATAACTTTTATAGTAACAGGCAGGTTGCTCAAACTTAGTTCAGGAAATAAATTCAGCTTCTCTTTAGTAGCACATTATAACAGTTTATGACAAAATTTGAATATGAAGTTCTTTGTATCTGCTCTAAATTAGATACCATAGGTTATGCAGAACTTGTCATAGTCTGTGTTTCAGCTTTGGAAATCTGAAGAAGTAGACAAAGTATTTATAAGAGTCAAGTAATTCACTTGTTCTCTAAATCCTTACTCGTGATATCTGGTAAGCTGTATCTAGCAGATGGGACTTACGTGAAAGAGTTAAAAACTCTTCATGTATGATATTTAGAGACAGACTTTGAAAGAGATTGTGCTGTGACCTTTCTTGAAAAGATTCTTCCTGGAGCCAGAGCTTTTAGATAATTTCTACCCAGTTGGAAATATTCTTTTCTAAAGAGAGACAACCATCTATAAATGTTATTTGGGAAAAATCTCATCTTCTAGAACTATTTAGTGTGGTTTCAAATTTAGAGAAAAAAAACTAAAATAATTTCGGTTGTTTAGACTGATACTTTCAATATGTGGATTAAAAGGAATTTTTCAACAATATTTGAAAAGACAAACCAAGGGATTTTTCTGGAAAGGGTTGGAATCTTGTGACAGTTTGTTACAATCATTTTATTTCTATACAACCACACAGTATACCTTGAGAAATCCATAGTGCTCCATTCTTTCTCCCTATATCCTGCCCAGTGGTACTCATTCAAAGGTCTGAAATGCAGTATTATCAAGATGCCAATAAGAAATTTCCCTTGCCAGAAGAGCCTATCTACTTTAGTATTAAAATATACCACATCAGTTTTCATCTGGTGATCCACATCATATCAATCCAGCAATGAAATCTAAAAATGAGGAAGCAAGGGTTTCGAAATTAGATAGAAGAAATAATGAGCAGTGCTCTATTGACTGTTCTGATTCAAAATTTAGTGCTACCCATGCATACATAATAGTTTTAAATCATTATTATTTCACTTCTCTTAATTTTTGCAAATATTGTTCTAGAAAAATTGGTCTTTCTATTAACCTTCCATTTGCTTAATATATTCCTTCTTTAGGTAAAAGCTGGACTGGGTATAAACATCATTGGAGTTGCTGTTGTGATGCTCGCCATTATGACATGGGCACAGCCAATGTTCAAGCTCTCCACATATCCAGCTTGGGCACCGGTTCCTTCTGCTACTAATATCAGCGTACATTAAAGGAAGAAAAGCAGGTTGCTTTCCTTCTTTCTCCCAGCGATGGTGCTAGTTGATCGATTTGTATGGCTCAGTACAGCTATGATCTAGGAAAGTTGTGCTTCATAGTTCCTTGTCCTAAGTACTGGTACAGTTAGCTGGAAAGCCATAAAACAAGAATGTTACAACCTGAATAATGCACAGAAAGTAAGTCTGTACAAATGATCGGTCAATTCTTCCTGTTAAGACTGTATCGCCAGAGTTAGAAAATGGCATTTGTACATTATGCACATTCATTATGAATGATAATTTGTCCCTGTTTTTGGGTCACAAAATAAAGTGGTATGATTGTTAGAAGAATGATAGTAGAAGAACTATACATGGGCAGACAGATAGACAGACTAATGGATGAGAAACAAATTTATTAGTCAATAGATCTCTTTGTCTTATCTTGTTCCAAGATGCTGACACTTTATGTATTCATAGGATACATTTCATACTATCAACTAACACTCCCCTATAAGCTTTCTTCTCCAATGATGACATTCATTGGCTAAAGGGGGAAAAAATCCCAAACAAGTAATGAAAGCTTTAGAAATTCAACCTATCATGCTAGGGATGTAATACGACAGATATAGACATGGCAGCTAGGATAATTTATATTGAGAGGTTCATACCGTTCCACATTATATTCATTATTTGATATATCAAAAAACCCTTTATTCTGAGGATGAAACTCCATACTTTAATTAAAATTAGAAAAGTTCACTAAATCATATGGATTTGATATAACCAATTGCTTATGAAAACTACATCTCAGCCACCACAACTACATCTTAGTGCTTTATTTTTTTGAACTAAAAATGTAAGCACCTTTTTCACTAATAAAACTCATCCTCAGTCAATCATGATTTCTCATGATTACATGGACATGTCCATACAGTTGTCTTGGCAATAGTACAAAAAGTATTTCCCATTACAGTAGAACCTCTGGTCACGAATGCTTCTGACCACAACCAAATCAGGTTCTGACCAAAATACTCACAATTTTTTTTTCTTCTTTTCGTGGCCGATTTTCCCTTCCACACCATATTTTTTATAAGCACCAAATTTCCAAAATTAGGTTCAGGTCATGACCAAAGTTATGGAACAAATTATGGTCGTGACCAAGGATTCTACTGTATCAGTGTTTCTTCCAGAAACTTGAATATTGGGGATTTTTTTTACCAGTCTAGAACTCTGAGGTCTCTGGTGAATTTTCCATCCAATTACTAGTCAGTCACAATTATTCTTATTGCCTTATATTCCAATTGCACTATGTAGGTCCATTTTAATGAAAACAATCATGGAAAAATTACAATTGCAATTTTGGTTAAAAATCTACTTCTGAATGACTGCTATCAAAATTCATGGTAGTTTTTTTTAACTTTATAGAAACATAATAATGTCAAATTGAATCTTTATAACTGTTAAAGAAAATTATATTGCATTCATCCATTCCTTAGTCATGCATGACTAAACATTCTTTTAAAAGAAGATGGAATAACATTTTTAATATATTTATTTTGAGCTTTTGTACTAAAATATATCTTTCTTTTAAACTAAATGTGTTGTTGAATATTTATGTATTACCAATGTTAAACACTGTAAATAAAATATACTGTGCAATTACTTCACAAGAGCATCACATAACCCTAATTTGTTAATATTACAAACATAAATAGTGTAACTGATTTTAAAATATAAACTTATTATTGCAGAACAGCAGTTTTCAGCCTTGGCAGCTTATCACCACTTGTTCCCCAAAGGAAACATATTTAGGAATATACAAAGGTTTCAAAGTTGAAATGTTCCAGTCTGAAATTATCTGCAGATAGGGAACTAGTTCTGGCTACTTTAGGGTTCAGGTGGCTATACCAACTCATGAGCTTACCAATTTACTTCAGGAAATTTTTTAATGTATGAGAACATGTCCTGCTATTGTGTGCATGCTTTAGCCAAATACCTCTCATGTAGCACAGCCATAACTCCAAATTTTATCAGACTACCTAACAAAATAAAATTCAATGGTTAAAAAAAGGAAGGTTCTATCTTTAGACAAGGAAAACCAAATGCACAGGTACAGTATGGGTGATACCTGGCTCAATAGTAATAACTGTGAGAGGGATCTCGGAGTCCTAGTGGACAACCATTTCAATATGAACCAGGAATGTGCAGCAGCTGCCATAAAGGGCAACACAGTCCTAGGCTGCATAAACTGAGGGTTAGAATCAAGATCACGTGAAATGTCAATACCACTTTTATAAAATGCCTTGGTAAGGCCGCACTTGGAATGCTGCATTGGTTGCCACAATGCAGAAAAGATGTTGAGACTCTAGTCTAGAGAGAGTGCAGAGAAGAGCAGCAAAGATGATTAGGAGACTGGAGGCTAAAAATATTAAAGAACGGTTGCTGGAATTGAGTATATCTGGTTTAATAAAAATAAGGACTGGGATGATAGCAATGTTCCGATATCTTAGGGGTTGTCACAAAGAAGAGGGAGTCAAGCTGTTCTCCAAAGCACCTGAAGGCAGTGGATAGAAACTAATCAAAGAGAGAAGCAACCTAGAGCCAAGGAGAAATTTCCTGACAAGAATTAATTAGTGGAACAACTTTCCTCCAGAAGTTGTGAATGTTCAAACACTGGAAGTTTTTAAGAAGCAATTAGACAACCATTTGTCTGAAATAGTATAGAGTTTCCTGCCTGAGCAGGGAGTTGGACTAGAAGACCGCCAAGGTCCCTTCCACCCCTACTATACTGTTCTGTTTAACACACAATCTACCAGATTAAAAATGTTTAATAACCGGTTCTGTGGGTGTGGCTTAAGTGGTAGGCGGGGCTTGGTGGTCATGTTATTGGCTGGGGGTGACCAACTCAGTATCACTCACATCTCCTCACCTGGCCTCTCATGACTGTGGGGATGCTGCAACAGTCGTAAGTGTGAAAAATGGTCATAAATCACTTTTTTCAGTGCCATTGTAACTTTGAACGGTCACTCCACACAAGCAGAGTACTAGCAAAGGAAGAGAAAAAAACTCCAGAGAAGTTCCTGAAACGGGAAGTCTAGTCCTGCCAAGAATGTAATAAGGGTTAACGGAGAGGCAGTTTCTGCAAGCAACACCAGAATGTTTCCTTCCTGCCTTCCTTACAGGATTAGGCCAGTAATTTCTTCTAACAACCGGTTCTCCGAACTGCTTAGAATGTTAACAACTGGTTCTAGCGAATAGATGCGAACTGGTAGAATCCCACCCCTGCAATCTACATTCAGTAATTAGCTGGCTACGTTTCAGTTTTTATACAGAATTCAAAAACAGTGTGACCTGACAGAGGAGTTAATGCACATGTTTTCTTTAATAAATGGAGCAAAGGTTGGAAGATATTTTTGACTAACTTTTCTTCAGTGATTTATTTAATTATCATTGTATCCAATGTATGTCTCGGAGGCCCAAAACTTAAAATAAAAACCATAGAACTTCTACACCAAGAAAAATTGTCCATCATTATGTATCCATTAATGTTACGCCAGAAGCAGGAATCTGAATACTATAGTTATTGCTATACAAGCAATGATTACTAGTGGCTTCAAGGCAAATTTAAGTTATGTAAACAAATGAAATGTAGGAGTTAAAAAACATTATTATGAAACAAAAACTGGTGGGTGGATGAATTTATTTTATTTATTAATTTATAAATTGCTTCTGTCAAAAGATTCTAAGCATACAAG
The DNA here is from genome assembly GCA_023653725.1 of Bungarus multicinctus. Classification (NCBI taxonomy): domain Eukaryota; kingdom Metazoa; phylum Chordata; class Lepidosauria; order Squamata; family Elapidae; genus Bungarus; species Bungarus multicinctus. The sequence goes on along the minus strand of CM042848.1, from coordinate 9,120,173 downwards.
AGCAAATGCAGACCAGTACAGGGAAAAAGGAAAATCCCATGTAACAATTAAAAAAAATATAATAACAGAAAATAAAACCTAACATATCATAAGACAGGTAATTACTGTTTAATAGCTTTTTTGTTCTCTGGAGTACCTGAATACACTGAAATACCTTCCGGAACCGCAAGGGTTACATGAGTGTGGGATCTGCCAAGCTGCTTCAGAAGAGGAAACATCTATATTGTCAAGCCCCTTCACGTTGCAGCCTTCAGCAGGCATTTAGCTTAATTCAGAGCTGGGGTGGCACGATGGTTAGAGTGCATTACTGTAGTCTACTTCTGCTGGCTGCCAGCTGACTGCAGTTTGGCAGTTCAAATCTCACCAGGTTCAAGGTTGACTCAGCCTTGCATCCTTCTGAGGTTGGTAAAATGAGGACCCAGATTGCTGGGGGCAATATGCTGATTCTGTAAACTGCTTAGAGAAGCTGTAAAGCATTGTGAAGCAGTATATAGGTCTAAGTGCTATTGCTACTTAGTAGTCCACTTGAAAGTGGACTATACAAATCACGTAGCAGAAGCATCAAGACTGCCCGATGACAAGAGCAAGAAGGACTACCTTCAGTGCCATCTGTTCTGTCTACAGCTGCAACTGGTGCCCAGGCAGAGTTGGGCCAAAGTTCTCTTGGACAATAGTCTCCCTTAACTCACTTTCCCTGCAGGAGATGCGAGCCCAGAATGACCTCCAAATTACAGGACAAAATTGAATTATTGTTTGCTCCTCCCCATCAGATCCTAAATGGCTCCAAACTCAAGAAAGTACTGTATGTGTGCTTCTACATACATGAAGAACAACTTATAGTGAGTGGAAAAAGAAGAAGAAAACTGATTGTGTAAAAAGTCTTAACATGTTGTTCTATAAGTGCTAAGTTTAATATGCAAGAAATGACTTGGTGCTACGTTGGTCTTTTTATTTTGTCTAACTGGTCTAACTATTGAAAAGTGACTGCTTTCCACTTGCCTTCTTATCCAACACACTCTGAGCCATCATTATCTCAACAGGACAACCTAGTGATCAGAAAGTGAAATATTTTTTTTTTAAAAAAAGGTCTCCCTAGCTAGGTTTGACAGAATGAAGTGTCTACAACCCACATACTTACTTGCAAATGTGTAGAACAGTTTTCTCACTTTTTATATTTTAATAAGAGAAATGTCTATCCAGGCACCTTTTAAGCAGATCGTGAAAATGTCACATTCAAAGGGAAGATTTGTTTGCATAGTGGAACTCTTATTTAGATTTACTACCTGACTAAATTGGTGGCTTTTACTAAGCCAATATACTGAAGAGTAACATGTTGTGAAAGAGTAGAAGTGTACTTGAATATTTACACTTGATATTTCCCTTGGTCTCCGACTCAACTCAGCAGAAAGTATGGTTTAATCTAAGTCTATAAGTTTCTTTTTAATTTTTATCCCTTTCCCCAGTGGTGGAATTCAATTTTTTTTTACTAACGGTTCTGTGGGCATGGCTTGGTGGGCGTGGATTGGTGGGTGTGGCTATGTGGCTGGGTGGGTGTGGCTTTTTTGCAGCCAGCCCCCACCCATTTTGGGGCCTTCTGGGCCTTAGGTAAACCTCCTGTGGGGGCGTTTTTGCTCCCAGAAGGCTCCCCTGGGGCTCAGGAACAAAAAAAATGAAGCCTGGAGGGGGTACACACACCCTCACTCCATTTTTGGGCCTTCCTGGTCTCAGAGGAGCCACTGGGGGGCATTTTTGCTCCCAGAAGGCTCTCCTGGGGCTCAGGAAGAAAAAAAAACAGAGCATAGGAGGGGCACACAGCACCCCCCTCGCTCTGTTTTGGAGCCTTCCTGGTCTCAGAAGAGTCTCTGGGTGTGTTTTTGCTCCCAGAAGGCTTCCCTGGGGCTCAGAAAGGCAAAAAATGGAGTGGGAGCCTAAGCCCCTCCCTCCATTTTTTGCCTTCCTGGGGCTTAGCAACGGGAATCCCAGCACAGCTGATGTATGAGCAGCTGTTTGTTGGGAACGGAATAAAAGAAATACCTTAAGGGCTGAGCGCCAGGTGGGCGGGATGAGCGAGCATCGGGAAGGCGGGGCAAGTGAGCCAACAGCAACTGGGTGACTGGGTGGGGGGCGTGGCCAGCCCAAACCTACTACCATTTGGCAACCCATGCCAAATCCTTGCTACCAGTTTGCTCGAAGCGGTACTGAATCGGCTAAATACCACCACTGCCTTGCCCATGTGGAATAAATGAGATACTTATACTATATAAATAGAGGGCCCATTATATCCAGTCCCTTTGTTCTGTAATTTTAAGTCAGTAAAGTGGTATTGATGTGCAGCTTTGTTTCCCCAAAAGAGAAAGGTCAGCAAAACATTCTTGAGCAGCAATTCCAATAATCAAAATTAATCTATTGTAAAGCCTGATAATCAGGCTGGAGAATAAATTCTGCCAGATTTCACACATCCATTCCTTTTGAACATATTTCTTATAAGTGATTGGAGTATTAAGTGCAGAGATGCAGTTTTAAGTACCCTGGAGCCATTTGGTTTTATTTATAGCTGGCTGTGGAGGAAGATTTATGGTCTTAGCCATATCTTCTGTTCCCTTGAATATACACATACATATGGTTAGGAGCGAGTCTAAAAAGAATTTAAATAAAAGGTGGCATCGGCACAGCAAATTTATGCATGATTCATTTGTTGTTTGGAGGGAAGTAGCTTCTCCTCTTTCATCAATTCATGGATTTTAAAAAAAATGTAAACTTGCCCTCAGAATTCATAAGTTACGAAGTGCAGAATTAACACAACCTGTTCACAAACAATGGAAAAAATTGGCTCAGACAAGTTTTAATGTTTAAATAGATTAATAAGTTTACTTTGCCTACCTCCTAGTCGCTGAAGTCTAACAGATGGATTGGGACATTATTTCTAAATAACCTAACCAAAGAATATAAAATACAAAAACATTTGCCAGTTATAATGTCCTTGGGAAAATATCAGGTTTTGGATAGCAATTCCTGCTTTGTTCTACCATAAACTCTGAGACCCAGGGCAGAGGTAACATTATTTCTCAAATGGGGAAGACTGGCTAATTCAAAAGTTCAAGTCTTTATGTTTATTGGCAGGGAGTAGCTTTCAATTAAACACACTATGCAAAACTAAGGTATTTTGGAGGTAAATTCATTAATTTAATTAATGAAGGCATTCCAACATCTATGTTTAGTTAAAACAAAATTAAGCAAAGCCATTTTCTCCCTGGTACTCTCCATTTTCTCCCATCTGGGCTATTTTTTCTCCAGAACAAAATGGAACTTAAGTGAAAATTCTGATGTTAAGAATAAAAGGTCACATTATAAAATGTAAACAAAAAATGCACGCGTACAAAAGGAGAACACAATGACTCAGATTGCTTTGAAAATAATCTTCTTTCAACTATGTTATTTTGTTTTAAGCTGATGAACATATATCTTCCACTCTGAGTATAATTTTTATTCTCTTGAAACTGTTTTTCTACATAATCTACACATTTAGGAATAACACAATTAGGAATGTGCAATGTTTCTGCACATTTTTATTTGGCTCCATAGAAAGGAGATGGGAACCACATCTACTTCATTAAAGGGATATTTAACTGATTACCTTCTTTACCATGTTATGAAACTAAGAAGGATTTGAAATGCCTGTTTATCATTGTTACTGGTAAAGATAGGAAAGTTGTGTGATTGGTTCTTAAAATAGATACTATGCAGTTTATTATTATTTAAGCAGAGGATAGTTTCCTCTTGCATAGCTAGTGTTCAGATTTTCTACTTCTCCAACTGTGCCACTTAACCACTATAATAGGTACCAAATTCCTATAAACAAAAAACTGAGTGTTAGGGTTAGAAATAGGCTTTATCTCAGAACAAACTTAATGTGAATTTCTATGCGGTTTTTAAACATTTGTAACAAACAGATTTATTGTGCAACCATAATTTATTAAACTTGCATGCTGCCCGATGTCTCTGGGTAGATCTCAGCAATCAAAGAATTTACTATCAAATCAACAAAAAAACAAAAGATGAAAAACACAACAGACCAGATGGAATGAAGTGAGGGAATCTCACTCCCTTGCAAAAGGCCTGGGTAAAGAGCCAGGTTTTCACCACACTAGCAGAGTGAATTTACCCCTGAGATCGGGTCAATCTTTCTCAGTCCAAGCTATCTCATAGGGTTCTTGCTGTGGGGAAAAATGGGAGGAGATAGTTCTATCCTCACAGCTTTGACTTCCAGATTGAAAGGTGGAATATAAATCTAATAAATTAGTTTCTAAATCTTGTATGTCCCTCCTGCTCTGTTCCTAGAGGTTTTATTCTTAGTCTAGCATTTCATAATTATTTCACATACAGTATTTGAAAAAGTGCTACAATATATGGAAAAACCTGTGTTACCATTATGGAAAGAACCGATGGAACTGTTTATATTTTTAAATAAACAACAGCTTCTAAAATTACAATTAAACCATGTTCTCCACTGAAGAGCTTTAAAGTTTAAAATTTATTATTAAAATATATATTAATTTAACACAAAAACTGGGAAACTGTGAGTATTTTACACCAAGCCAAGTCCCAAAATGTTAGAAAATTCCTGGAAGCCTGACACTCAGACAGATCAGGCATCAATAGACACATAGACATAAAGAAAATTTACATACCATTAAAAAGAGACAATAAAAAAGCCAAACAGAAACAAAGAGATAATCAACACCAGTAATCGACACCCAGATGGGCAGAGATTAACACCAAGATTAAATTAGACTAACATTCAAGAAGCAAACAATACCCCAATCAAGGAAGTGCCAAACAAATCAACAGTAAACAATAGCCCAATCAAGAAATCACCAAGACCACTCTCTCACCAACACTGACAGAACAAGTTTTATACAAGTATGTATAAAATGGGATAAAACCCCAGTTCTGCAAGAAAACAACCAAGCTCAGAGACCACTACGGAACCCACAGTTTAATCTTCAAATTCTCTCTTTTATTAGTAATACATAAACAATAAAATAAAGGCTTTTCAGCATACAAGGATATCTGTTATTCTGAGAGTTGTAATCCCAACAATGTGGAGATTGTTAAATTGTTAAAAATTTGTTAAGAATGTACAGTATTATGGGCATTCCTGAGAGTTGGAATCTGATCCAAATGCTATAGGAATAGGGGAAGCCCAACACCTAGCTAATCTTACCAGGGAAAGCAGTTGAAACAACAGGTCCTGTGTGCCTGGGAAGAAAAGCAGGAAGAATTAATTTTTAACAATTTCTTGGACTATGAAGAAGCAGAATGAAGAATAAAAAGGAGAAACAAAGGAAATCTTATTTATTTATTTTTATTTATTTATTTTTGTCAATTGCTTACAAGATAATAGGCATAAGTAAAAACATAGTTATGAAAACATGGATACATATAAGAAAAATAAATGGGACAGGGACGGTAGGTGTACTTATGCATGCCTCCTTAACTGTCAATACAGTATATGCCTTTAACAAAATGTACGATTTGAATCTGAAAGTAAAAGTTTTAAGAAAAAATTGGTCAGAGTGATCAGGATATTTAATTAGATATGGGATTACCAGCTCACAGTGAACAAAATGCAAAAAGACAATGTAAGAAAACAGAGAAAAGACTAGCAGAGCGGATCCGTGAACATCAGCTAGCAATCAGAAGATAATAAAAAAAAACTTAATCTCATACACAGGGACAGACTCAACCATGGTTTTAGCTGGGAAACTGAGCTTCCTAGTCCAAGATAAATTCAAAAACACCAGCGAAGTTTAGCATTCAAATACGTCAGTCATCAATAAATATAGAAATAAACCATATTTACACACCATTCTAAAGAAACAATAAAAAAGCTAAAAAGGAAACAAAAAAAATCTAAAACATATCCTCTCCATCAGCCAGCATCCAGATAACTAGGGATTTACACCAAGCAAACAACCAAGCAGAAAACAATACTCTAGTGTCAGGCTTGCCTCAATTGAGATATTTAAGAAAGAAAGACCCTCGACTCCATTCTCTGAAGTGAAAGGTTCTTTTACTAAAGTCAAGTGGTTATAACACACATAAGCAAAGCTGGACCTGAGTATTTCCGCATAAAGTTTGCATCCCCCCCCCCTTTCCCTGGCTCTCCCCCTTGACAGTCCATCGGTGTCCAATAGCCTTTGTTTTTTTATGTTTTTTGAACTGCTTTGAGGCTTGGTGCCTCTCTGATTTAGTTTTGCAATCTATTCTCAGTCCTTTTCTTTGACGGACCAGTTTATTCTGGATTGACACCTCTGGTTCCTGTCTCCTTGTCATTCCCTTCCCTTTTCCTGCCCATGTTCCTTATTTCCCTAATTGCCTCCCCACTCCTTTGCATTTTACGGGAGGATGTCTGTGGAGTATGTTGAAAATGTTGAAGTGGAGTATGCTTAAAATGGCAGGCTTGACACCTGATCAAAGAAGTACCAAGGAGAAAATCACACCAGAACTGTCAGGGTAAGTTACCCTCTGAAAACAGAACAAATCCCACACTCATTTCCACCAATTGTGCTGATTAAACAGTATATATTTAATTTGGGAATGGGAGCTGTACCCTTAAGGGAATGCCTCATGGGAAATGTAGTTAATGCCTCATGGGAGATATAGTTCATGTCATGTGGTCATATCTGTAATCCTGATTGGTCACTGAATTGACCTCTGGTTGGGTTGGGGGGAGTTTTGTTCATTCCTACCTGGACCCCAGCATCGTGCTGGAGTCTCCCCTGGCTGTATCATTATGGGATGAAGATAACTATCTTTTCACACTATGAAGATGACAGTGCAAAGATTGGACATTAGATGAATCTCAACATAACTGTGAGTTATACCTTGAGGATGCCTGATATAATCCAATAAAGAAACTTTGTACGGAAGCCTTTGTAGTGGTTAGCTCCTTATCTCAGGTATTTTGAGAAGATTGCCTGAGACAAGATACTAATGATATTATCTATTTGGGTAATGAAACATTTGCAAGCAAACAACCAAGCTCAGAGACCACATAGGTCTTCATATTTCATGGTTTCAATGACCTGTTCACCTCATTGGCGTGTAAATTTAAATTACAATAAATGTGTACTTCAACAGAAATAATTGAATTTTTCTCCATGTTTATTACAATTCTGGAAATCCACAATCTTCAAAACGGCCATGCAAAAGTATCAGCTGCATACTGTCTAAATGCATTATACATTCTATATCAATTTTGAATGTCCTAATAAAGTTTCATTTATTTAGTATACATTCTCCATATGATTTTACTATTCATGCATTGTCCTGTCTCCCTTATCAATTTTAATTCTTATTTACCTACTAAATCCGCCAAGAAAATGTTAATACCATTGTAATAAAATTAGTTATGCTTCTAAGCAAACACTGTTCACATACAGGATGAATAGTATTAAGAAATGAGCTATTTAGAATTGGTGGTAAGCAATCACAATAGCTCTCAACAACCATATTACTATAGATAGAGTAGCATAAAAATGTAATTGAGTAGTAGAGATTATATACTGTAATATAGATTTTTTTAAGGCTAGAATTTATTCCTTGCACAGTGAATATGAATTCTAGGGGGCTGTTCAATGAGATACTATGCAAGATACAGGGAAAGCTTTTTTATAACCTTGATTGTGTCACATTCTCATTTAAGCAAATGTTGGGAGAAATTCTGCAAGGCAAAATAGATTTAAATTCTGGCTTGAATTTGAATTTGAATTAAACCTCTGGCTTGTTAAAAAAGAGTATAAAACAAAATAGAAATTACAGGCCAAGAAATGAAAGAAGGATATATGATCTTCTTATTAACAGGAAATACTGAGATTTTAATCCTTCTTCCTATATCAAATAGTGAGAAGATATTTAAAAAATCACCTCTCTGAATAATGTGTCAGATGGAATCACTTCTTCTTTACATAGGAGAAAGGGTCCATTCATTGACCACTGTGCATCCTGGAGGAACAAAGAGGGAAAGCAGGGTTAGTAACAAAGCCTCCTAAAACTGGCTTTGACTATCTGTCTTTGCTTAAGCTCAATTCCTGGCTCAATGGCCAGGAAGCAATAGCAGAAGGAAAGGAAAACATAAGATGTATTTTTGGTTCAGCATCAGTTTTCCCAGATTCTGGTGATTAACTGCTCTTTATTTAAAAAGAACTTGACAATTATTTCAGAGACAGCTTCTATCACAAGAAAAGAGGAGAATGGAAAGGGAGGGGAGAGGAGAGAAGAGAGGAGAGGGGAGGAGAAAGGAAGGGAAGGGAAGAGAAGAGAAGAGAAGAGAAGAGAAGAGAAGAGAAGAGAAGAGAAGAGAAGAGAAGAGAAGAGAAGAGAAGAGAAGAGAAAATTTTCTTAAACCTTTTGCTCAAAAGACTATTTCCCACTTTTAAAAATTATGAAGGACCCCCCAAAGATATATGGGTTATATTTTTCTTAGAACTGACACATTCATAGAATACATACAGAATCGTGTAAATATAACAATATTAAACCTATTAGATATTAACATAAATAAAATATTTTAATCAAACAAACCAATTTTTTTACAAATAAAAAATAATAATGACATGAGTGACATTGATTTAAATTTTCCCATTTTTTTTTTATTTTGCAAGCCCTGAGAAAGTCTTGGGGGACTTTAAGAAACACTGGAATAGAATAAGGCCCTAGTAAATGTACTAGGGCCGTGATGGCGAACCTATGGCACACATGCCGGAAGTGGCACACACAGCCATTTCTACCAGCACGCGAGCTGTCGCCCCAGATCAGGTGCATTGCGCATGCACACACACTTCCCACCAGCCAGCTGATTGTTGGGTATTTGCTGAACATGTGTGGGGGGCGGGGCGGGAGATTCAGACACATGACAGAAGCACGTGATGCATGGGGGGTTGCACAGACGTGCACAGGGGCATGCACGTACGTTCGGCATGCAGGGACGAAACAATTAGCCATCACTGTACTAGGGTCTTTTGTATATTATATTGGTAACAAGTTATAATCAGGGGTGGGATTCTACAGATTCGCACCTATTCGCTAGAACTGGTTGTTAACATTCTAAGCAGTTCGGAGAACCAGTTGTTAGAAGAAATTACTGGCCTAATCCTGTAAGGAAGGCAGGAAAGAAACATTCTGGGGTTGCTTACAGAAACTGCCTCTCCATTAACCCTTATTACATTCTTGGCAGGACTAAACTTCCTGTCTTAGAAACTTCTCTGGAGTTTTTTCCCCTCCTTTGCTGGTACTTTGCTTATGTGGAGTGACCCTTCAAAGTTACAATGGCACTGAAAAAAGTGACTTATGACCATTTTTCACACTTACGACTGTTGCAGCATCCCCACAGTCATGAGAGGCCAGGTGAGGGGATGCGTACCTCGATGTGAGTGATATTGAGTTGGTCATACCCAGCCAATAACATGACCACCAACCCATGCCCACCAACTAAGCCATGCCCACAGAACCGGTTGTTTAAAAATTTGAATCCCACCCCTGGTTATAATATTTTTTTTCTTTTGGAGAAATAGATTCAAGTACCAGCATAATATATTGGCCATAATTCTCTTTCGGCTCTACCGATAATACTATGGAAAATCTAAATCAGTTACTCTTTCTTATTGAGAGACATAATGGAATACAGTTAAATTGCAGAGAATATTCTGCCTTAATGTCTATAGAGATTCTCAGTCATCCAGGTCATGGTTGACCCAAAGGTGCTTTTTCAGGAGGCAACTGGACTTTCTTGGGTTTTTTTTCTTTGAAGATACTTCGCTGCTCATCCAAAGCTGCTCATTCTTCAGCTCTGACTGGTTGGTGAGGAATGGAAGGATTTATATTCCTTGCAGACAGCTGGTCATTTGCATTATTTTAGAGGGTCGTTGAAGCACTTGTGTTGAAGCACTCCAAGTGCTTCAACAACCCTCTAAAAGGATGCAAACGACCAGATGTCTGCAAGGAATAGAAATCCTTGCATTCCCCACCATCCAGTCATAGCTGAAGAAACTTCTTGGATGGGAAGCGAAATGTCTTCAAAGGAAAAAATACAAGTGCAGTCGCCTCCTGAAAAAGCATCTTTGGGGATTCTGTCTTAAATTATGTCCTAGCAGATCTTTTACATCATGATAGCTCATAAGATACGGTAGTTCTTCTGTTTATCCCTTTTATTCTCAACTGTTCTTATTTCCTCACCATCATTCTGAAAGTTTGATTCTCTGCATTTCTACCGAAGGTAACACCAGTGGTGGGATTCATTTTTTTTTTACTACAGGTTCTATGGGCATGGCTTGGTGGGCATGGCAGGGGAAGGAGACTGCAAAATCTCCAGTCAGAGGTGGTATTTGCCGGTTCTCTGAACTACTCAAAATTTCCGCTACCGATTCTCCAGAACTGGTCAGAACCTGCTGAAGACCACCTCTGGGTAACACCTGTTAGGTGCCATAGTTCTTACTTGGAAGTTCTGTCATTGCTTGCATCCAAACATGGTAGCATCTTTGTACTATCCTGTCCCCATGAAGATGTCTTCCAATCTCCATTCTAAGCTCTAGCAATATTACTTTACACCAGGGGTGTCAAACTCAAGGCCCCAGGGCCAGATATGGCCTGGTGGGGGTTTAGATCTGACCTACTGGGCTGCTCTCGAAACAGCAAAGGACCAGCCTGCAGTGCCTCTGTCAAAGAAACACAGGTAGGCTACACCGAGCTCTGTTTTTGCTGACAAAGGAGGCCATCGCAGCTGAAAGGAGGGCATTGGGGGGAGACAGGCAGCCCACCCGAGCTCTGTTTTTGCAGACAGAGGGCTGCAGGAGGCTCTTACAGCCAAAAACAGAGATTGGGATCCTGTTTTAGCTGGCCATGCCCACCCTGGTCCCCGAGGTCAAGCACAATCCTGATGTGGCCCTCAAAAAAATTGAGTTTGACACCCTTGCTTTACACCTTATCCCAAAACACATCCAGTGACAGCCTATTTTGAAGGGAAGTCAGGTTGAGAGAAGCAGTGCAAATGGGATAAGGATTAATAATGGGCAGGACGCGTTTCATCTTGATTATTTTCTGCAGACACCAAGAGTGTGTCTAGCACCACAAACTGATAAAAGAGACTCTTAATGCATATAGCAGGAAAGGGAAATGTATGGTCCACATAGTTTTCCTGAACTATTGTTCCCAACAATCATCACACTTGGTTCTAATGGTTTGGACTACATTAAATTTTCATTTACTGTACTTCATGAATTATCCTGCCTTTCTCCTCACCCTCCCAGCTCAAAATGTTCTTCTTTCTACCCCATTTTTATTTACAAGATCTGTGGGAAGTAGCTTATATCTAAGGTCATGCTTTGTGCTTAACAGTTCATAGCGTTTTCAGTATATGATAACCACAACCATGATTTATGTATCACCCACTATACCCCAAAGCCAGCAAACCACACTATGAATAAACACAGTGTGTGAAATCAGCTGGTATGCTTAATTAGCAAACTGTTGCTTAATATATGCCAGCTCAATTGGTTTCCCAGATGATGAATAAGATTTGGACCTGGGTGTGATACATAAACCATCAGTACAAGTCACAATTATATCAAGTGCATTTTGACATCATCACACAATGATGTAAATTACATAATCCATATCATTTGACTAGTGGCATTGTAATACTCGTGATATCATTTCTTGGAATTCCACAGTATAGCTCCTTTAAACTGAAGTCTTTGTAATGTAAAGAGCCTGGATTTGTGGCCTATTTTACTTTATAAAAGAGCTTTCTACTTTATAAACAACCTGTTTTATTACCTCAATCACTTGACTGTTTAAAAGAGGAGCATCCAGCAAATAGATTTTTATTAGATGTGAAAGAGATTTTGGTAAACAAATTAGGATATAGAATTGGAGAGCAGACTTAATTTTAAAAATACTTCAGCCAAGGTTTCAGACAAAAAAATAGTCTGTTATTGGATTTTCCCACTCTATTGATTCCAGGTAAATCCGTGTTTATAATCCAAAAAAATCCATCCAGAAACTGGCTGTAAATTTTGGGAGCTGCAAACAGAACCTATCTGGAAGATGACAGGGCTGGTTGAATTATCTAACAATATAGCAAGTGTAATTGTTTTATGACTACAGTAGTCATGTTGTCTTATGATAAACTGTGAAAAAATAATCAGCTATCATGACACAAATGAAATGCGAAAAGCTATGAGAACACATGAAAGCTGTATCTGGTCAAATTGCAATTTTAATCGCACCTTAACTATTTTAGAGTTATCAGAAAATAAGTATAAATACCTTATTATTTATAACATCAAGTTATAAATAAATATAAATACTTTATCATTTATAACATTAAAATTAGATCCAAACAATTGAAATTGAATTATTTATGGGTACAAAATGGTTAAGTCTTAACTTGAGGAAAAGTTGAATGGAAGAACGTGATAGGAATATTTAATTGTTAGAAGTTGTATAATGAGCATTTAATCATTTTACAGATTCATATAAATGTTTATCTTTAAAATAATTATTTTAGACATGTCACTGACACTGTTGCAGAACTACTCTCTTGACCCAAGAGTAAAATATTGTTGTATACAGACATTTTGTCCAACTAGTGCAGAATGACTCAAATGAAAACTGTTGCAGCTACACATAGATTACAGGTAGTCCTAGACTTATGACCACAATTGAGCCCAAAATTTCTGTTGTTAAGCAAGACTGTTGTTAAGTGAGCCCCATTTTACAACCTTTCTTGCCACAGTTATTAAGTGAATCACTGCAAATGGTAAGTTAGAAACACTTACCATTACTAAATGAATCTGGCTCCCCCATTGACTTTGCTTGTGAGAAGGTCGCAAAAATGATCCTGGGAAACAAACAGCAACCATCATAAATATGAGCATCTGAATTCAGATTCAGGTGCTGCAATGGTTGTAAATGTGAAAAACGGTCATGTCACTATTTTCAATGCCATTGTAACTTCGAATGGTCATTAAATGAACTGTTGTAAGTTGAGGACTACTTGTATTTTGAAACAAATCCATATCCACTTAGCTCGTAGATCCCCCATCTGAATGCTCAGGAAGCCACTCAATGACCTCCCCGGAACAACAGCATGGTATGAATTCAGAGATGGAAAGGGGTATATCAGGATCCATAAGATTTATTCAGGGCAACATTCTTGTCTTGATCTTGTGATCAAGAGAAAGCCCTGTGGAACATGTAATGAAATACAGGTTTTTTCAAATTCTATTATTATTTTATATAACTATTTCTCTCAACTCTCAATCAGAGGTGAGTTTCAAATTTTTTAGCAAGGCTCTGTCTGCCCTAATGACTGACAGCTATGGGTGGGCATAGCTCAGTGGTCATGTGGCTGGGTGGTCATGTGATTGGGTGTGCGTGGCTAGGTGATCATGTGACTGGGTGGGGGTGGCCAACTCAACATCACTTCTTTGCTCTAATTACCTAAAAAGGATATATACCAACAAGTGGTTTATTATTTCGTGCATTTAATACTTAAATAAAAGACTGGGTGAAACCAGGCTTAATAGCAGTGACTGTGAGAGGGATCTTGGAGTCTTAGTGGAGTTTCTGGTGAGTTACATGATTCTTATTCTTTGGGAATTAATTCCCTCAGAGGCTAGTGGCTCTGTTATCTGATTTTCTCAATGGCTCTCCCTCACAAGCACTGAGTGGATTGTTTATCTAGCTTGCAACACTTTTATGAGGTGTGAAATACTCTTGGCTGAACACCCAGAAGTTCAATTAAGCCTATTAAGAGCTTCACCTTGCTGCTTGTCTTTCTGAGGTTATTGGGGGCTCTCTGAGCCCCACAGAATCTTAGCTAGGGGCTTTCCCAAGCACCTGTGAGCCCCCAGCAGCCCACTCCTGCTATACATGGCCATCAAAAGGGACTCTCTCCCCAAGGTTATTGTCTATTCTGTTCTCTCATCTATATGTTTATTAAATCCAAAAGGCATTAATATAGGTCCTAATTTCAATGTACATTTATTGTCTTGCCCCACTCTAAGTTGCATTTATTAAGATGTCCTCCAGAAGGTATCTACCCTTTTTAGTTTAAATATAAGCAGAAGTATTTATATAACTAGATACATTACAAAGCAAGGTTTCAGTTAATTTGGAAGGTTTGACTTGCATTCAAGCAAATACAGATTTTCTTTCTCCACGTTTGATCAGATACTGACCCTTGTCCCTGCAACTCCATCTAATGCAATCTCCTTTTGAAGTAGGTATTGATGAGACTAAAAATGGCACTAACTCTACTTAAGGGGGAAAAAAATCATAGCAAGTTTAGGAAATTAGATTTATTTAAAAACATGTTTTTTTAAAAAAAAAAGTATATGCATATTGGAGAGTTCATATTATACCACAGTAGGAAAAAATGCATTTCTACTTCTTAGTACTAATTAAATAGGGAAAAAAAGCTGTGCTAAGCAGAATAATAATTGATTAGTACATTTGGTAGCAGTTTTAAATGTACTGACTGAGGAGTAAGGACTATTAAACACAGTGGGACATGCATAAGACTGTAGTGATAGTGAGCTGGGTGCCTCAATCCATCAGCTAATTTTTGAGTGAACCCTTCAGGTTTGCAACTTCTTCATATTCAACTATGAAAGGCAGTATATAAATAATTGTGTTTTTTTCAAAAAATATGTGAAATAAATCAAGTGGGGGAATGATACTAAGCTCAAAGAAAGCTTGGGTCACCACTTTTTCTCACTACTGTGCGATGGATCCTGGGATTTTCCCGAACTTATATCTCAGTGTTATTTTCCAATATTCCAGTAATAATTTATACTCCCATCAGGACCCTTAACTTGGCAAAGGGAGAGAGACAGATGGCAGGACTTAAGTCATTTATTTTGGTGCCTCTGAGTCAGCCTTGACTTTTGGCAACTGCCCTGATATATCACTGCATTTATTTATTTATTTATTTATTTATTTATTTATTTATTTAGCCAGGATTTTAGAAGTGATTTGCCATTGCTTTCTTCCTGGGATTGAGCAAGTGACTGTCCCAAGATCACCCAATTGGCTTTGGGTCTAAAGCAAGACAGGAACTCAAGGTGACCCAGTTTCTATCTTGATGCCTTAATCACTACACCTAATCTGGAGCTACTTAGATTGAATATTATTATTGACTTCTCTAACATTAAGACTTTTGACTGGGACATCAGATATCCCAAAACAAGAGGTCGTTACCACAGATCTGGGAATCAAATGACTTTTAAAAACAAAGCTACTCATATCTTTCAGATGAATTAGTTTTCCTCAATCAAGAAAAATTATACTAAAAAGTAAAAAAAAAAAGACACTCCATCTTGACACAGGACAAATTTGGTGGCTGCTTTTCCTAAGATTGATTTCAACTTGAAACCTTAAATGTTCAAACTAAGGAAGAATGATGCTATTTTTTAGAGTCCTTTATAATTATAATATGCCTGCGTATTGCAATCCTATCCTATGGCCTGCATTATATTATAATAATAGCCTACAATTAGATTATGTAATACATGGTCCCTTCTTCTGTTCATAAAGATCTATGTGCTGATCTATCCTATTTGCATAGCAACCTCTTTCATCCTTTCTATTTTTATCAATATATTGAGATATGATTTCTAGCATTTCCAAACCACTGAGTGCATTTACAATAAATAAATGGGACTAAGCTACAGAATTGTGGATCAGTCATGATCTTGAATAATTCTGTACTGTATTCAGTCATACAAAAGTTATCTGAAACAAAACTGATTTCATTTGGGTCTATCAATCTTTAATCAATAATAATAATTATTGATTAATAAAATAATAGCTTTTTCTCTGGTAATATTACACTACTAACTAGTGCATACAAAACATTTGCTAGACAAATACTCGAATATAGCTCTTCAGTCTGGAACCCACATTATGTATCTGATATTAACACAGTTGAGAAAGTCCAGAAATATTTCACAAGAAGAGTTCTCCACTCCTCCACTCGTTGTAGAATACCTTATGCCACCAGACTTGAAATTCTAGACCTAGAAAATCTAGAACTACGCTGCCTTCGGTCCGATCTAAGTATAGTATATAAAATAATACATTGCAATGTCCTACCTGTCAATTAATACTTCAGCTTCAACCATAACAATACAAGAGCAAACAATAGATACGAACTCAAGGTTAATCGCACCAAACTTGATTGCAGGAAATACGACTTCAGCAACAGAGTGGTCAATGTCTGGAATTCTCTACTTAACTCTGTGGTTTCTTCCCCAAACCCCAAAAACTTTAACCTTAGACTGTCTACTATTGACCTCACCCTTTCCTAAGAGGTCTGTAGGGGGCGTGCATAAGTGCACCAACGTGCCTACCGTCCCTGTCCTATTGTTTCTTTTATTTTTCTTATATGTATTCATAACTATGTACATACTTATACCTATTATCTTGTAAGCAATTGACAAACCAAATAAAATAAAAATAAATAATCAAAACATATTTTATAATTTTTTTTTCTTTTTAGTAAGGGCCAACCAAATGGACACTGCAATGTAGGCTCAACAGAATTCAGATTTTATTTCTGATTCTAGAATCTATAAAATTATTAACAATTCAGGAATTATTGTTAAGGTTTATTTTGTTTTCCTGAAAGCTCTGAAAAGTGTGAAGAAGAGATAATCTATTGTTTTAAATGCCTCTACTCAAAGCAATAAACAAGAAGATTTTAATTTTGCCTTTTCAGACCTCACCAAAGAGTAAAATCATTATAGAAGAATATAGTTTTATTAAGTCCCTCGTACCCAATGTTTGCAATTTGAAAATCCCAAGTTAAAGGAAAAATAGCATTTTAAACACTATTATTTAGTATTAACTTACTTTTTTAAACAGTAAGGAAGCAGAACTGCTGGTATAGTTCAATAATAATAATAATAATAATAATAATAATAATAATAATAATAATAATAATAATAATAATAATAATAGCAACTTAGCTGCATCTTCAGAAGCATCAGCCACAGGAATATAAGAACACTGTGTATATCTGCCAATTCCCATGGTTGACAACTATGCCATGAACTGTTTTTTGTATCTGCATGTGAAATTAGCTGACCTCCATCAAAAAAGAGATGAAGCAGCTCTCATGCAATACTTATGAATGAAGCACGATCAACCACTCTTGCTTCTGTTTTTTGCTCTGGCTCCAGTTAATGAATTTTCACATGTTACAGTATTATTTTTCTATTAATAGAACTCACATACATGTAACCAATACCTGCCAGTAATGTTCCATATATAATAAATTTCTCTTTTTTATTTCTAGATGAAAAGTCAGCTCTACTGAGCTACATGCCATCATTTTCTTTGCTGTTAAATACATTTCCAAAACTGTCTATATATTGTACCCTTGCAAATTTTGCTAGATCAGATGGCTTTATGAAGCAATGACTCCTTAGTGGCCAATTTTATTGATAAAAGATAGTTTTTTTTCCATCACAAGACTCCACCGGACATATGGACCTTCTAGTCCAGAAGTCTCCAAACTTGGCAACTTTAAGACTTGTGGACTTCAACTCCCAGAATTCTCCAGCCAGCTTCTATTCTAGAATTCTACCTTTTATTTCTGAGAAAGCAGTAACATTTCCTTTTCTAAATAAATAAATAAATTTCTGTGAACTGACAGAATGCAACAGTAGGAGGGAACTCAGCTTTGACAGTTGGCTTTCTAGCATGCAATTTTAATTACAGAAACAGCATGCTCACCACATAGACCCATAGGAATCTGTTGCTCTAAATCAGGGGTCGCTAACCTTTTGGATCAGGGACCACCAAACTCATACTTTTAAATCCTGAGGACCACTAATACAATTTTTTTTTAAAAGCTAATATATTTAATATAAAATTTTATGTTAAATATAAATTTAATTTTATATATATATATATATATATATATATATATATATATATATATATATATATATATATATATATATATATACATATATATACACACATACATATATATACATTGGACAAACCAACAGGAGAATAAATACACTCATCGCAGAACACAAGAACGCAATCAGAAAAGAAGAAAATACTCCCTTTTCCAGCACCTTAAAGCCATAGGACACGAAATTAATTTTGAGGGAACCAAATTAATCTGCAATACTGAACCCTTCAACAAGAGAATAATCAGGGAAGCCATTGAAATAGAGAAACACCCCCATAACATGAATAAACAGGATGATACCTCCCGCCTACCAGACATCTGGAAACTAGCCCTTATCAACAAACAAGTCCCAGCCACGAAAACCAGCACCGAACCCAAAACAACACATGACGCCACCACCAATCTCCCTCCCCAGACTCAAACCCAAACCCACCCCATAAACGAAAGGCAACCACTGTCCAGAAACCAGACCACAGCTGCATCACCAGCTGCCATACACCCTGACCCCCAAACCAAGCAAACTGACACATGCCATGAACACAGAGCCAAGCCTCAAACTTGGAGCCAAACCAAAACCCAGAATGTCACATCACAGCTACCCACTCAGGATATCACATCACAGAACTCAGGAGGCTACACCACAAAACCTCAGGATGTTGCAACACAGCCAACGACTCAGGAGATTACAACACAAGACCCAGGATGTCACAACAATAGAACTCAGAAGGTCATCACATAGCATCACATTACCCAAGTCGTTACAACACAGGAGGCTGATAGACACACAGCCAATACCTCAGCCACACATGTTCTTAAGAAAAAGCCAGCCAATCTGCAAACATCAACTCCATCATCCAATCAAGAAATGACAACACAGCCAACCTCCCTACCAGTATATATAGGGAGACAGCAACTCAGATCATGCTTTGCTCGCACAAGCACGAAGCCGAAAGCACCAGCCTGAAGATGGCGAGTGAGGTCTCATCGAAATGTTGCCAAGATACTCTCAATCTTACACGGGAAAAGACCCGAACATGCCAAGACCTGCATATATATATATGTGTGTGTATGTATGTATGTATGTATGTATATACACACACATACATATATACATACATATATATATAAATACATACACATACACACACACACACATTTAATTATAACAAAAATGTAAATGCTTAATTAATACAAAATAAAACATTCCGGGCTGGAATGTTTTACCTGGCACCTTCCAAAGAGACCGAAGAGTGGGAGGGGTGTGTGTGTGTGTGTGTGTGTGTGTGTGTGTGTGTGAGTTGAGGAGCCTTGGGGCAACTGCCACTGGGAGAACCAGAGGCAGAAAGGGGGCTTTGCTCTCCTTGGGGGGCAGCTTCCCTTGGCTGCCACTCCAGGGGCTTCTCAGCAGGCATCTGCCTGCAGAAGGACTGTCGCTCTTGGTGATTAATTTGGGGGAGGGGAGGGGGAGACAGTGGGAGTTCCTTTCAGATCCCGGGTGGAGGATTGAGAGAGTTCAGATCTGCAGCCAAGGAAAAGCTGATGGGGGGCTCTTCCAGCCTCACCTGGAGACAGGCAAGGAAAGGTGTCCCTGGGGGCACTTCGCTCACTTTAGCACTTTGCTGCTAAAGGGGTTGGGGGAGGGGGTTGGGGGAGGGGGAGGAGAGAAAAAGCATCTCTCACATTACCAGGGGAGGAAAGGAGACGAAACAAAGCTCACTCTTTCACTGAGACCTACAAAACGCCAATCTACCACATTCCAGGAGTTCTTTGAAATCATCAAATACTCCCACTTGCAGTTCTCATGCCTCCTGGCTCTCTGAGGTACCCTGATGCACATGCCAACCAGTTCCCGAACACACGGTGGCGGTGTCAACAACAGTCCCCTCCCCTAGCGCCCGCTGTCAGCTCTTTCCCATTAGTTCTCTAGCTTGAATTGCTCCTGGCTCTCTCTCTTTCCTTCCCCCTCCCACCACATGCAGGAAGGCAAGGAAAGGAAGACAGAGCCATGTACAGCTCTCAGCTCTTCCAGCCCTCGCTGCCTCTCCTCTAATCCTCATCTAATCCTCGGAGATGCAGGCAAAGCCACCGCAGCAGTAGCACCCTGAGTTGCTTGCTTCTTGTCTACTGGCTCCTCCTCCTCCAGCACCATCTCCTTCTCTGGGCAGGCGATTCTTAACTAACCGAGCATGCTAAGGCAACTCAGGGCACTACTGCTGTGGCGGCTTTGCTTGCATCTCCAAGGATTAGATGTTGGGAGAGGCAGCGAGGGCTGGAAGAGCTGAGAGCTTCGTCACCCTTTCCTTGCCTGCCTGCATGTGGGTGGGGGGGTGGAGGGGGAAGGAAAGAGAGCCGGGAGCAATTCAAAGGTAGAGAACTAATGGAGAAGAGCTGACAGCAGAGGGTGGGGACTGTTCCTGCCGCTGCTGCCGTATGTGGGAGCTGGTTGGCGCGTGCATCTCAGGGACCTGACTCCGGGGTCCCTTGGAGAGCCAGGAGGCACAAGAACTGCACAGCCCAGATTAATTGCTTTTGGGGGCCATTTCTTCTGTGGCCCACCAAAAATTTTCCATGGCCCACCAGTGGGCCACGGCCCACTAGTGTGCAACCACTGCTCTAAATGAAGGCAAAGCCATTCATGGCTACCAATATAAGAGAAAGGGGAACTATAGTTCAGATTCCAGATTGATACTTGGATCTGAAATACTATTTATGATTGCTTGGTTCTGGTGGGCATCAGAAATAAATTCTGAGAATGAAAGACTGAATATATACAGTCTACTTGATGTTTTTCATAAGCTACCATTTGAAGAATTATTGATGATCAGCCTGATGTAGCATTTGTGGACCAAACTATAGTAGACTATTTGGCTGGTCATAAGAGCATCTCATTGACATTCTGCTTGGAAACAAAACTTGCTCATCAAGTGAAGTAATGATCTGTTTGCCACATTCTATAAACCACAATTGGTTGGGTTCATCCAATACAAGCTAAGCCAAAATCAAATGAACCATACTGAGTGATGAATCAAGCCTAGAGATCAATGAGCATGATATGCAAAGTCACTATGTGGTTTTTTTGGGTTTAGCATTTGTACAGAATCAAATATTATGGTTTATAAACTCTAGTACAGGGCTGTCAAACTTGCGGCCCATGTCCAGTTTAACAAAGGAGGGGAAAGTTGTGATATGTCACGTGACTCCAGCATGATGACATGAGTCTGATAACACTGCTCTAGTATATGACTTAATGTGTTTTCTGAATTTAAGCCAATTGTGGCTTATTTACTAAGGTATAATGGGCAGCCTCCTATCTCTCAAATTCTCTTTTTATGACCTATAATCCTCCTCTTACCATGACTGACAAAAATTTGTAGCCCAATTTCCAGCCCTTTGAGGTGGGGAAGACAGTAATAATAAGTTCTAATTCAAAATCTTAGTGCAGCTTTTGAGCTAAGTTGCCCTTCCTGCAATAAGTGAATTTAATCAATGAATAGCTTAATAATCTTCTATATGTATAAAAATGTTTCTGTGTGTGTGTGGGTATGTCTGTGTGTGTATGTCTCTGTGTGTGTGTGTAAGTGTGTGTGCGTGTGCCTCAAGCAATTTCAACTAAATGTGGTAGACAGATGACTTATTCTCTAGGGGAAAAATTAGAATAAAATTATATAAAATTACCTTTCTGTATTAATCTTGCAATCTACCCCAATCAGGCCCGGATATGCTAATCTCAGTTAAGGACATAAATATGTCCTGAAATTGCTTGAAGGACAATTGGGACGTAAGAAAAATGCATGAATGACAGTATTTTATACTTGAATGGCAGTTCTTATTCCTGCTTATTACAGTGACCATTGCTACCTCTGGAACAAATGACGGGAGCCTGTGCCAATTTTATACCAAGGGTTGCTTGACCACAGCACCCATCATCCCATACTAGTTTCATAATGGTTCAGTTTGACAAGAGTTTTACATCATGATGTCCAAAGTCACACTAGGCCCTTTCCCTTTTTCTGCCAAGGCATTTTTAACCAATATTAACTTCAGACAGTTCTGACTTAAATTATTGCCTATCCCACAGGACAGCTCTAAGATGCTTGTAAATCATTTCTAGAAATGTTTCTGAAAAATACATTTTTCTCCTTTGCTGTAATGAATTTTTTTTTTCTTTTTCACATAGCCAAACAACAGGACACAGAGAGGAGGCTGATTCATACTCCTAGCTTTTCCCAGCTGTTATTAATCATAGAAACAGCATATCTCAGAAGTATGGCAAAAAAAAAAAAACACCCTTCTTTAGAAATGGCAGAGTTAGCTGTTGTTTCCCACCATGGATGGTGTGATCAGACATAAAACCAGGTTGTGAGCAAAAGAATTCATGCACCTGCATTCATTTATATCTGGGCACATCAGTCTCAAAGGCCATGAACTAAAAATACTTTGTGAATTAAAAGCAAATTAATCTGATGTGACTTTTAAAAATGAGCATCCTAAATGCATTGGGATAATTCCTAAGCCATGGCATTTCTTTTCACACTTTCACAGCTTTGCAACTAAGGAGATAATTGAGTTCAGAATGCATAGATTAAACCAATGACAATTGAAAAGAGGGACCGAGGGAAAAAAATCAGTTATTTTCTAGATCAATTTTTGGAACCAAAGAGCAATACGCCATCATAGGAATCACAAATATCTTAGGTTTATTTGGATCCCAGAGATGGGCTCCACTACAGTATTTTTTTTTTACAAAAATTATCAAAATATTTTTATTTGTATAACTGGATTTTTAATTTAATTTTAATAATTTATGGAAATTAATACTAGTTAAATTCACAGCCCTAGAGTTTCAGTGTAGAACCAAATGCATATCATGGCATACCTGACTTTTTATTCAGTTCAGTACAATGGAAGAGAGAGCCAGTTTAGTTTAGTTTAGTTTATTGTCATTGTACCTCATACAACAAAATTAAATGTCATCTTTCAATGTACATTATAACTATAAAAATAAAACACACACATACATCCTTCACATTCTATACAGTTGAAATGAAAACCCGATATTGCATTAATATTGCCCTATACAATAGTGCAATAGTAGTCTAGTGCAGGGGTCTGTGACTTTAAACACTCAAAGAGCCATTTGGACTCATTTTCCACAGAAAAGAAAACACCAGGAACCCCAAAACCTGGGTGGGCGTGACCAACTCGACATCACTGACTCCCACCCAGTCACATGAATACTCCCCCAGCCACACCTACCAAGGTTTTGTGGCTCCTAATGTTCTCTTTTCTGTGGGAAACAGGTATCTGTCTCTCTCTCTCTCTCTGTCTCTCTCTCTCTTTCTTTGTGTCTCTATCTCTCTCTCTCTTTCTCCCTCTCTGTCTCTCTCTCATCTCTCTCTCTTTCTCTCTCTCTCTGTTTCTGTCTCTCTCTCTCTCTCAGCTCTCTCAGAACTCTCTCTCTCATCTGTCTTTCTCCCTCTCTGTTCCTCTTTCTCTCTGTCTGTCTCTCTCTCTGTCTGTCTCTCTGTCTGTCTCTCTGTCTGTCTGTCTCTCTCTCTTGTGTGTTTGTGTGTTCCCTCTTGAACCCTTTCCAAAAACAGGTGAGGGGTGCTGTTTTTCTTGTTTTTGTTTTGATGATGTTGTTCTTTCTTCTTCTTTGGGTGATTTTTACCATATGATTTAAATCAAGAGTCATTTCAGGTTCCCAGATAAATGAAGCTCTTTCATCCCCCTGCTGTGGCTCCCTGTCAGCTACACCCACCACTGGCTGTCCCCGCCCCTCGCCCCCCCCGCACTCCCAGTCACTCCTTGCCCAGCCTGAGAAAGTAAGGGTGACAGAAGGGGATGAAGACTCACTCCATATTCCAGAGCAGAAGTGATGCACCCCTGTACTTGCCTCCTCTTCTGGCCCTTGTTGGTGCTGCACACACCTCGGTTGCTCAGCGAGACATGCGACTTGCTCTCCACCTCGAGAGTCATGACGGTTGCGAACTATGCTGCACTGTTGCCACCTCCATAGCCTGCTTTCTTCTACTTTAGCTTAATTTGGAACATGCTTTTGAGCGGTACATGATCTGTTACACAGTCAGCCACTAAATATAAAGTTTGGTTTTTGTGTACTCCATTAACTGATATCAATCTATATCAGGGGTCTCAAATTTGCAGTCTGTGGGCCGGATGCATCATGCGCTGCCGATGCCCACGCCCAGTTTAGCAAAGGGGGAAAAAACCTCATGATACCTCATGTGATGACGCCATGATGATAAGAGTTTGACACCTCTGATCGATATAGTCACCACTGTGGTTGTTTAAAGACAATGTTAGCCATGAATATATCATTGGAGTGACAGAATATAAGTTGTTTTCCTGCTTCGTTTCTGTTTCCTAAGCCATACAGTCCAACTACATTTTTCTCATTATTGTTTCCAGGCACCAATCACAAACAGTACATCTTGCTTTCATGTTTTGTTGATTTCAGGTTGAACCTGATTATAAACTCATGAACCTCTCATCTTCTGCATCAGTGGCTGGAACATGAATACCATATCAAAGGATTGTCCCCCAAGTGCAATTGATGTTATTCAGCTATTGTCTACATTGTAATCAATATTATTTCAGCTGAATCCTTCCTGGCTATGAAAACAAGGCCATTCTTTCTTTCTTTTTCACATCTGAGTAGTAACAGCATGACCTTCTAACTGAAAGTGTCCACTTTCAACCCATTTCAATTTGTTGTTGCCTAGGATGTCACTGTGTAATTGATTCATTTTTCATTACACTGAACTTTTCCATATTTTTCTTCATGCATTCCAGGTTCCCATATATTTCTGTCTTTGCAGCTTTAGATTTCCTTTTTCTGTATTGCAACATCAGCAACTAGGCATCCTGAAGAGTTTAATCTAGCCTTGTCATAAACACCATTAGTACTTGAAAAGATCCTCAGCTCTTTCTCAATAGTATCTGACATAGGGAGTCCATCATCTGGCACTTTATCATCCATTGGCTTGTATCATCTAGCTAGCTAGCTTCTTGGTGCAATATAGGAATGTTTACCATTGCATTCTTCCACAGTCTGAAATTATTATGCCTTTGCTGAGGTCAGTAAAGCGATCATCCAATGCCAGTATTGTCCTATTTTGCTGTTGCCAAGAATAGATGCCTGTTTGCTTCACCTGGGCAACTGGGACAACCTTAACGCCTACAGAGATCCTGCTGGGAATATAAACTTTTGGCCTACACTTCCTGTGTTTGTAACTGAAATATATCTTCAATACCACCGGGGCAGCATAGTAGGGCACTGGAAAGTTAGCAAAGGTTTGTTTTCCTCCTCTGCCTCTTTAATTGACCTTTATATTTTGGAAATATTGGAGCATCAAGAACATCTCAATAGAGTTAATATTTCGGTTTGGGGGAAGGGGAGGAGTATATACTACCATGGCTTTTCAACTATCTCACGAATGGTTCAGCTGTAGGTTGCGGAGGCTGAAAAACACAGGCTTAAAATAACTTTTCTTTCCAAACTTCCAGTACCCAGACATTGGTAGGATACTGTGTTATTTCTTTGAAACACAGTTTTAGTTTTAACTTTCCTATTTCAAATAATTCTTTCTCCAATTAGAAATCCTCTATATATGTACAACACTGGGATTCCTAGCCAGAATTGCAAGTAGTCAAACTTTTTCTAAAACTGTTTGTCAGTTCTCCTTAATCCACTCTATCAAATATTTTTATTGGAAACCTTGAATATTAAAATCCTGAGTCTCTAAAATTATTTTGGGGAAATTTACCAATACATTAAAAGACAAAAATAATATGTGTGTGTGTTTAAAAAAAGAGTTTGAGATGGAAATATGATTAACTTTTGATGCCATATCTGAAAACAAGTCTTCAATTTTTTTGCTATTTAGTAGCACATTCAAAAAGGAGTTATAGTGTTTTAATGACTTAATATATAATGTCTTTGAAATTCATAGATTCATAGAGTCAGGCAAAATAATAATATGCTTTTTGAAGTATGTTGCTGATTACTTGACATTCATTTAAAACAAAAAATTGTGAGATTGAAATTTAGTGAAATTTGCTTTGTTCAAAAATGGTATGTAGTTTTCTACCAATGAGAAAAGAGGTTTTCAAAAATTAAATTTCAGTTAAAATAAAATTGACCCAAAAGGAGAGGAAGGAAGCAAAGTGCACACAGAGAGAGGGTGACTTATTACAATCAGAGCTACTATGTCAGTTGAGGTCACCTGGAGATGTTCCAACAACAGTTTTTCTGAAGGCTCAGCTAAAGTTGATATATTATTTTCTGTTATTTATTAGATCTGGCTGATTCTTTTTTAAGAACAACTTTAAATAATTCACTCATTAAAATTAATCCAACCTTGAGAAGAGTGGCTCATTTTTTACAGTTGTGCATAAGGTCCAAAAATGTCTATCTGTATTTTTTAAAAATAGAGATTATGTTTGTATGTACCAAAGTACATACAAGTTTGTATGCTTCAAAGCACTTTTCCCTGAATCTTGTATGTATTAGGACATCTCCTTGAGAGACATTCAAATGTATATTGTTTCCTAGTAGTTCAGCCTTGGACATACAATCGTTCTAGGGATATTTAGATTGGTGACAGTTTGTATATTGCTGCCTCATTTATCTAGAAAACTGTTGGATGTTTGTTACATCTAGTACTCCTTCTCTGGAATTCTCTGGATTTTGCTTCAGAACTTGATCTTGGTTGTTCTTCAATGTTTTCTGCTCTCTGGAATCCACTCATATCTGTTTTACTTGACATCAGTCCTGGCTGTAGATCTGCACAAAAATAGGACACATCTCCACAGGCATTCAGCTTTAGAGTGGGATAGATAACTGATATACACTGACACCATCTTGATGGTAGAAAAGGCATATTCTGAAAGCATCTTTATTTCAAGAAGACAGATGAAATCTTTCTGCTTGGTTTAAATATGCAATACTAAGTTGTAGTTTTCTTTTATTCTGTAAATGGTTCTCAATATTGATTTGGAGGGCAGTAGAAATATCTTTTAGAAGGATCTTTAAGGCCTTCCTTCCCTTTAAAAAAGAGGAATCCATGTTCTTAGAATCATACCGTTGGAAATGTATCCAAATGACAAAAACTTGGATCGGTGAAAACCGATTTTATTTTGTTAAGTTGTTTGCAAAGAGCGGGGGATCTCAGCTGACTTCAACATGAAGTTTGAGCCAAGAACCACACCTAAAGATTTCAATACATTACATTTTATAGTTCTTCTATCCCGACTCCCCCTCCTACATCGACCCAGTGACCGAGCACAGCTAATCAGAGACGCCTTATGGAGACTACATCATCCCCTTCAACACCTCCCAATGACCACCCATCACATATTTTGCCAACATGGCTTTTTCTTATCTCACTTGGCATTAAAGAATGTTCCTTCAGCAGGAACATTCCTTCTAACGGTTTGAGAACAAAGAAATATCTATTCCTAACACCACATTTGTTACATATTAATGTTACATTCAGCACATCTTAGAACAACATGCATCTCTAAAATATTCTTCTATGCAAAGTAAAAGTCTGGTAAACTTAAGCAGCTGCTTTGAAAAACAAAATCTAACTTCAATTAATTAAAGAAAGTTAGGGCAATGGTTTATCTCTTCTCCTACTGTCCTCTTAATCCTGGAAATAGGAGTGGCATTACTTGATACAGGAGGATGTCTATAGATGTCTTAATGCCATAATATACTATTCTCTTCATCTACATTTTATTTTTGAATATTCTTATTTCTAACAATACCTCATGCTGACATAATCACCAAAGTTTTAAAGAGATTTCAACTTAATCTGTTTTTGAACCTCTTACTTTTTCATTTGTAGGAATGGAATGCAAGTTTCTGTTGTGTTTGTTTTATGGAGCCCTATGGTAGGACATTTAAAACTTGTAAGTGTTCCGAGAAAGTCAAGTGTTAAGAGTTTGGTGTTAGGAGCTTTTTACACTGAATATTATCCCAGGAGAATTCCCTTTATCAAACTGTTGCCAAAATGCTGAAAACACTTTTCATACAAGAAAGAAGTTGGCACTCTATTATCTGAGATCATGGATTCTTTATTACTGATATGCAAATAATGGACATCTTAGGGGGTGCCATGTGCAGTGTTTTGTTTATTCTGCCTTTATTATTTTTTTATAAATAACCCCAAGGCACTGGATTTTTTTTTATATACACATATACATACACACACAAAATAAGTGTTTCTTTTACTTTGCTTACCATAAGATGAAACTCTGATAAGCAAAAACTGTCCATATTCTTAACTATTACACTTGAAGTATTATGACCCTGAAATCTTTGTTTCCACTACTCATGTCCCCTTCTGCTTAAGGATCAACTCTAGAAGATTTAACGGGCCGTTTTATATTTTTTTTCCCTTTAGTTCTTCATATTTGGGTTCTTTTTTAGTATGATGTGCTCTTTTCTACAGGGAGCGTTAATATAACTCCATAGGAGCTGCCTTGTGGAACAACAAACTTTACTTAACAGCCTTTTTTTACATAGATTAAATTTAATCCTCCAGTTTTTGGTTTTTTGCTACAATTCTTTAAACATGATTCCCTGTAAGTACCCAAAATCACATCAGTTTCTTTCTAATGCCAGGTTGTTTTTAAAATGTTAGTCATGCTGCTGTAAGAAATCCATGTAAGAAATCCTTACTCTAGATTATGCTGAACCAACCAAAGGCCATAACTAAGTTATCTTCAGGAACTATAGAAACCAATGTCTGGATACCAGAGTTTGAGGAAAATGAGACAACTGCACTCATTTTGTTCCCATTTTTTCAGAATGTGTAGTGGAGAATCTTTATCACCAAAATTTTGCACAGCTAAAAATCTCGAGGTTTCCAGGTTCCTAGATTACATGAAAAGCCTTTGAGATTAGAAGTTATCTCAGAACTAATTGGATTAGTTATATTTGCTTCCTCACATGTACAATGGTAAGTCATATATGGTTATTTCAAGTTGTCTTGAATTCGGAAATACTGTCACTGTTTTAGGTACTACAGAGTAATTAAAGCAAGAAAAGGAAGGGACAGTACAGAGAACAAGTCTTTGCAAGCATGGTAGAAAGTGGGAGTTGCTGCAGTCATATATCTTGGTTTATAACAGTGGTGTGAAATGACTTGGAGGGTTTCTCAGATCCCAAAGGGTCATTGGAGAGAAATATTATTGCCACCAGTTCCAGTTTTTGAAAATATAAAATACACCTTTAACTCCAGAATACCTGGAGTGTGGTGAACAAAAGCTAGGATCAGCATCCTCTGATCTTTATTATCTCTCCACAAGCCCCAGGTGGTGAAACTGCCTCTATTGTCTTAGTCACAGGGAGGATTCACACTTTCTGCTTTGGTCCGTTGCCAATGCAAATCACTCAAAAGTGTAGGAATAGATGATGTTGTCCTTTTCCCACTCCAAAACACTGAAAATGCACCTTTCACGCGTGCTTCAGTTCAAAGCTGCTATTTTCTGAGACGAAGCATCTTAAGCCCTTCAAAGAGGACACCCTCCTGTGCTTTATTTATTTATTTATTTATTTTTATTTGATTTGTCAATCGCTTACAAGATAATAGTAATAAGTATATACATAGTTATGAATACATGAAATGGGTACATATAAGAAAAATAAAAGAAACAATAGAACAGGGACGGTAGGCACATTGGTGCGCTTATGCATGCCCCTTACAGACCTCTTAGGAAAGGGGTGAGGTCAATAGTAGACAGTCTAAGGTTTGGGGAAGAAACCACAGAGTCAGGTAGAGTATTCCAGACATTGACCACTCTGTTGCTGAAGTTGTATTTCCTGCAATCAAGTTTGGTGCGATTAACTTTGAGTTTGTATCTATTGTTTGCTCTTGTGTTGTTATGGTTGAAGCTGAAGTATTCATTGACAGGTAAGTCATTACAATGTATGATTTTATATACTATACTTAGATCAGACCGAAGACAGCATAATTCTAGCAGTTTTGATTAGTGTGCAAGCACACCCTTTCCTTCCAGCAGTCAGTTGCTGTTGCTGGCTCCTGTATTCTTAGATAGCCAGCAATTGCCGTTTTTAATCATCTTGCAGTTGAACCAATGAAGCTGGTTACCTATCTTCAACTAAAAAAGTCTATGTTCACTCAACCCTTAGAGCCAAATAGGCATCCTGTTTCTGCACAAATTTCCTGAAGGACACACACACCCTGTTTTCCCATCCTTCCCCCTACAGTGCTCCAAAGTTTCTTTTCCATTTATCTTTAAAACATCTTTAAGTTGCATCATCAGGATTGTTGATATTTGGTATCTATGGAGCTGAAATGTATGCATACAGGAACAACCTTTGTCATGTTGCTTTACATCAGGGGTGTCAAATCCAATTGCATCGCAGGCCATGAGAGGAATTTTTTTTTTTTTTTTGCCTTTGTGGAGCCAGAATGGGCATGGCCTGTGGCCCACAAGCTACCAGTCTGACAAGCCTGTTTTATATTATAGGATGAGAGCAATGAGTAAATCCAAACGAGAAATAAGATAAAAGGGTTTCTGTTAGTGTCAAAGGAGATGGCATGGGAAACATCTGAGAAAACAAGGGAAAGGTTTGAAGACTAGCAAGAATGGAACAGATGGATGATGATATCCAGTCACATCCAATTCTTGGTGATTCTATTTGTGAGGTCTCTCCACATCTTCCAATCTTGCACTATTTCTTTGAGTTGTTCTATGCTCTGGCTGGTGTAGTCTGAATTTGCAGTGGGAAGCAAGGTACACCTTTTCAAGTATCTCTCCTGAATTTGCAGACAGACATTTTCTGTCTGTTGTGAGCGGTCACAGCTGCCCAAGAAGGTTTGTAGTCTAAAGACTTACACAGTTTCATGGTTTTGCCTTCTAATGACATGTCTGGTGTTATGCACTCCAGATCTTTGTTGGTCACCTTTGCTGTCCAAAGAGGAACAATCCCTAGGCTTGCCTTTCCTGTTCAGATGGGAAGAGCCAAAAGGAATAGAACAACCAATAAGATCTTACGGTAGCTTAGTCTCATCTGACCCCTGACCTAGCTGCATTGCCTATCCACTGAAGTCTGGATTGGAATTTCTGAAGTCAATTAAAGAAACAGCTGGGAATTGCATGGAAGAACAGCAGCTTTAACTGCTCTGTGGAATTGTTCACAGTTCTTGCACTAAATTCCTGTTTGTTGTGCCATTGTGTATTAAGTTAGCCAGAATGAATGGACTTACACCACACAATAAATTGTAGTAGTTTAGCATATATATAAAGCAAGCCCTGTGATATCACCTTCGATAAATATCTTCTCCTTCTTACCAATTAATAGAAATAAAAATAAAAATTGCCAAAAAGAAACATCAGAATCGTCAAGAGGAAAGTCACTTCTCTTTTCTTTCCCTTTTTCCATCTCCCAAATTCTTTGGAGGAGTTTCTGCAAGTATTTACTTTTCTTTCATCTTCTAATCACTCACAATGGCACTAATTAGCTTTTTTTGGAAGGATCCCATTTTGTTTCGTGTGGCATTCTGAAGTTGCTAGAATCTGTTTAGAATTTATCTGAATCATCTGTACACTCTTAGCAATTTGACAGGACTTTGTGTGGGATTAAAAATCTGACATGTTTAATAGCTTGAGAGATCCCCTCCTCCTTTAATATAGCAATCTACTGCTGGGTTCTTTCCCAGAAGTTTATAATATACCATCCAGAAAAGAATTTGAATGAACATTGCAAAGTATTATTATTTTTCCTCCTTTTTCAAGAACTACAAGGATTCCTAACAATCTAATGTTAATCCACATAAACTTTAGATTTCTGTGACTTTGTAGAGATTCAAGTTTTCTACATAAAATATCTTTTGATTCCCTACAGATGAAATGGGAGGGTGTTTTTTCCATTTCTAGAATTGAAAAAGCATTCATTGCTAACTGCAAGAAATAACTATTTGTGTATAGCCTTGAGTGTTTGAAATATATTTCTGTATTGATACAAAATGCATTGCACAGGTCTACCTTGCCTTAGTAGGTGATCAATTATTCAGCATGTAATTCATTTAAAATTAAAAGGCACATTATTAATTCTATGCTTTACTTTTCTATCCACACGCCAGATTTTCCAATATATTTTGAGAAAATTTTTATTTGCTTTTGTTACTGGATACCATCCAAGAAAAAAATGTAGTTTTAATTTAGGCTATTTGTATAAAATCTTCTGCATTTATAATAAGTTCTGTGTTTACATTTTAAACAGCAATCCCAGTTATTTAGAAGAAAACATAGTTTTGATGCAATTCATCCAGGATTTTGCTTACACAATTGAGCAGATACCCAACTTTTAGAGACTGTAGGCCCATTTGGAATGTGAGAACATGCTTTAGATAGTCTCACAAAATGGCTACTGTGGGTTGGTGCTATGAATGTCATAAAACGTTCCTCTATTGGAAAACAAAACAAGTAACAGCAGCTCCTCACCATCCCCCCCTCTCCCCCCCCAAGAATGTCTGTTAGATTTGTGTGAAGCCCAGAGGTATTGCTGAAAATACAGGTTGTTCTTGAGGTGGGTGCTTCACTTAGTAGCATGCTAGCTTCTCTTTATTTTTTAATAATGAATGTAAGCAATAAAAATTAGAAGATCTAGGAAATAGGCAGCCACATGGTCGCTAGTGAGTATGGTATTAGAGACCAGGAAATAGAATATATGCATGAAGTAAGTGTAGTATTCAATTATTTCATGTCCCTATATGGTGATATGAAATCTGTGGTTCTTCAAATGTTGCTGAATTACTATTCCAGGCATGTCCAGCTACCAGCATTGGTCTCTGGAGGAATCATATCAGCAATAAATATGAATCTTTTCATCAATAATTAAGAGATATTTACCCCTGCCTTAATTTGTGTTCAGATTCTTGGTCTATAGCTTCTATGAAACCCAATTTGATATATTTATACCTGTGACATCCAAGAAAATTTTCACTATGCAAAAATATCTGTATGAAATATATTGAGGTACTTAACGTTTATTATTATTTAGAGGGCCACAACTGATAGACCATTGGTTTGTTGATTTCAGCACTGATTCAAGACTGTTCAAGATTTCACATAGGAATTCCTTCTCACCCTACCTCAACCGACCCATAAAGAATAAGCACTGACAAAGAATTCCAAAGGTATCTTTTACAGCTACAGCTACCACTTTAAGTAGTACATACTGCTGTCCTAAAGAGTATGTTGCTTTAAAAGAAAAACTACATACAGAACAACTGATTAATCCATTGCTTAGAAAAGACCTGAATCAGCTATGCCAGGGATGTCAAACTGGCAGCCCACGGACCGAATGCATCATGCGCAGGCCACGCCCACCCCATCTCCGCAAAGGGGAAAACATCGCAAAACATCATATGATGGCAACGTGACACCCGTGAGCTATACCAAACACCAATTTTCTTTGTTGTGGAAAGCGTGTTCCCTTCCTTGACAATGTATCTTTGCTTTTTTTTGCACAGCTCACCCCAATAAGTAAATTGTTTTCTAACTTAAACCTCTTCTTGCTGGAAAAACTGATAATTCCTGATTGGATTAGGAATAGGTGGACGAGTTTTAAGGGGAGTTTTAAGAGTTACCAAGTCTTCTGAAAGCTATGCCAGTCCACGTCTCAATGTTACTGTTTCTAAAATATCAATCATACTGTCTCATACAAATTAGAAAAAAACAAAAACAAAAAAACCAACAGATTTTCCCTCCTTACCAATTACATCCTAACTAGCATGGTTTTTGAGATGAAACATATCGCAGGCAAACAGTGGGGTGCACATCCAATATTTCAGCATCATTTTCTCTCTTTTTTCCCCCTTCCTTTCCTTATGGCTATCAAGCAGTGCTAAAGCTGTTGCTTGTTTATTCCAGCACTACAATTTTGATTTAAAAAAAGGCAGAAGACATGCTATTTTATAATAGGCTTTTCAAAAACAAACAAAAAACCCCCATCCTCTGTTGAGACAATGGCCATATACAGTACAAAATAAATCCTAAATCTTACTTTTCTGCCCATGAGTCTATTCCAGGGGTCGCCAACCTTTTGGACCTCAGGGACCACCAAACTCATAATTTTAAATTCCGCAGACCAGAGACCCTGGGAAAATCCCAAAAAAGGTCTGCAGAAAAATTCCCATCCCATTTACCTACCAATCAATCATTCTTTATTTGGGGTTGCAGGATACCATCTCCAACTCCATTTTGGGGGGGGGGGGAGAGTGACTTTTGGCTTCATGCAAGGAAAGCAGCAGAAGCAGCAGAAGTCTTTCTTTCTCACCCCCAAATTCCGCCCAGAAATGAGTCTTTGTAAGACTTCTCATGCCGGCGCAGCCTCTTGGAGCAGGATGCCTTGCAGGGTCCCAAAGACTCATTTCTGGCAGAGTTTGGAGGAGAGAAAGAAAGACCTTTGCTGCTTTCCCTGCACGCAGCCAAAAGCAGAAGAAAGAAGTGGAAAGAAGCAGCCTAGTGGCCAGGTGAGGCACATGGGGCAAGTCGGGCAACTTCCCCTCCTCCGCCCTGTCCCCCCTCCCCTTACTACCTCATGTTGTTCACAATGCAAGCGACACAAGTCTTGTGTTCCCAGGGGCCATGTGGGTGGTGCAGCCTTGTGTTCCCACACAGCCTGGATTAATTGCTTTGAGGGGAGTGCTTTGGGGGGGACATTTCTCTGCAGACCACCAAAATTTTCTCACGAATCACCAGTGGTCCCCGGCCCACTGGTTGGCGACCACTGGTCTATTCTATTCTAAATTATTCCAAGTTTTATGTTTTGGTGACTGATAATTTTTATTCATTTGATTTATCAATCGCTTACAAGATACAGGTATAAGAATAAACATAGTTTTGAATACATGAGATAGATATTTATAAGAAAAATAAAAAGAAACAATAGGACAGGGACGGTAGGCACGATTGGTGCACTTATGTTATATAAGTTATTATATAATATTTTATATATATTATTATGTTATAGAAGTTATTATAAGTGTTCCTTTTTCTTCAAAGACAGGAAAAAAGCCATGTTTTGAATATTTGCTTCCGTTGTTGAAACAGAAACAAACTCTGCACTCTGCAGTAAACAACTGAACAATTACTTAAAGAACTGAAATCATCTAAGATGGCCAGTATTGCAAATGATTCCATTGCAAATTGCTTTACTGACCAACCAAACATGCCAGTCACATTCACTGAATACAACAAACGCTGAAAGTATTGTGGATTTTTTTCCCATCTTTGCAAGAGCTGTCTGTATGGGGATGTTCTATTTCAGGAATAGATTCTGTAAGAGTCATGCCATACCCCCCAAAAATGTATGTTTTTTTAAAATAAACTTTATTAATTTTACAATTAAAACAGACAAACAATGCATACATAAATGTGAAAGAGAAAAAAAAAGAAAGAAAGAAAAATGGAAAAGAAAAATTTAGAAAATAATTAAAAACCATTTCGTCCTCGACAGTTTGTGGGACCTTATTTTCAACCTTGTTTTATACTCTCTATACAATTAATCCTTGTGCAAATATATATATGTATATATAGTCACTACTACAATTATAATACATTTTCTTTTCCCCTTTATTGCTTAATCGATCTTTGTTCTACCCATTCGTACCAGCAGCTCCAGCTGTCGTAATTCATTGATGTATCTTTTCCTTTTAATGCCAAAGTTAATCTGTCCATCTCTGCACAATTTGCTATTTTTTGAATAATCATTTCCTCTGATGGAACATAAGGTTGCTTCCAACATTGTGCAAAGGCCAGGCTGGCCACTGTCAAAATATGTACTGTTATGTATTTCACTTTTTTTGAGAGTTGTTTATTAAAAATCCCTAATAAAAATCAGCTATGCCAGGGGTGTCAAACTGGCAGCCCACGGACCGGATGCATCATGCGCAGGCCACGCCCACCCCATTTCCGCAAAGGGAAAAACATCGCAAAACATCATGTGATGGCAACGTGACACCCGTGAGCTATACCAAACACCAATTTTCTTTGTTGTGGAAAGAGTGTTCCCTTCCTTGACAATGTATCTTTGCTTTTTTTTGCACAGTTCACCCCAATAAGTAAATTGTTTTCTAATTGAAACCTCTTCTTGCTGAAGAAACTGATAATTCCTGATTGAATTAGGAATAGGTGATGACTTCCATAAAAAGGGGTTTTTTTTTAGAGTTACTAAGTCTTCTGAAAGCTATGCCAGTCCATGTCTCAATGTTACTGTTTCTAAAATAAATAAAAATAAAAATACATTGTCTCATACAAATTAGAAAAAAACAACAGATTTTCCCTCCTTACCAATTACATCCTAACTAGCATGGTTTTTGAGATGAAACATATCGCAGGCAAACAGTGGGGTACACATCCAATATTCAGCATCATTTTCCCTCTCTTTTCCCCCTTCCTTTCCTTATGGCTATCAAGCAGTGCTAAAGCTGTTCCTTGTTTATTCCAGCACTACAATTTTGGTTAAAAAAAGGCAGAAGACATGCTATTTCATAATAGGCTTTTCAAATACAAACAAAAAATCCCCACCCTGTGTTGAGACAATGGGCATATTACAGTACAAAATAAAACCTAAATCTTACTTTTCTGCCCATGAGTCTATTCTATTCTATTCTATTCTATTCTATTCTATTCTAAATTATTCCAAGTTTTATGTTTTGGTGACTAATAATTTTTATTTATTTGATTTGTCAAACATTTACACGATACAGGTATAAGAATAAACATAGTTTTGAATACATGAGATATTTATAAGAAAAATAAAAAGAAACAATAGGACAGGGATGGTAGGCACGATTGGTGCACTTATGTTATATAAGTTATTATATAATATTTTATACATATTATTATGTTATATAAGTTATTATAAGTGTTCCTTTTGCTTCAAAGATAGGAAAAAAGCCATGTTTTGAATGTTTGCTTCTGTTGTTGTAACAGAAACAAACTCTCTGCACTCTGAAGTAAACAACTGAACAGTTACTTAAAGAACTGAAATCATCTAAGATGGCCAGTATTGCAAATGATTCCATTGCAAATTGCTAACCAACCAAACTTTCCAGTCACATTCATTGAATATTGTGACAAACGCTGAAAGTACCGTGGGGGTTTTTCCCATCTTTGCAAGAGCTTTCTGTATGGGGATGTTCTATTTCAGGAATAGATTCTGTAAGAGTCATGCCATACCAAAAAAAAATGTAGTTTTTAAGCACCACTTTAGTATTTTTTTTTATTATTTGAACAAGCATTTTTCAAATGCTATTGGTTTTAGGCAGATGAAACACTTTATTAAAATATTGCTAATTTTCCATGTATCACAGATTCCCAGGGATGTAAGGGTTAAGTACCAGATTAGAAACCTGGAGACTTTGAATTCTAGTTCTGCCAGACACATAGTCAGCTAGATGACCTTGACCCAGCCATTCCCTCTCAGCCCCAGAAAGGAGGCAATGGCAAGTCGTTTTCAAAAACCCTTACCAAAAGCACCACCAACTGATTTGAAGGCATGTTCATGTACACACACAAACAATATAGAAAACAGAAAACTGATTGCAGAGAAAAACCATCAACTATGCCCTTGAGATTGTTTTATTTTTTATTTTACTTTACTTTTATTTATTTTATTTTTAAACGTTTTGTTGAATGATGAACATGTGTTTGTCCCCAGCTTGTTTAAACTCAGTTACTGATGACTGACTCACTTCTTCCACTGAAAGTTGGTTCCAAGCTTCCACTATTCTTTCTCCAAAGTTATGATGGTGTTATCCATTCAGTCAAGTCCGACTCTTGGCAAATCTATGGACCAAGTCTCTGTTCTTATCTTCCAATCTTACATTATTTCTTTGAGTTTTTTTCTATGTCCGGTTGGTGTCAGTTTTGATATTGCCCAACAACCGTGTTCTTTTCGTAGTTTCTTTTTACCGCTAACTCTTCCAAACATAATTGCTTTCTCCAGTGAATTACACCACATCAGGGGTGGGATTCTATCAGTTCACACCTATTTGCTGGAACCGGTTGTTAACATTCTAAGCAGTTCGGAGAACCGGTTATTAGAAGAAATTACTGGCCTAATCCTGTAAGGAAGGCAGGAAGGAAACATTCTGGTGTTGCTTGCAGAAATTGCCTCTCCATTAACTCTTAATACATTCTTGGTAGGACTAGCCTTCCTGTCTCAGGAACATCTCTGGAGTTTTTTTCCCCTCCTTTGCTAGTACTTTGCTTGTGTGGAGTGACCATTCAAAGTTACAATGGCACTGAAAAAAGTGACTTATGAACATTTTTCACACTTACGACCGTTGCAGGATCCCCTCAGTCATGAGAGGCCAGGATAGG
The DNA here is from genome assembly GCA_023653725.1 of Bungarus multicinctus. NCBI lineage: Eukaryota > Metazoa > Chordata > Lepidosauria > Squamata > Elapidae > Bungarus > Bungarus multicinctus. Next base: position 9,081,793 of record CM042848.1, on the reverse strand, counting down.
AGATGCATGCCTCGATGTGAGTGATATTGAGTTGGCCACGCCCAGCCAATAACATGACCACCAAGCCACATCCACCCAGTCACATGACCACCAAGCTACACCCACAGAATTGGTTGTTAAAAAATTTGAAGCCCACCCCTGCCCCACATGACATGGCCAAAGTGAGTGACATTCAGGTTCATGATTTTGCTTTCTAGTGACAAATTTGGTGTTATGCACTCCAGTACTTGCTTGTTAGTCACCTTTGCTGTCCATGGAATATACAGGAACCTTCTCAAGCACCACAACTCAAACTTTTTAACATTACTTTTGAACTTCTCTTCTGTCAATTTGAGGTTATGCCCCATGTCCTTGATTATTGAAAACATTGCCTTCTGGAACCTTATTTACACCCTTAATATATTTATAAATATTTCAATTATGTTCCCTCCCCTTTTCCTTCTGTCCTCCAGGCTGTACATATTTATTTTTATTGATTGATTGATTGATTTGTTTTGATTTGATTTGTCAATCGCTTACAAGAAACAGATATAAGAATAAACATAGTTTTGAATACATGAGATAGATACTTATAAGAAAAATAAAAAAGAAACAATAGAACAGGGATGGTAGGTACAATTGGTGCGCTTATGCACGCCCCCTACAGGCCTCTTAGGAAAGGGGTGAGGTCAATAGTAGACAGTCTAAGGTTAAAATTTTAGGGTTTGGGGAAGAAACCACAGAGTCAGGTAGAGTATTCCAGACATTGATCACTCTGTTGCTGAAGTTGTATTTTCTGCAATCAAGTTTGGTGCGGTTAACCTTGAGTTTGTATCTATTGTGTGCTCTTGTATTGTTATGATTGAAGCTGAAGTATTCATTTGCAGGTAGGACATTGCAATGTATGATTTTATACACTATATTTAGATCGGACTGAAGGCAACGTAGTTCTAGGTTTTCTAAGTCTAGAGTTTCAAGTCTGGTGGCATAAGGTAGTATGGTGGCATACATAAGGTAGTCTGGTGGCAATGAGTAGAGGAGAGAAGAACTCTTCTTGTGAAATATTTCTGGACTTTCTCAATTGTGTTAATATCAGATACATGATACGGGTTCCAGACTAATGAGCTGTATTCAAGTATAGGTCTAGCAAATGTTTTGTATGCTCTCGTTAGTAGTGTGATATTATCAGAGAAAAAGCTACGCAGGATTAGGTTAACAACTCTTAATGCCTTTTTGGCTATGTAGTTACAGTGGGCTCTAGCACTTACGTCATTAGAGATGAGTATTCCAAGGTCCTTAACAGAGTTTGGATCCTCAACAAGGTCTTGACTATTTAACTTGTATTTTATTTTTTGATTTTTTTTGCCAATATGTAAGACAGAGCATTTATTTGTTGAGATTTGAATATCAGTTCCTCCAATCTCTCCTGATATGTTTTGCCCCTCAGACCTTCCTTGCACCATTTCTTTTTTAAAGTGATGTCTCCAGAACTGGACACTGTATTCCAAATGGGGACATAGGATCTCCTCCCCAAATTTATTTGCCTTCATAGTTACCTGGCCACACTGTTTGTTCATTTTATAGTCAACTGCTAAGAACACATCTAAATCCTTCTCTTCCGTTGTGCTGTCTAACACTGTATCCCCAATACTATACCCTGCCAAAAGATTTTTTTTCCCCTAATATGGTGATGTGCATGTGAGGAAATAATTTAATTACCATTAAAATAGAATTTTATGGCTCTTAATTTTATTGCATTAAGAAATTTATGTTTTACAGTTTTGGTTGCATGGAATGTTATTTTTGGACAAACCATTCTGAAAACTTTATTAACTAGATTTAAGCAATTTTATGCACTGTGATTTCTGAAGTCAATTTTCACTCCTAGGTATTCTGTATCAGCCATGACCTTGCTCTATCTTTTGCATTCTGTAAAGTTACTGCCCATATATGAACCTGTTATAAGCAAAACAGCACTAGAAGAAGTAAATATTACCTAGCTTAGGGAATATCAAATTTTGCATAAACATATTGAAATCTTCTGGGAAACAAACAAAAAAATAAATTATGAAAGCCAGAACAAATCAAATTGCCCTCTTCCAAAAACAATTCATTGTGGACCATGCATGCTAGGTGACATTGGAAGAAGGAGCAAAAGATATTAGAATGGGAGAAAGAATAACAGCAAGGAGTATCCTAAATCAGTAGAATATTAAGCAGAAGCATCATCAATGACATTTTTTTATTCATCCCATTTCATAATATATAACATTAAAAGCTTTTATCTATTCATGTAATAATTCTCCAGCTGTAGTACAACACAATCCTTTGGAGAAGGTTATTTGGTGAAGCTGGCAAGTCTAGAAAAAGAACAAAGAAATGTTATTGTTGAAATTGGTCTATTTCTTTCTCTTTCTTTTTTTGCAATATTTTTTTTAATTTTTTTGTTGAGATTGGCCTTTTACTAAAACAACCAGTTCCTCCTCTTTCAGAGTAATAACCAGTTTAAACATTTATCCAAATAGAACAAGGTCACATTTTATGGAAACGGCCCCATTTTTTCTCATTTTCAAGCTAGCACTTTCATTCTGTAAATGCTATATTTTTTTTAAGCTGTTACCTATAGGGCACAAACTAAACCACCATATAATGTCTCTGTATGTCTAATTTATAATTTTTCTTCCTCAGACATCCGGAGAACTTTATCAGCATCTGAGGTGTCAGTGCAAATTACAACTGAATAGCTCAGCTGCCTTGCTCGGCTGATCTACCATGACTATCCCGGCAGTTTGCTTAACAGGGAGTTTGTGATAAGTCTAATCTTGCTTTTGCTCTATAAGGTGTTATCTGTGCCATGGGAAGACTGATATTGTTGCTTTACGATGTCTTCAGCGCTCCTCCAATTTGATTTCTGAGAAGAGGAAAAGTGAATTGCTTCCCGAATGCCAGTCAGTTGGGCTGCCTGCTGAGCCACCATTTGCTGTGGTACTCTCAAGTTGCCCATTTAGAGTAGTCTCAAATGGTTCCTGGGTTACACTGGTAGAAGACCAAAGACTTATCTTCCCTTTCTGAAGTTCCCTCTTGAAAAATCTTGTTGTATGTGAACAATCCTGCTGTATGAGTACCAACTGGATGGCTCTGTCTTTGATCTTCAACACTTGAATGTACAAAGTACCTCCATACAGTTATCCAAGAAATTATCTTTGCTGATGATTGTGCATTACTGAGGTACAAATTAGAATAGAATAGAATACTTTATTGGCCAAGTGTGATTGGACACACAAGGAATTTGTCTTGGTGTAAATACTCTCAGTATACATAAAGAAAAGGTACATTCGTTAAGAATCAAGAATTATAAGGTACAACACTTAATGATAGTCATAGGGTACAATCAACAATCAATCATACTAGGAAATAGTCAATATAAATCCTAAGGATACAAGCAACAAAGTTACAGTCCTACAATCACAAGTGGGAGGGGATGGGTGATAAGGAGTTATGAGAAGATTAACAGTAATAGTAGTGTACACTTTGTAAATAGTTGAACAGTGGTGAGGGAATTATTTGTTTAGCAGATGGGAAAAAACTGTTCTTGTGTCTAGTTTTCTGGTGTGCAGTGCTTGCTGACAAATTTTCAGATACTGCTATCAGTGGTGGATTTCAAAGTAGTTTACTACCAGTTTGGTGGGCGTGGCTTGGTGGGGGCGCTTTGTGCATGTGCCAAACATGCACTTTGTGCATGCACAGAGACTTTCCTTCTCACCTCCTGCAATCCTGCACTCTCCCTGTAGCTTCAATAGCTGACGCCTGACCATCTACTCTGCCGTGCAAAGCAGTTGCACTTCAAAAGCAGGGAATAAAGGTCAGTATGGGAGCCCAGGTGGGCCCAACAGCAGCTCCTCAGAGAGAATTGGTTAAGTCTCTGCTGATCTTCGGTACTAGCAGTACACCAGAACTGGGCCGAACCAGTAGAATAGCACCACTAACTGCTATGCCCTTTGTACTGACTATCAGCTTCAACAAGATTGAAGTATTTTACCAGTCTGTAACAAATACCAAACCTGCAGAACTGGTCAGAGTAGCGCAGCATAATTTTAGTGCCAGAAAAGTAAACACAGATGGCTGAGGCTTCATTTAACTTCTTTATAAACATATAAAGTAAATTTTACAATACCAGTCGTAGATTTCTCCAACATGGAGCAAACTCGAACAGAAGCAGACACGTTACAGGTTCAGAGCAGAACAGAACCTATGGAGCTCAGAAACAGACATCAGTTTCACTTTAGTTCAGCAGGCAAGCAAGACACACCGCAGAGGAGAGAAACAGTTTCATTTTCAATAGACAGACTCAGAACTTAACATAGCTTCAGAGCTGCAGAGCTTAATATAGAGCCATGCCTAGGCTACCTCTATTTTCAGTTTCCAAAAAGTCCTCATTGGCTGACTTAGTTGCTATGTCTATTCATTGGCTGACCTTGTTACCATGCTCTATTCCTGTTCATGAATATATTCTGACAAGAACCAAAGCTTTAGTGTTGACAAAAGTCAGCTGATGAATATAAACAGCTTCAAATACTTGAGAATAATCTCAAGCAATGGTCCTTTGGACAAAAAAATGGATGTCAGGATTAGCAAGGCTATAGCTCCCTGTGGCGACTGCATATTAGAGTGCTTAATCAACCCAACCTCCACATCACCACAAAGCTGAAAGTTTATAGAACCTTCTCTCCTATATGAATGTGACTCTCCATTCTGTACAAAAGGCACATCAAACAGTTGAAGAAATTTCACGTGTGTACTCTCTGCTTCATCTCATCTTTAATTGACAAGACCGTATTTCCAATCTGGAGATCTTGGATCCTGTATAGTCCACCAGCACGGAGTCCCTGATTATTAGACCACAGATGACATGGGTGGGACACATCATCAGAATGGATGATCATTGTATGTCTTTCCAGTTGCTCAATAATGCACTGGGATCTGGAAGAAAACTTGAGGTCAACCACACAAGTGCTGCAAAGTTGCAGTGAAAGAAACCCTATGTTATTGTGATATCCAGCCAAGTGCTATGAAGCATAATCAGCTTTGAAGACAGGTTCCTTCCAAAAAATAATACATCACAGAATGACTACATCCACAGTTATTATAACAATAGATTTCCAGTGCCTGATTCTGTGCTTCCAGACTGGGACTGCAGAGCCTCTTCCATGTCCACAGACAAAATGCACAGCAGTGTATCTTCTTGCCACAAATTATTTCAAATGGGCATTGCTTAGATGACATTTTTTAATCATTCCATAATCTCAGTAGAGCACTTTGAAGCAGACTTGCTGATCATCTTGAGTCCTTTGATCTTGGAAAACTGAGAAAACCATGAGTCATAATTGAGCCAATCAGTGCTGTTTCCCAGCTGACCAATAGGAGACTTGGAAAAAATGTTTCATTTATTCAGCACCTGTTCAACTAACTTGGGGAGAAATAAATTTGTAGTAAATTGCTAATGCAGACCACTTTCTACATCTACGTATATGTTGAGTATATTTGTCAAGTTGCTTGCAAAGAGAAGAAACTATAATACGTTGGTACCGCCCCAGGCGCCTGATGGATCCAGATAGGTTCCTGATGGAGCTTGGGCCATATCCCGACATTCGGACTCACGACTCGGTGGGGGACCTAGTCGCCACCTGGGAAAGGGTGGCGGCTGGGGCCCTGGACCGGGTCGTGCCCTTGCGGCCTCTGACCCGGCGCTGCTCTCGCTCAGCCCCCTGGTTTTCCGGGGAGCTGAGGGAGATGAAGCGCCGGAAAAGACGCCTGGAGAGTATTTGGAGGACTACTCGCTCCGGACCTGACCGAACACTTTTACGGTCTTTTATTAAGACCTATTTAGTGGCGATAAGGGTGGCAAGGCGTCTTTATTTTTCCACCCTTATTGCGTCCGCAGGAAACCGCCCGGCTGCCCTGTTTAGAGTGACCCGCTCCCTCTTAGAAGGGGGAGCGCGGGAGGACCCCTTGCAGGGACAGGCTGAGGATTTTTCACAGTTCCTGGTGGATAAAATCACTCAGATCCGGGATGGCTTGGACTCCGAATGGCAGCTCTGGGTGGGGAATCGGGGGCGGAATTTGGAACAGTCATTTGGGACGAGTTTGATCCTGTGACCCCCGAGGACGTGGACAGGTTACTGCGGGGACTGAATGCGACCACATGTTTATTGGACCCGTGTCCCTCCTGGCTGGTGTTGGCCATCCGGGAGGTGACACAAGGTTGGTTCCAGGGCATTATTAACACTTCCTTGAGTGAGGGATATCTACCCGCCGCCTTGAAAGAGGCGGTGGTGAGACCCCTCCTCAAGAAACCATCCCTGGACCCAACTTTGTTATCTAATTATCGTCTTGTCTCCAACCTTCGTTTTATGGCGAAGGTTGTTGAGAGTGTGGTGGCACAACAGTTTCCCCAGGACCTGGATGAAGCTGTCTATTTGGATCCACGCCAATCGGGCTTCAGGCCCGGGCACAGCACAGAGACGGCGCTGGTCGCATTGGTGGATGATCTCTGGAGGGCCCGTGACAGGGGTTATTCCTCTGTCCTGGTCCTCCTAGATCTTTCGGCGGCTTTTGATACTGTCGACCACAGTATCCTATTGCAGCGGCTGGGGGGGTTGGGGGTGGGAGGCACCGTTATGCGGTGGTTCTCCTCCTTCCTCTCTGACCGCTCGCAATTTGTGTTGGCAGGGGGGCAGAGGTCGGCCCCGAGGCCCCTGGTTTGCGGGGTGCCTCAGGGGTCGGTGCTCTCGCCCCTCCTGTTCAACATATATATGAAGCCGCTAGGTGAGATCATCCGTGGCTTTGGGGTAGAGTTCCATCAGTACGCTGATGACACCCAGCTGCACATCTCTACCCCGGGCCACCCCAATGAAGCCGTCGAAGTGATGACCCGATGCCTGGAGGCCGTGCGGTGTTGGATGGGGCAGAACAGGCTTCAGCTCAACCCATCTAAGACTGAGTGGCTGTGCTTCCTGGCACCCCGATACAGCCGGCTGGTTCCATCGCTGGCTGTGGGGGGGGAAATTCTTGCCCCCACAGAGAGGGCCCGCAATCTGGGTGTCCTCCTGGATGTACGGCTGTCATTGGAAGATCATGTGGCGGCCGTCGCCAGGGGGGCTTTTGGACAGGTCCGTAGGATCTACCAGTTGCGACCCTTTCTGGATCGGGATGCGCTTCGCACGGTCACTTCCGCCCTGGTGATCTCCCGCCTAGACTATGCCAATGCTCTCTACATGGGGCTGCCTTTGAAGAGCATCCGGAGGCTCCAGTTGGTGCAGAATGCAGCCGCGAGGGTGGTAATGGGGGCACCTAGGGGCTCCCATGTTATGCCACTTCTACGTGCGCTGCATTGGCTCCCGGTGGCCCTCCGGGTGCGCTTCAAGGTCTTGGTCACTATCTTTAAAGCGCTCCATGGCTCGGGACCAGGTTACTTGCGAGACCGCCTCCTGCCACCATCGGCTTCCCACCGACCGGTACGCTCCCATAGAGTGGGCCTCCTCGGAGTGCCGCCGGCTGGACGGCTGGCGACCCCGAGGGCACGGGCCTTCTCATTGGGAGCACCCCCTCTCTGGAATGAATTACCCCCGAAGGTAAGGGCCGCCCCCGATCTCATGGCCTTCCGTCGGTTGCTCAAAACGCATTTATTTCGGCAGGCCGGACTGGCCTAGGGGTTTTTTAAATTTTAATCGGGTTTTAATCTTTTTAATACTTGCTTATATTTTATTAGAGCCATATTGTATTTCAGTTTTTAAATTTTAATATTTTATGTTGTCTCATATTTTGTACCTTGTATATGTGTTTTTATTGGCTGTTCACCGCCCCGAGTCCCTTTGGGGAGAGGGGGCGGTATATAAATCAAATAAATAAATAAATATAACTGGATGAATCTAGCAGGCTACCCAGCCATCTTTCTTCCTTTGTTAAAAGTCCCTTTGAGAATTGTGAAGATGATATATTATTTTCTCAAAAGGCTGCAGTGATGGCTGAAGCCGAAAGGATAGAGGGAAAGTTGGCAAATCTTGAACAAAATGTAGGACTTCACTATAAAGCTAGTTTATTTTGTAAGAAGAATAAAGTAAAAATAAGGAAATAACCAGAGTCTGGTATTCTGCAGATCTTCCCTTCCTCTCCTAAAAGAGAAAATAGACAAAACTCTTATCAATCTTACTCTTGTTAAACCAGCATTTCTCTGAAGTGCACTTGGGGGGTGAGAAATTGGACCACTTACAAGGTCTGCAGAACTTCAGGATTATGAACAGGAAAATGAGGTTTTATGCAATTTAGATTACACAGTCACTGAACTTGAAATGTACTTGCTGAGCAGCTGAATCCTGTCAGATTACAGAACACAAAAGCTGTTTTGGAATGGTCATCATCTCCACATGGAAGTGTCTTATATCTGACTTCCATTCTTTCTTTCAAGCCACTTTTAAAACACTAAAAGTTCATTTGAAGATAATCAATTCCAAATTCAAATGTATACTAATTTTGATATATTTTACCTTAGGGGTGCGATTCAAATTTTTTAACAATTGATTCTGTGGGCGTGGCTTAGTTGGTGGGCGTGGCATGGTGACCATGTTATTGGCTGGGCGTAGCCAACTCAATATTTATTTATTTTTATTTATTATTTATTAATCAAATTTATATACCGCCCTTCTCCCAAGGGACTCAGGGCGGTGTACAGCCTATCTAAAAACCCACAAATATATAAAAATTAAAAAAGTATTAAACCAATTTGGCTGATAAATAAAAACTAAACAGGTCCCACCCCCCCACCTTAAAACCCCAATTTAAAATTTAAATACCATGGAGACCAAAATTAAAACCATTATCTCAGCCCAGGCCGGCCAGCTCAAAGAGCCAGGTCTTCAACGCGCGCCTGAAGGCCCTCAGGTCCGTGTCAGTACGAAGCTCCGGTGGCAGAGTATTCCAGAGGGCGGGGGCACCCACAGAGAAGGCCCTACCCCTCGGCGCCGCCAGACGACACATAGCGGCCGATGGCACCCGGAGCAGACCCTCTCTGTGGGAACGCACTGGCCTGTTGGAGATCACCGGCAGGATGCGGTCCTGAAGATAACCTGGTCCTATGCCATGGGTCGCCCTAAAGGTCAAAACTAGAACCTTAAAGCGAACCCGGAGAGCCACCGGCAACCAATGCAGCTCGCGCAGAAGTGGCGTCACATGGGCGCTACGCGACGCCCCCATAATCATCCACGCGGCTGCATTTTGCACCAGCTGGAGTCTCCGGATGCTCCCCAATATCACTCACATTGAGGCACGCATCTCTTCGCCTGGCCTCTCATGACTGTGGGGATGCTGCAATGGTTGTAAGTGTGAAAAATGGTCATAAGTCACTTTTTTCAGTGCCATTGTAACTTTGAATGGTCCCTCCACACAAGCAAAGTACCAGCAAAGAAAGGGAAAAAAAACTCCAGAGAAGTTCCTGAGACAGGAAGTCTAGTGCTGCCAAGAATGTGATAAGGGTTAACGGAGAGGCAGTTTCTGTAAGCAACACCAGAATGTTTCCTTCCTGCATTCCTTACAGGATTAGGCCAGTAATTTCTTCTAACAATCGGTTCTCTGAACTGCTTAGAATGTTAACCACTGGTTCTAGAGAATAGGTGCGAACTGGTAGAATCCCACCCCTGCTTAATCTCCCTGGTTCTGTTTAGTTAAATAATTCCTAGTTAGGTTCATTCCCAACTATGTTGGAACCACAATTCCTAGATCTTCAGTATTTGAAAATTCAGTGAGTTGTTCTGTTGATCTATTGGAAGGGATAGGCTAATTCTAAATTTCTTTAATTTTTCTGACCCACTTCTAATTTGCTCAGGGTCTATCCTCAACACCTAGCACAAATAACTAGAATGAAATATAAGCTCCATTATAAGCCTGTATCCCAGAGGTAGTATTCAGCAGGTTCTGACCAGTTCTGGAGAGCCAGTAGTGGAAATTTTCAGTAGTTCGGAGAACAGGAAATGTTGAGTAGTTTGGAGTACCACCTCTGACTGGCCTCACCCCCATCTATTCTCTGCCTCCCAAGTCCCAGCTGATCCGCTGGGTCTTCTTTTGTTGTACTGTACAGGAGAACGGAACTGAAAATCAGGTTAGTGGGGTGAGGAGGGAATAGGGATTTTGCAGTAACCTTCCCCCGCCACGCCCACCAAGCCATACCCACAGAACCAGTAGTAAAACAGATTTGAATCCCATTACTACTGTATCCCTTACTCCAATGATTTTAATGACAATTTTATTCAAGATCAGGAAAAACCCATAGAGTTTTTTAAAAGGCATGAAAAAAAACACACAATTGTGTACAATAAGTAGTCACAATAACTATTCTTGTATTCAGTAGCATGAGGGAAGATGGGGTGTCATATAAAAAGCCTGGTGTCTTTATCTAGAGTATCCACTTCTTGAAGACTGTATTTCAGCTGGAACCCGTTAGAATTTGTGCTCTTAAGCATACAAATGGAAATCAAGCAATTAAGTAATAGCAAGTCTCATTTAGAAAGAAAAATGTTCCTAACAATATTACCTTGGTTGCAGCACATAAGCTTACTCAATTATCAATAAATGCTAACAGACATTCATTAAATTTGAAGTACAAAACAGATTAAGAAATCATGGTTACAAGACTCCAAAGTGCAAAGAGATGATGCAGTCTCCAAGGCCATCTGTATGTGTGTGTGTGTTGTTAATTTTAGGCTCATGGAAGTGGCAAAACAGCTTTTTGTTGTAAACAAGAACCTCTATCTACCTTTAGGGCCATTTTCCTTACATGTTAGTAGAACTGTTTGGTCCTGGGGCCTAGAAGCATGATGATAACAAAATAGCAAGCCCCAGATGAGTAGACTGAGGATCCTGGCTTGGCAGAAGATAGCGTGTTGCCTGAGGGTTAGACAAAAAATGTCCCTCTTCCTTCTAATTCGAGGGTACAGTTCCTAAATCAATCAAATTATTTGGAAACTTAAGGGACACTATAAACAACATTATAACCAAGTTTAACCGAAGAAAAAAATAAAGAAAAGAGTTATCCTGAGGTAAAATGGGCAACCAATAAATTTTATAAATAAGTAAATAAATAAATGGCACAAAATGGGCCAAATTATTATAATACTGCTCTTTCCAACTCCTAAGTAAAAGGGAGCATAGAAACCCACCCTGCACAGTTGATACTGAGAGTATCAATAGAATGCTATCTTTGTGGTAAGTCCCAACTACTTGGAATGCAGTTATTTTCCACTACTGTTTAAAATGCTTTATTTCTAGAAAAGAAAATATTGCTCAAGTTGTTTTGAGTAGTTTATGGGTCTATATAGACTATTAATGGATCTATCAAACTCCTGGAGTGACTTTTCAATTATATATGGGATTTTTTTTAAAATCAAATTTGTGAAAGAGTGCATTATGGGAGTGAAGCCCTAATGCTAGTGATATATTACAAAAATACCCTGCAGTATTGACATGGAGGGGAGGGGCGATTCCTCCTAAAAGTGAATTTGCAATGAAATATAATAGCATGGGCTGTCTGGTGAAAAATAAACCTATTCCTTAGGCTTCATTTTTTAAAAAAGTTAAAATATACTACCATTATATACATACATACATACATACATACATACATACATACATACATACATACATGCAGGTCTTGGTGTGTTCGGGTCTTTTCCCGTGTAAGATTGAGACTATCTGGGCAACGTTTCGACAAGATCTCACTCGCCATCTTCTGCCAATTTTTGAAAATGGAAGCAGTGTCTTGATAACTTTATGGTTCATTAACACAGGTGTGTGTGTGTGTGTGTGTGTGTGTGTGTGTGTGTGTGTGTGTGTGTGTTCAAATCAATTCTGACTCCTGAGAACTACATTTTTTATTGCTTTTGTCTTCTTAGGGCCGAGAAAAAGAGTGTAAGACAGATCATGAAGCTGGTTTTGTGCCTAAGGCTGGACTAAAACCAACAGTCTCCTGGTTTCTACTCCAAAGTCTTTAACCTGAATGGCTCAGGAATTATTATGACTTTCAAATACATAAAAAGGAAAAAAGCTTTCATAGAGTATACCAGTGGTGGGATTCAAACATTTTTTACTACTGGTTCTGTGGCCATGGCTTTGTGGGCGTGGCATGGCTTGGTAGGTGTGGCAGGGGAAGGATACTGTAAAATCTCCATTCCCAGAGTGAAAAGAAAAAAATATATAATTTGTTTGCTGCCTTGAGTATAAAGTAAAAATTGGGATTAATAAATCTAAAAGTCTAAACGTAAAAATCAAAATCCCTTGAGAGTACTTTCTGGAGGGCTCATAGACTAAACCTAGGGACATTTTCACCTCTTAATATTCTTGACTCCTCTTTGTGTGGAGGGACTTGCCATAGCTGTTGTAGTCATCATTTGTGTGGGTATTTTCCTAATTGTACCAATCCTGGATACATTTGAAGTACTTGTCATATTAAGCAGTTTTGTCACTATATTATTTTTAATCCACCACTCCCAGTTTTGACCCTTCTTCTCCTGTCCCTCCACTTCTCTTACTCTTTACCTTCCCTTTTTTTATAACACAATAGCACAGTATTTCTCCTATTATTATTCAGTTCCAATTTTCTGATTGTTAAAGCAGATACAAGAAAAGTTTATTCCTTTGACTCCGTTCTCTAAGATGTCTTCCAACTGCAAAGGGAAAAGTCCAGTACTCTAACAGCCACAGTTCTCTCCTTCTTAACTTTGTTGCTATGTATCTTATTATTATTATTGTTATTGTTGTTATTGTTATTATTATTATGTATCTTCTGTCCAGTCTTTTTTCCCCCTCTGCTGCCATCATGTGTCTCTTTCACAACGCCACAATGTCTCTCTGTCTTCTTCGCTGTGTCGCTCTATGGCTACCGTCCATTTTCTTAGGAAAACTTTCTTTTTTATTCCCTCAAACGCTTCAGTCTAAAACCCAAAAAGGAAAAAAAATAGTAGTTCTTAAGAAAAAATAAGAAAATTGAAAAATGAAAATTGAAAGGAGCACTCAAAAAGAAAAAAAGGAAAATAAACATCTAATCCACTTTTAACTATCTCCGCTTCCACCGTTTTCCTTTCAGTTCTGATGTCTGAATCCGTTTTTAACATCCACAACGTCCATCTAAAAAGACTCCGCTGTCAATGTCAAATCCAAAAAGTTACTTTCCCCAAAGCGTATTTTCCGATCTCCCATCCAAACTTAGTTTGCCGATTGAACACCCGATTGCTTCGTCATTCCCGTCTCTCGCTTGGCTTTACCGTAATCTTCCAATCTTTCCGCTTGCCATTTTAATCGCCGCTCTATCACCTCCTCATCTAGAGCTGACCTCGATTGCCGAGCTATCTTTCAGCAATGCTATATTGCACTTCCTCTTGTGTTACTTTCTCACTTGCTTTCGGGTTGTTACTTTCGTTAGTTTAACCGTACTTCCGTTCCGCTAGATCACCGCTTGCATGACCAGCTGTCAGCACTAATGGACAAATTGCTGGTCGCCCGCTCCACCGTTCGCTCATCCCTGATTTACTCCGATTTCCGCCATGAACCGCCATCCGTAACTGATCTTCGGAGATCCCTCTCCTTTAGGAAGCCCTCCAAGCTTCCTTTTGACTCCATAGAGTCCTGCAGAACAGGGATAAGGGCTCTTGTTTCGCAGAGATTTCTGCTCGCACTTGCCTTCTCCCTGACAGCTGGCTCCCGCCCCCCCCCCTCCTCCCAAATAAGCTACATTTTTGAAGTGATCTTCAGAGATACTTTGTACAGCATCTAGCCAATGTTGGCTGATCCAGAAACTTGGGTTAGCTTTAATTAGTATTTGGTTTAGGAAACTGCATGGAGACCTGACAGCTTCAGGCAAAACCTGGAAGTCAAAAAAAAAAAAATCATCCCAGGGAACAAACAATGGAAAACATTTGCATTCCATGCCAATATAATTGTGTTGAACTGAGCTTGGCTTGAAGGCCACTCCTTTCTTCAGAAAGAAGAGCTGCTATGGGCAGACTCTGAGTGTAATCTTGCTATAATCTGTATTATCCCAGTAATATCCAAATTGAATGGTTTGATCTGGCTGTTTAGCAAGTGTTTTCTTCTTCCCTCACCTTTTCATGTATGTGTTCTTCACTTGGCAGAGGAATATTACCGGTAATGTCCCCAGTAGTAGACATTGTTATTCAGTCAAAAATGTACAATAACTGCACCTCCATGCCTGAACTCTCAAACAAATTCACTTTTTAACATAAGAACCTCCTACAAAAATAAAATGAAATGAAACAAAATATTTTCTACTGAGAGTATATCTATCTATCCATCCATCCATTTTAAAGTTTCTGGTTAAGTCCTCTTGGCTTCTGCATCATAAGAAGTCAGCTAAAAGTTCCATCAAGACAGTACAAAATAATCTTAGAACATATTATATATAATGAGCTGTACCACAGTGAAATTACTCTTGTTATTAAGATCTAAAGGCTGGAATTAAAAGAAACTTAAGCATTTTACTACTGTATTTAAGAGGCATACAGTTAAACACTGATGGATTAAACACTAAACAGGTACTATTTTTTGTAACAAGCTTTGCTTTAAAACAGAATCGGGCAAAGCAATTCAGAGAAGAAATTTATTACCCACCTCTGAAAAAGACATCAAGTTGATACACTCATTGAATGGAAGGTAATAATTGAAGTTATTCAGATTTATAAGGTTTTGGATTGCAATACTTTTAGATAGCTTTGTTAGATTTTTAGATAAAAAAATAAAAACTTACAAAAAGTAACAATTAAAGCAGAAGAAAGAAAAAGGTGAAAAATAAGTGTGTATGTATGCATGATTAAAATTATGCAATAAATAGGCATTTTAGCATTCGACTATTTCCTCAGAGTATACAGATTGCTGACATGCCAGTTAAATAAGGCCTTAGGAGCTCCCACGAGACTTAAAAAGAAGAAATTCAGATTCCATTATATTCTCACTTATATAATCATACACAGAGCTAAAATTAGGTTCAGAAGAAACTCGTTATTATCTATTTCTATGGGTTTGAAAATCAATTTGTTATGAAAGCCAATTTTCAAATCAAACTGGGACAGGTGTGTGTCACTTATCTGTCTCCAAGGGTGAACTTCAAGCAACAAATTGGTATACATTCGCAGCAAGAGGCAGCCACATCCAAACAATCTGTAGAAAACTATATAGAAAACTCAAAAATAGGTCTGTTTTATATGAATAGAACTTACTTCTAAGATGATAATTTAGCAATCTTCCCCAGCCTGGTGTCCTCTGGATGCATTACAAGTATAACCTTCAGTCAACTTGAACACTGTCATCCTAACACATCTACAAGGCCACAGTGTAGATTGGAGAATTGCAGACAAGCAAGCTATAATGTAATTATATCCACCATTTTTTAAATATTCCACCTTATTGTGGACATAGAATAAAATAAATGACAATAAGCAAATCTACAGCTATTGTAGCTGGCACCTTTGGAAAATGGTTACTCTTCAAGGCAGCCCTATGTAAAACAAATTACCAAGGGCTGTACAAAATGTAACAAGGGTGTGTAAATTCATCTTCAGGAATTTGTAAGGCCACAGTTAGTGCACAGACCTAGACAAGAGCTATCCAAGAGCTGGTCATAAACACAAAGGATGACACATTTGTGGTTTGTTGCTTATGGCCACTATTCAGCATTCTATATTGAGTGTTACTTCACATTAAAGAATGAATGTGGAGGATCTGAATTCTACTTATGGCTTCAGATAAGATATAAAAGGTCACAATTATATAACCTGCTTCTCTGTTGCTTTCCTCCTGTTTCAGCAGATCTTCAGCAAATTCCAACTGCAACGCCTGAGAAGACAACTTAGGTAAGAGGGATAATTCCACACTCAGTAAGCACCTGAAGGAATAACCGCTCCATCTTGCTAATATTAATTTTTGAGGTTGTTCCTCCATATTCAAACTCTTATGGCTCATATGCAGACTTAAGGTTTCTATCTTATCACCCCATTCAACCAGAAGTGGTGATGTACAATTAGATCTCATCAAGAAAATATGGATAATGTCTCTCTGATGATTCATCTATATGTTAAATAGAATGTCGGAAAAGAATGAATTCTGGGACACAAAATAATGGAAAGTACAAGGGTCTGATATGCCCCCACTGTGACAACAGTCTGGAGCAGAGGTCTCCAAACTTGGCAACTTTAAGACTTGTGGACTTCAACTCCTAGAATTCTGGGAGTTGAAGTCCACAAGTCTTAAAGTTGCCAAGTTTGAGGACTCCTGGTCTGGAACTTCCAATTTAGAAAGAAATAGAATTATCATTATAAAGCACTTCCATCTCCTAATCTTCACAAAGAGTCCAGATGAATATTGTGTTGATAATATCAAACACCACCAAGAAGTTTTGCCAAGTAAAGATGTGAATACTAAAAGCCATAGATCCAGAAAATCTATTTCTTCCAGGAATCCTGATAACTATTTCCTCACTCTTCAGGAGTGTCCAAATGATCAATGGTTTTCAGATATTTCTCTGTAAATACTGTAGTCAATATTACAGTAGTATCTATATTGTGCCTAGACATTAAATCTACGCTATAGAGCACTGCACACCAGAACAACTAGACACAAGAACATTTTTTCCCCGAAAGCCATCACTCTGCTAAACAAATAATTTCCTCAACACTGTTCAACTATTTACAAAGTGTTTACACTACTATTACTGTTAATCTTCTCATCACTCCTTATCACCCATCCCCTCCCACTTGTGACTGTAACTTTGTTGCTTGTATCCTGTTTCCTAGTATGATTTGATGTTGATTGTACCCTATGACTATCATTAAGTGTTGTACATTATGATTCTTGATTCTTAACAAATGTTCCTTCTTTATGTATACTGAGAGTATTTACACCAAGACAAATTCCTTGTGTGTCCAATCACACTTGGCCAATAAAGTATTCTATTCTATTCTAAATATTAAGATATTAAGCATATTTTGTATGATTTTTTTAAAAAAATGGCTGCTTTACAAGTAAGGTCAAATTTCTTCCATTTTGTCCACAATTAGTTTGTCCAGAGACATTTAAAACTCTATTTGCTATATTATGTAATGTTGCTTTGGAAAAAGTTTCAGATAACAGAAATGGCAGACAATAAACAATTATTTTTTTCCTTTATAATGTTGGCGCTCAGCTTAAGCTGCTTTATTAACGTTGTGTTGCTAAACATTTTTCTTTCAGAGATTCTGCTACAATACTTTAAAATATAACGCTTTAAAATAAAGCTACAAAGCTAAACCATTTGGCTACGGACCAAGCATTTCTCCAGAAAGATGGATGCAAGAATACAAAGGCACCATCTGTTAAACATGACAGCAACATCAAAAATTGCTGGGGGAAATAATTGTTCTATCTGCATTGAACTTACCGTACTGCACATGCTAAGATGTTGAATTATCAGGCTATTTGGGTAATGGAAATTTTAAAGAAGCACGACTTGGACCTTCATAAAATTTCCATTTCATGTTGTATGGGAATACATCATTTAAAAACAATAGCATTTCATTGGGTGAAAGCCTTAGAATAATATGTAAAGCATAGATTTGTCAATTATGGAGCAGTTTTCTGTTTATGGAAAATGTTATTTATAAGGTGTATAAGCAGTGTGGTTGCTTGGTGGTAAAAACACTTGCCTCGCAGTCGGAAGGTTGAGAGTTCAATCCTCGGTAGCAGCAGATGTTTCTTTCTCAGTGTGCATAGAATAAGTATCTTCTGCTAACTCCTTGTAGGCATCTGGAAGGCCATCCAGCCAGTAAACACTCAGCTCCCTGACTCCACCTCAAATTAAGGAATTACAAGGTCATAAAAAGAAAAAGTTAATGTCAGTTTAGTGTTATAGTTAAAGCATCAGGATAGAAAATGAGAAGCCATACATTTTATTTTATTTATTTATTTATTTGATTTGTCAATCGCTTACAAGATAATACATATAAGTATAAAAATAGTTATGAATACATGAAATGGATACATATAAGAAAAATAAAATATAAAAGAAGCAATAGGACAGGGACAATAGGCACATTCTGGTGCGCTTATGCACGCCCCCTACAGACCTCTTAGGAAAGGGGTAAGGTCAATAGTAGACAGTCTAAGGTTGAAGTTTTGGGGGTTTGGGGAAGAAACCATAGAGCCAGGTAGAGTATTCCAGACATTGACACTCTGTTGCTGAAATTGTATTTCCTGCAATCAAGTTTGGTGCGATTAACCTTGAGTTTGTATCTATTGTGTGCTCTTATTATGTTGTTATGGCTGAAGCTGAAGTATTCATTGACAGGTAGGACATTGCAATGTATAATTTTATATACTATACTTAGATCGGACCGAAGGCGGTATAGTTCTAGGTTTTCTAGGTCTAGAATTTCAAGTCTGGTGGCATAAGATATTCTGCAGTGAGTAGAGGAGTGGAAAACTCTTCTCGTGAAATATTTCTGGACTTTCTCAACGGTGTTAATATCAGATATGTAATGTGGGTTCCAGACTGATGAGCTGTATTCAAATATTGGATAAACGTCACTACAACTTTAAAAGCACAACTATAATGACATGGGAAAATACCCGAACAAAGCTGAATAACACACACACACACACACACACACACACACACACACACACTTATATAAATACACACACACAGGAAGCCAGGAAGTTGAACATCAAAACAAGCAGGTGTACCTGACAAACACACCTTCTTCTGGTTAAATCACCCTTCTGCAGCTGTTCCTTGGAAGCAGCTGTGCTGATCTCCTCTGGGTCTTCCTTCTCTCTGTTCTCCTTGCCTATGGATGGGGTGAGGGAAGCAGCTGTTCCTCATCAAAGGTGGTCTGGAGCCTGTTATCTCTGCTGACTGTCTGCAGCTGCTTGGTCCTACAGACAACTTTCCATAGAGTTGGTCACCCCTTTCCATTGCAGACAGCCCTAAGTTAGCCTTGTCTTCAGCCCCTGGACTCTTATTCGGAGGGGACCATGTCTTCCCCATTGTATGGTCCCGGTTCCTCCTCTTCCCCTGAACTGGGATCCGATGAAGTCATGAAAGCATCCTGATTACCATCAGTTCATTAGAGAGGACCTCAAGTTAGCCAACTGAATGACAACCTTACACTGTAGACTCCATCTCCATGAGCTTTGCTATGAGCCCTGCTGGTTAGTCTTGAAATACAAAACACTCAGATAACATTGGATAACATCTCTGTGTATGACTAGAAGTTTTTGGAAAAAAAAAATACCTGAGCAAGTGAGCTGCTTGCTGAAAACTTTTCTGACTCATACTTTTCCCACTCAAAATCTATTTTTCTGGGTGTAGCATGACAAGGTGGGGGGGCAACATCAAGATACAAAAGCCTGAAGGAAGAAATATAGTTTTGATTATTTGAGCAAAGAAGCGATGAAACGTTTCTTAGCGCTTGCCTTGTGCCTTTGGGCCAGACATAGCCTGGCTATCATACATTGGTGATTGGAACTGCCCTAGGCATGTTTTAAACAAATGAATAGATATCTGGCTCCTGGCAATTCCCAGAGAAGTCAGTTTTCCTGTCTTTTTCTATCTCAGAGAGATGCACTGTGAGCTCCTCTGTACTTATTTGATCCTTTCCTCTCCATTGCAACTGTTTCCCGTGTTCCCTGACCTATCAAATGGCAGGGAATAATGGAAGCCTTTGGAGTTCATGAATGGAAAAGATAATGTATGGAAGTCACTTCAGGTCTGTAAGAAGGAATGAGAAAAGACATCAGTTCTGAGAAAAAAGAGGAGATGAAAAAGAAGCTCATTATCATTATCAAGAAGGGCAGAAAGAAGCTTTGTCAAGTTTTCAAGATTTCTTGTTATATAGTATAATAATAAACATAGTACTTGTAATATCTGTTTCTTGAACTGGCCTACCTTGAAAGGCAGATCTCTGATTGAAGTCACCTTTCTAAAATCCACCATCCATTTTCTGAAAAGGTTCTGCAGGTTGTTTTATGGGTCTTCAGTTGCCATTTAGTTTGAAGCTATATAACGTTTTTTTTTATTTTTCTGCAAAGCATATTCCATAGGCAAGATAAAGCAAAATGAAATCAAATATACAACTGATTGTGTTTCTACAGAAATGCTGCTCAGAAATGTCCTCATTTGTATGTGGTGCTTATCAACAAGCCTATATAAACGTCCTCTGCAACAGATGCATAGCACAAAATAGCTTAAATTGAGCCTTAACATTGCTTGGAGAATATATAGACAATTTTTATATGCACAGCCCTATCATAGTATCACACTGTTCTGTGCTCTGTAAGTAAATATGATTAGACTCTGAGCTATAAACTATACATTATTTAGGAATTGATGGGTTTAATTAAAGAAGAAAATGTACTTCTAAAAGGAACATGGCAGGAAGGGTCAAGTTGACTACAAATATTATAGTCTATTTGAAATCCATTAAGATTTATCTATGGAAAGAGAACTGTTATTAGTACGGAATGTTTTTCCTCCCTAAAATAGCATGAAAATGTTCTTGCCCCCAAACTTGGATTAAGTAAAATAAAATGTTTTTCCTTTTCTTTTGGATTTAAGTATAATTCTTCCCCAAATTTTGCAATTTCCAGATTTTAATAGGATTTTCTTTAAATTTGCTAATAGGATTTTCTTTAAATTTGCTAATTCAATTCCACAGAGTTCATTTCAAATTTTAGAAGTTATAGTACCTATTATAATAGCAATAGCACTTAGATTTATATACTGCTTCATAGTGCTTTACAGCACTCTCTTAGAAGTTTACAGAATCAGCATATTGCCCCCAATAATCTGGGCCCTCATTTTACCCACCTCAGAAGGATGGAAGGCTGAGTCAACCTTGAACTGGTCAGAATTGAACTGCTGGCAGTCAGCAGAGTCAATCTGCAATACTACATTCCAAACACTGTGCCACCACGATTTGTGGTTAGGATGTGAGGATAGGATAATGATAATGACAATGGATAGGATGTAAAGAGTTTTCCCTTTATTTACTGAATTTCAAGGCCATGGACTATGTAGTGACTCTGAGCTGGTCAAGAAGCAGGAGCAGGAGGAGAAGGAAATCGGAAACCAAAAAGCCAGGTAACCAATAATCATCCTAACCCAGAATCCTAGCACAGTCCATTGATGATTGAATCTATCCCACCCCTGATCTATCCCCAACTTATCCCTTCCATTCATGCCCACGTATTCCACATGAGTTCATCCACTTTGCATCTAGTTCTCCTCTTTCCTTCCAGCATTATGGCCTTCTCAAAGGCAAAATATGATAATTTGAGCCGTCATATGCGCCTGAAGTGAGAACTCTCATTGTTCTGTGATCTGTTGGTTTCTTGTATATCCGGGTATTATTGGGAATCTTCAAAGTTCAAAAGCATCAATCATTTTTTTCTATCCTTCTTCAAACTCTATTGATTGTCACAGGGAAAACCATTGTACAGTATAGGTACTGTACAACCATTGTCTCTGTATAGGTATAGACCAGTGGTAGGGAACCTTGGCTCTTTTATCACTGATGGACTTCAACTCCCAGAATTCCTGAATAAGCTATAAAAAGTTCCCCAT
Source organism: Bungarus multicinctus (assembly GCA_023653725.1). Lineage (NCBI taxonomy): Eukaryota > Metazoa > Chordata > Lepidosauria > Squamata > Elapidae > Bungarus > Bungarus multicinctus. The sequence continues at coordinate 9,060,159 of CM042848.1, read as the reverse complement.
CCCTGGCCTACTGGTTTTTCAGTTGTGAGGGAAATCAATTTTTGATTTGAATGGGATTGTTCAATATACAAATGTCCTAATTTTTGACTTGAATGATCAATATTCTTTATATGTCCTACATTTGTATATTAAACAGTCCCATTCAAGTCAAAAATTGATTTCCCTCACAACTGAAAAACCACTAGGCCAGGGATGGGGAAACGTTTATGGCTCACTCAGGAATTCTGGGAGTTGAAGTCCATCAGTGATAAAAGAGCCAAGGTTCCCTACCACTGGTATAGACAAATTGAGACATTTAAGGATATTTTCCAAGGTCTTCATTGTTATCCTATCAAGGGCTAGCCTATGGTACATTTCTTGATTGTTGGTCCCTTTAATCCTAAAAGGCAGAAGTTATCCACCATGTGAATCTCTTCAGTCAGTTCTATGGCTAATTGCTGTATCAGATGTTAGGTGATGGTCTTGTTTATATTTAATTTAAATCCTATTTTTTCATTATGCTCCCTGAATTTCATTACTAGAACTTCCATCACTTCCATTTTCTGCTATTAGAATAGTGTCAACAGCATAGCACAGGTTATTGACCCCCCTCCCCAATTTTAAAATTATATTCCATTTCCATTTCCTGCAATATATACTCAGCATAAAAGATAAATAAATAAAGAGGGAATATATCACCATATTACATCTGACTGTGGCTTCCAGATCTGTGCATTGCTTTTATATGAGAATAATCAGAAGTTCTAGGACTTCCACTTTCCTAAGCATATTGCTAGGTTGATGTGATCAGCAAAGAACTTTTCATAATCAGTGAAGTTCATACTGATTTATTTTTAATATCCTTTGGCTTTTTCAGTTATCTAGTAGGCATTAGTAATAATGTCTTTTTTTTCCTGAGCCTTTTCTAAAATCAGCTTGTACATCTGGCATATCTCTTTCCAGGTAATGCATTAGTCTCCATTGGATTATCCTGAACATTATCATTTTAGTACAAGAGGTAGTCCTTAATACTGGCCACAATGGAACCTGGAATTTTAGTTATAAATAATTGCAGTTATAAATTGAGACACTACATGTCTGGACTAGATTTTACGATAATTTTTATGGTGGTCATAAAGTGAGTCACCACAGGTGCTAAGTGAATCATACAAACATTAAGCAAACTACATGGGCATAAAGGAAATCCAGCGTATCCAGTGGGGATTTCTTGCAATGGCAAAAAAGTTACAAATTGTGTTACATGATCGCAGAACGCTGCAACTGGTTGCAAATGTGAGCTGTTGCCAAGTGCTCAAAAAGCAATTCCACAATTATGGGGAGGGCAGCAGTCATAACTCCAAGGATAAATCATAACAAGCTTTTTTTGAATTCTGTCATAACTTGTGAACAGTAGTTAATTGGTCTATTAACTGTTTTTAAGTCAAAGGCTATGTGCAATTAACTAATTGTTGTTAAGTCTAAGTTAGTATGTAAACTAAGCTCCCCTGAATTATATTGAGCCAAGAGATTTACATCACATAATGGAGAGGAATAAAACCTGAATAAAGTTGATCTACTCTGTTGAAATCCTGGAGGGAGCAAAAATCTCGTCAGATTTTGTTTTATTTTGATTGATTGGTTGATTGATTGATTATATGCCATCAAGTCAATAGATACAGCCACATTGCCTAATGATGCATTGTTAACCCAGAGAAATGAAATAATGAGGTCTTTGAAATCATTATGAAATTTCAGTCATTCTCTAACCGTTGATGGACAGTAAAATACATGTTTTTCTTTTAAACTGGCACATCTTGAATCTATGGCGATCTTAAAGTTATGAACACTTAAACTTTTAAATTTGATAAAGATTTGAAAACACCTAAGAGAATTGCTGTTATTTCTCATGAAAACAGAATTTAGGCCTTAGAAGAAAATGAACAATTTCATGATAAACTTAATCCAAGACTGCAAACAGAAGACTTACTAGAAAAAAATTTAAGAACAATCCATTTAGCAGAAGACTTTATTTCCATTAATGAATGTATTCAGAAAATCATCTTGTTGACAGTGATCTTAAACTTGAGATACTGGAAGCTAACAGATTTAGAATAAGAGGAAATCCATTATAGAGCATTGCTTCTAAAATTGTAATATTTTTCAATGCCAGCTTCAGAGGCCATCCTTTACAATATTCCAGAAAAACTATCAATCTGTCATGCCCCTGGTGGAGACTGACTCTGAGGGAGAGGAGGAACAGCCAACAGGGAGGGAAGTGTGGCTCCGGAGGTTGTGGAGGAGGCTGGGGAAGGGCAGAGGCCGGCTGACCAGTCAGAGGAGAATCCAGGCCCATCACCTATCCATCCTAGGGAACATAGGGAGGAGAGGATAAGGGAGAGACATGGTCTCCTCGGGAGGAGAAGGCCTTGATCCTCTTCATGGGCTGCAGGTGTGACAATTGAATAAGAATTTGGACCTGCGTATGGCAAATGCTGGAAACAAATCGTGTAAATATCTCTAGTTTATAGTTCCTCTCTGAGTTTGGCGTCCTTTCCAGTGTGTGTTATCTGTGGACATTCTCCAGCCCTTATATTGCCTGATTTGTGTTGCTTTTTTCCTTCTTCTTGTAACTGTTTGTGTGGGAGTTTTTTGTCTTCCGTCAAGAATATTCGGAGCTTGGAAGCAAACTGAAGAAATAAAAGGGGCTTCACCTGTTTTCTGTGACTGTGTTTGTTTTGTGTGGGTCATCACACAATCAGAAATACCAAAAGAAGTAAAATAATGATTTATCCAGATCTTCCTTCTCAAGTTAACCTAATACTTAATCTGACGCAAAGAATGGAACAAAACAAGAACGTTAAATATGTTTTTGCATCTAGCAATATTCTTTATCTCAAAGAAGAGATAGAATAATTGACAAAGTTATCTACTACTATGGAATTCCTATGCTGAACAGATGAATGACAGTATTATCTCTTTCTTTTTCTTTCTTTAATAGTCATTGCTATTTTATGAATATAGCATATTATTTCCAGGTTGGAGGTGGGATTTGAGTTTAAAATGGAGTTACTTAATGCAGAAGTCTATAACACTGGCAAATTGACCCATTTGTCTTCATGAAGACGTGACAGTTAAAGCAATCACTTGAAATATAAATGGATTCATATTTTTTTGTAATAAGCTGGAAAATTAGAACTATATAATACTACGTTGCAAGAAATATATATTTTACTTGATGAATAACTTTTGAAGCCTAGGAGCTGGACTGGTCAAATCTATATTAGGAGATGCTTAATTTAAAAAATCGAGGTAGCTGTTATGCTTAATAACTAACTTTGTGCCTCAGTCAACTTTGACCCCTGGTGGCTGTTTGGGACATCACAATTTTCTTGGCAGCATTTTTGGAAATGGTGCCCAATTTTATAGTTTTCACACACAGATATTGTACATACACATATATTGACTGAGCACAAACTATTATTGGCGGGGAAATATTGAAATGGAAGAGATTTTTCAGAAAGTTAAAAAATACCTGGTAACCCATTGACTTTGCAATGAATTATAAAATAATGCAATCTTCTAAACTAAGGAAAGCTTTGATAACATGGATTTTCAACTTTACAGATGCATTGGCACTTATATTGCTAGAAATCTATCATCTATCATCTAATATTTATTTTCTCCTTCATTTAATGAGCTCAATATTATAGTACTATTAAAGCTTGCAAAAAATCTCAACAGATATGCAATATCTTCGCTTAATGTGGACCCTAAAATATTAAGTAGCCAGGAGACCATAACAAATAATACTATTAATTCACTCAGTTCACTCTGAATATATAAAAAAATAGAAATATATCTGACAACATCCATTTGCCTATATCTTTTTATATTGTGACAAACACATTAGAACTGTTTTAATTTCATGGCCCATACACTTTAGCAACCTGTATCCTAACACACTTAAGAGGTAGAGTTCTTGAAATGAATGCAACAATTCAATTTTTAAGAAATTAAAACAGAATGGTTAGCTTCAATTACATATCTGAATGGCATAACAAAGAATTGGAATACTCAAAAATTTTGCTATACAATAGTTTCAGGTTTTAAAACATTACTAAAAATCAATTTTATTCACCAGAAAATGTCTACCCAGACCCCTCAAACAATATTTATACAGGGATTAGATATTAAATTTATTTGTATTGAAGGAAATTTGAAGGTTCTTTCATTCATATAATTTGGTCTTGTCCAGCAATAATTTTATTTTGGTTTCAATCATAGCCTTTTAGTTATTTTGGAAAGAAATATAATAAAGTGCTAATGTGGTGTTAAAATTATACTCCAGAAATACAGAGCTTGTTATTTTCTGAGGAGCTTTGGCTGTATTAAGCTAAATGGAGAATAATTTACCAAAATTCTCCCCTTTGCCAAAGAAAGATTGCAAATGTGCAGCCCAAGCCAACAGAAATATATTCCCAGGCTAAATATATTCTTGAAAAAAATGAAATTGGTCTGTTAAACTCAAATTCTTTGTCTTATACTGCTAAACGCAGCTTAGGAGAAGGTGGAGCAAAAGAAATGATATATAGTACAACACTGGCCATGTTTCAGAGGATGGGAAAATATAGTTCATTGATTGCAGTTAATATGGTTTCTGCATCAAAGAACCTGGATTTGGAGCCATGTTTGGCAGCCTCCTGTCTGGTTGCATAATATTTTCCCTTCCAGCTGGCTAGGGAACCTCTGTGGTGGCAAGCTGTGAGTCAATTTCTTAACTGCGTGAATTTATTTAAAATTCATGCCTGTTTAAAAGTACCCTCTTGACTTGTCAGAAAGGAAGCATTTAAAATTGTATTTTTATGCCCAAAGCAACCTAGGAGCCTTCCATTGTTCATAAATCTGAGTTTCTGAAGAGCAGTTAAATAGTAACTTAGAAAAAAACAGAGCCACCAAAAGAAAGTGTGACCTTATGAGCAATGGCATGAGAGTTCAACCCAGCCATAATGGAAATCCCTGAGGTAAATTTAAAAGAGGCAAGGGAAGCTGAAACCAGCTGTTTACAGTAAGTGAACATTGGATTTCTATTTGTCAGGGTACTTATTAAAATCATCTCACTGAGGTAATGGGACTTCTCTTTCGGTTTAGGAAGAAAATTAATTAATTAATTAATTAATTAATGTGTTTGTTTAATTTATATAGCCACCCATCTTACAAACACGTGCTTCTCGCAGCCTACAACACAATAATTAAAAACTTTATAATAATCTAAAATAAATAAATAGGTGAAGTAAACAGATAAAATAAACAAAGAAACCTGAAGGGAGAGGGAACAAATATTTCTTCTTATATAAGCACCTTCTAGACTTCCCTGAAATCCCCATGGATGGTGAAAAAATACCATGTTTTAAGAGCTTTCCAGAAGGCTAAGAGAGATTAGGTTAAACAGAATGATCTGCTACTTGTTTTTCCAGGGAAAATGATGTGCCAATTCCTAAAGCCATAAAACGGAAGTACTGAAATGGCAGACTTGTGAGAACATTTAATTGCTTGCACCATCAGGTGAGCTTTGGGATGCCTACTTTAAAAACAAGTTCATAGATAAAGTACACCAAACAGATGTTGCATCCAGATCGGTGCAGATGGCAATACTGCCAGAAATATATCATTGTGAAATGTGAATCATCATTTCTAATAGGATGAAGCCATTCTTTTCATAAATCACAATCCAACAAAGAATTAAAGATGCTTAACCTGTGTTCAACTTTGAGCTGAAGTGAATTCCCAGTATGTGGATTATGAAGTCCATTGTCAATGCTAACAGCTTTTATTTTTAAATCAGTATCAAGCAAATGAATTCAGATCTGTACCTACGTCAAGTTAATATTTCCTTGCACCAGTGTCATGAATATTCCCATAAGGATTTGCTCTTCATACTTGTAAATGGTTGTTTCAAACAGACTGAAGTTCAAAGCAGTGGCATTGTAGAAATTATTTATATTAGTTTATGTAATTAATATAAATAACATAAATTTAAATAAAAGGTTTACGGTGTTTTACTTGTTATTTTTAAAAGGAAACAGAATAAATATCAATTTATGATAAAAGAAACAACTGCATCCAGATTTATTGTATACTTATATTTGTAAATAACCTAATTTTATTTTTTGAGATTGGCACTATGCAAGACTTTAATTCACAAAAAAAAAGTTTTATTTGTAGTTAATTTCTACAAAAAAGGCATGAGAATCATTTTTATATATACAAGTATATTAACAGTATGAAAGGCTTTTGAGACATCTCTGTTGGGAACATTACATGGATTTTTTTTAAAAAAAAGGTTAAATAATGGATTACTTGCTGCTTTTCTCTGCAGTCTTTCTAGTTCCACAGCATCCTTCTTTTATTGGGGCAACAAGTACTGGATAAAGTATTTCAAGTGTGCTCTGGTTAGTGCAGAATAGGGCAAAACTACCACTTCTCTGGATCTCAACAGTATATGGTAGGACTACACCTACTTTTTTGGCAGCTGCATGCTGACTCATGCTTCATTTGTGGTCTATCGGGATACATGGGTCCTTCTCATACGTGCTAAGCCATGTACTATCTAACTTTTATCTAAGATTTGTTGAGACTGTTGAGCTGCTGAGACTCTAAAAAGAGTGCAGAGAAGAGCAACTGAGATGTTTAGGGGACTGGAGGCTAAAACATACAATGAACAGTTGCAAGTACTCGGTATGGCTATTCTAGTGAAGAGAAAAACCAGGAGAGACATGATAGCTGTGTTCCAATATTTGAGGGGTTGTCACAGAGAGGAGGGGGTCAAGCTATTTTCCAAGCCACTAGAAAGCCAGACAAGGAATAATGGATGGAAACTGAACAATGAGAGATTCAACTTGGAAATAAGGAGAAATTTTCTGACAGTGAGAACAATCAACCAATGGAACAGCTTGCCATTATAAGTTACGGGAGCCTCATCACTGGAAGCTTTCAAGAAGAGACTGAACTGCCACCTGTCAAAAATGGTGTAGGGTCTTCTTGGGTGGGGGGCTTTGACTAGATGATCTACAATATCTCTTCCAACTGTTAATCTGTCTTTATTAATCTGTGCTTGTAACAAATTATGCCACAAGCTGGCTCCTAGTAATTAGTTATTTTAACTCTCCAGCTCCCAATTATTAATTGGCATCCAGTGATTTTCTATTGATTACTTTTCCCATTCATTTGAAGGAATACTTAACTAGTATTAACCAGCAGTCTATATCTTTTTCTGAACTTCAGTGGACAAGGAAGACTGTTATAATATGCAATCTATAAGGCTGCTTTGTTTTGTTTTTAGGATTTTCCTTGTTTAATACATTGCTTTGTGTCCTTAATAATATTAAATGCAAGATAGTGATAATACACTGTAAAACCAAACCCTCTCATAACGTTCTTTTCTACATAATCAGTGCAATAAACTGAAGCAATACACTGGCTTTATAGGCCTCTCAGTTAGGGAAGTATTATCTACGGTGTCCTGAGTTTCAGACAAAAAAGATGCTGGGAATTTGGTATGAGAATTTAGTATTTATTCCTACAGAATAAATATTCTAGGATTGAATGAGCCCTTTCCCAATCTTAGGTGAAGAATGATATTGACCAACCCATTTCATGCCACCAGTTGGGGAAATGAACTAACATTCAAAAGTTATGAAATTTGGAGATTAATTACTTTGTGATAGAAAGGAAATTCAACCTGTAGGACTTAATTCCAGGCTTTGATTTAGATTCTAAAACTGGCTTTAAATTGATATGTGATCAGGGAAGAGAACTTGTAGTTCTCAGAAGGTACAAAAGCTCCATCTGCTTCCAGAATGATTAAAGATGATCATAAAGTTTTAGTGCTGTAGGTTGCAGAAGGCTTAATTATGAGAATAAGATTACTTATCATTTGTTTATTTGCATAAACAAGGCAATGGCATAAATATCCAATGACCCAAATGAAACATTAAAAAAATTATGACTTTCCCATTAAATCTAATACTCTGTACATTGTGGCATAAATTTAATAGGACTTACATGGTTCAATGTTTTTGTAATTATACATGGGTAATCATTTAATCATAAACACCATTTAATCTAGTACTTTCAGGCTACACTTTGGATCTATTGAGAAATTTATGAAATGCATTCGATTTTCCTCAATTAATAATACAATTGCACTGGTAATATTTATGCTGGAAACAAGCACCTGCAACTTTTCTTGTCCTGTGTTCCTACCCAAAGGCGTTCTTCCTTTGATGCCTCTCAACTATCATGCAACAGATGGTAAATCAACAGGGTCCAGTACTCATCAGGCTCACATTTGTTGTCTCTGGCATGAAAATATTCTCATATGGAGAAGATGGGTTCCTTCTCAAAGATCTAAGCTAATCTACCTTCAAGAAAGGTTAACACTTCTCATCATTGTTCAAAGCAAGGGCTTGTCTCTTCATTAATGAATCAGACTATCACAGCTGTAAGATGGCTGCATGGGCTCTGTCAAGCCACTCAAAGGCTAACCAAACTTTGCTTTAAATAGAAAGAATCTTGTCACAAATTGTAAATCTTAGTTTTCAAAACAGCAATAATCCATACATCCAACATTACGTTAAACAAATATGTGACTTTGACAGAGTGCCTAAGCCAATTTATTTAGCCAATTACCACCAAAAAACCCATCATTTTGATAGTGTGCCTTACAGTTTTAAGAAAGAAGGCCATTATTACATTTTAACACGCTAAAATAAACTTTTGAGAGGACAAGAAAGTATGTGTTTTATAAATAAAACCGTGTGCAGAAGAAATATAAAATCAGACAGATAGGTGTCAAATAAGTATGAAATATGTCATTGGCTACTAGATGGTGCTATTGTATGTTGCAGATTATATAAATAAGTGTAAGCAAAAAAAGAACTGATTTTTTTCCTGTGGATGGACAGTATATTTTCAGATTAGAATTTTAAAATCCTACATAACATGTCAGTAAAAAGAAAAAATAACTATCTGTAATATTTATTCATTGCTATTTCAGTAGTTGAAAAAAGTGTTCTCCCACATATTATACAATACTTTATTATGTGACTAAATGTCGAGAAGCTATATACAGGTAGTCCACAAGTTACAACCACAAATGGGGCCAGAATTTCCATTGCTAAGCAAGGCGCTTTTAAGTGAGTCTCATTCCATTTCACCTTTTTTTTTTTTGCTGTGGTCATTAAGTCAATCACTGCAGTTGTTAAGTGAGTCATGCATTTATTAGATTAGATTAAGAGGGTTGGAAAGGACCTTGTAGGTCATCTAGTCCAATCCCCCATTTAAGTAGGAGACCCTACACCATTTCTGACAAATGGCAGTCAAATCTCTTCTTGAAAGCCTCTAATGATGGAGATAACTTCCATCAAGACAACTTCCGAAGGCAATTTCTCTTCCATTGGTTGATTGTTCTCACTGTCAGAATGTTTCTCCTTATTTCCAAGTTAAATCTCTCTTGTTCAGTTTCCATTCATTATTTCTTGTCTGGCCTACAAGTGCTTTAGAAAATAGCTTGACCCCCCCCTTCTCTCTGTGGTAGCCCCTCAAATATTGGAAGACTGCTATCATGTCTTCCCTGGTCCTTCTCTTCACTAGACTAGCCATTCCCAGTTCCTGTAACTGTTCTTCATATGTTTTAGTCTCCAGTCCCCTAATCATCTCAGTTGGTCTTCTCTGCACTTTTTCTAGAGTCTCAACATCTTTATTTTGGTCCAGTGACCAAAACTGGCTGCAGTATTCTAGGTGTGATCTTACTAAGGCTTTATAAAGTATTTATTTATTTATTTATTTATTCTAGGTTTTATATACCGCCCTTCTCCCGAAGGACTCAGGGCGGTGAACAGCCAACTAAAATACATGTATACAAGTAGCATTAGTACCTCACTTGATCTTGATTATATTTTATTAAAATGCATTTATTAAGCAAATCCAGCTCCCTTCATTGACTTTGCTTGTCAGAAGCTGGCTAGGAAAGTGGCAAAGGGCAATCACATGAACCCAAGATGTTGCAATGTCATAAAGTTGCCAAGCACCCAAAATTTGATTACATGACCATGGGGATGGGGATGAATGATTGCTAAGTGCAAGGATCCACTGTGCTTCATTTTTTTCAGTGCTGTTTTAACTTCTAATGGTTGCTAAACAAATGATAGACAAGAACTACCTGCAACTAACAATGGCTGCTTTATAAAATCGTTTATTTTACACATATTAATGATCTTGCTAATGGGAGAACTATTCTATAACCAAATGTTAAAGCTTAGTATTATGGGTTTTTTTTTTCTTCAAGGCATTAAACATATTGCAGGAATATGTTGGAATTATCCTCACCAGCGCAATGGCCCAATTTGTTATAGATTCTGGAGAAAAGCCAAATTGGAGTAAGTGATGTCAATTATTTAAAAACATCTAAAACTGTTTTTCTTGTAAATGTCAGTGCTAGTGAAATGTCTGGTAGCTATATCTTGCTACTTCAAAGTCTGTGTACTGAAGTGAAAAAAGTGTGCATATAAATCTCTGGTAAGACAAATAGAAGACTATAGTATAATTACCAAAATACAAATACATATACAAGATTAATTAGTTTTTTTAGTGCTCAGATATAATTTGAACTAAACACTCATCACACAATTTGTTTCCCTTTCAAAAATGTATTTAACCCCACACCTTTATTTTATTGTCTTCTTAGTGAAGGTGATAATGTAATAATAGGATAATGTTTCTCAATCTTGAAAACTTTAAGGTAGTTGGGCCACAGCCAGCATTCCGAAGCAGAGGTGGTATTCAGCAGGCTCTGACCAGTTCTGGAGAAGCAGTAGTGGAAATTTTGAGTAGTTCAGGGAACTGTCAAATACCACCTCTGATTGTATCCTTCCCCTGCCATGCCCACCAAGCCACGCCCACAGAACCGGTAGTAAAATAATTTGAATCCCACCACTGTTCTGAAGTCTATATATCTCAAATTGCTAAGATTGAGAAAGTATGGAACAGGAAAAAGGAGATCTCTGGATTATGCCAACCTTCTTGGAGTGCGGGTATGTTCAGCGGCGGGATTCAAAATCTTTAACAACTGGTTCTGTGGGCGTGGCTTAGGTGGTGGGCGTGGCTTGGTGGTCATGTGACTGGGTGGATGTGGCTTGGTAGTCATATTATTGGCTGGATGTAGCCAACTCAATGTCACTCACATCGAGGCACGCATCTCCTCGCCTGGCCTCTCATGACTGTGGGGAGGCTGCAACAGTCGTAAGTGTGAAAAATGGTCATGAGTCACTTTTTTCAGTGCCATTGTAACTTTGAATGGTCACTCCACACAAGCAAAGTACCAAAGGAGGGGAAAAACTCCAGAGATTTTCCTGAGACAGGAAGTCTAGTCCTGCCAAGAATGTAAAAAGGGTTAACGGAGAGGCAGTTTCTGTTAGCAAAACCAGAATGCTTCCTTCCTGCCTTCCTTACAGATTAGGCCAGGAATTTCTTCTAACAACCGGTTCTCTGAACTGTTTAGAATGTTAACAACCGGTTCTAGCGAATAGGTGCGAACTGATAGAATTCCACTCCTGGGTATGTTAGCATCCAAACAGCAACTTACAATCACAATTGGGACTGGAAATTTCTTAATAAGTCATTGCAGTCTGAAGTTGAGTCGCTATATAACCAAACCTGATTTTACGACCATTTTTATAGTGGTCTTAAGTTGAATCATCATGATTATTAAGTACTGTAAATCATGTACTTCAGCAAGTCCAGCTTTCCCAATAGTGTTTTTTGCTATTAATATTGCAGTCATGTGACTGTAGAATACTGAAACCCATTATAAATGTGTCTGGCCTCCCAGGTAAGCCAGACTTGAAAAACCACTAGATGAATTACTTCTAGCTGATTGCAAGGCGGTATTAACAAAACCTTGCAAGTCTGAAAGTGCAAACATCCCACTGCCACTTTTAATTGCTTGATCTATTAGGGTGAGTCATTTTTAAATTTCTTTCTCTGACCTTTAAGTCACTGGGGGCTCCTTCCTCTCTTGCCCGATTGATTCCTAAACAGCAGCATCCCTCTTTTCCTACAGTTATCCATACAATCCATTACCACCATCTGAATTATAATGTGACTGTGGGGTGTGATTTGATGGCTTGTGATGATCATGAGGTTAGGTCGTAATTTGTTGTTGTAATTTCAAACTGTTGTTAAACAATTGGTCATAAGTCAAGGACTACCTGTACTCTGTGAATACAAAAATGTCTCATGGCAGCCATTTTGTAGCTCAGGAAGGCTATTCAAAATTTCACTGTACCTGAGCCAAAAAAAGCTATCACACTTGTAAATGAACATATCTGGAAAAGAATAGACAGAGAAAGCATGTCTAGAAGAGATAACACAAGTTTTTATTCAGGAAGCTAAATGGGCTGAAAAATTAAAATGAGTATTAGAGTTTTCTGCAGTAGCTGTTCAGATTTTTGCAATCATATGTTAATAATAAATACCATGAACTTTAGTGTCCTATTAAATTATTTTCTTCCTTTTGTGCTACTGCATGAACCTGCAAAAAAGTCTGGTTTCAGAATTTACTATGACAATTCAAATTTTGCCACTGATTTTTAGCTTGGAAAATCACAGACGGTATTGGGTTACTATGCCATATAAATAATACTGTATACCATTTAACACAATTTAATAAAAATGTTGCAGAAAATCTGGCTGTGTTCCCCACCCTGTAAAACTGAAAAATTTGTTATAGAAATTCGTAATGTTGCAGTTAATTTTTCCTTTATCCATCAATGAAAAATCTTACTGTCTCACTAATTAAAGGCTACTCTCAACTTCATTACTGCTAAATAATGTGCGTGTGTGTGTACACACATATACATACATACACATTCAAAATAATAACAGGGCTAAATAATATAATACATTAATAAACAACTTAGGAAGGAATATGAACATTAACATTTAAAATCTATTCATCTTTTCATGAGGGGTCTAGCCTAACAAGCTGTTTAGTTTCCAATATTTTGATATATAACATTTTGACCTCAAGAGAAATCTAGATGTAGGCCTGTTTTCAAATATGGAAGTTGCTAGTAAATACTCTATTACTGAGTTTCACATTGTTTTATGAGAAAAATGACTGGATATTAAAAGTATATTCATTTATTTACATCTATTCAGACAGAACAGATGGAAGCAAACATACAGGTCTAGCTCTTTGAGTACTATAAATATTCTCCCTGATATCTTGAGAAGCCTCTAGCAATTTTTTCAACAACTTTCATATTGTAGCTGTTTATTCTGTTTTCCCGACAATATGATAAATGGAGTGGTTCTCTTGTGAAAATTAAAAGTGCCAACTACTAACACTTTCCAGTTTGCATATGACAATCTCTGTCTTTAGCTTTCTAAAAACAGAAGGTGTCTTGTCTATCACAAATGGCAAAAATGGATTTCTGTGGAATTTGTACTTTGATTGAATCATAAGACTGGAAGAGACCTTAGAGATCTTCTAGTCCCCTGTCCATGGCAATCATCCCACACAAATGGTTGTCCAATCTTTTTTTTTTCTGAAAACCTTCAGCAATATTGCATCCACAACTCTGGAAAGCAGCAATCTGTTCTGTGGATTAATTGTTCTGTCTGAAAATTTCTCCTGAGTTCTAGGTTGAATCTTTCTTTAATGAGTTTCCACTTGTGGTTTCTTGTCCTATCCTCAGGAACTTTGGACAATAAGGCAACCCACACCTTTCTGTCACAGCTCCTTGTATATTAGAAGACAGCCATCATATCACCCCCTAATTCTTCTCTTTGTTAGGCTAGGTATATCTAGTTCCCTTAACTGTCCCTAGTATGGTTTATCCTGCAGAGCCCTTATCATCTTAATTGATCTTATTTGCCTTCTTCTAGGGTCTCTCAGCATCATTTTTGTAACATGGTAACTAGAATTGGCCTCAGTATTCCAAATGTGGCCTCATTAGGGCAGTATAAAGTGGTACTATCAGTTCTCGTGATTTTGATGCTATCCCTATTGATGCAGCCTAGGACTGCATTGGCCTTTTTGGCAACTGCAATACACTACTGGCTCATACTTATTAGGAAACCTAGATCTCTCTCACAGTTACTACTGTTGATTCAGGTATCACTTATTATATTATCTGTGCATTTTAGTTTTTTTTTCTCATCATTTAATTGCATCTTGTTAGCTATGGCCCAATGGTCAAGTCTATCAAGATCCTTTTGAGTGTTGAGCCTATTTCAATTCCCCACAACTTAGTGTCATCTGAAAACATGAGGAGCACACCTTCTATCTCCTCTATGGATCATTTATGAAGATTTGTGATTTTTGTGATTTATTTATTTTGTCAAACAATTATTAGATAACAGGTATAAGTATAAACATGGTTCTAAATACATGAATTGGATACGAATAAGAAAAACAAAAGAAACAATAGGACAGGGATGGTAGGCACGTTTTGGTGCGCTTATGCATGCTCCTTACAAAGATGTTAAAAAACACTGGCCACAAGAGAATCTTGAGGTACCCCAGTGCATGTCTCTCTCCATATAGGTGTAGTTCCATTAAGGACTACATGCTGAGTGTGGTTGGTCAGCCAACTGCGAATCCATCTGGTGATGGTACTGTCTATTTCACATTGTTCTATTATCAAGTAGCAGGTTGGGATCTGCTTAACTGAAGCCTACATATGGCATATCTACAAGGTTTCCCTGATTCACTAATTTAATCATTTTATCAAAGAAGTCAATATGGATTATCTGGCATGATCTCTTTTTAACAAACCCATGCTGATTTCTGGTAATCACTTTGTTCATTTCTAGATGCTCACAAATCTACTGTTTGATTATCTTTTCCAGGATTTCCCTGGGTATTGATGTCAAGCTAATTGATCTGCAGTTTCTTGGATGCATTTCCCCCCACCTTTTGAAGACTGGAACCACATTAGCTTTTTTCCAGACCTCTGGCAGTTCCCATGTGCTCCAGGAGCTCTGAAAGACTATGTTCAATGGTTCTGAAATCACATCCTTCAAAACACTGGGATATAATCCATCTGGTCCTGGTGATTTGAACTAGTCTACAGTGCATAGATATTTTCTTAACAAACTTCTTGACTATTTTCACCTGCCTTCCTGTCCTGCCTTCCACAGTGGTACTTTTGGTAGGTTAGAGTATTTTGTTCTTGTGAAGAGAGAGGCAAAGAAGGTATTAAGAAGTTCTGCCTTCCCCGTTTGCCCATATCCTTCTTGCCATCTTCTCCCATTAGTGGACCAATCATTCCTTGCCTTTTTTTCTTGTTCTTTACATATTGAAAGAAACTTTTTTTTGCTATTTTTGACATAAGTCTTAGTTCATTCTGAGCCTTAGCTTTTCTGACTCCAAGCTCGCATATTTGAGCTGTTTGTTAATATTCTGCTTTGGTTTTGTGTCCCTCTTTCCATTTTTATACTTACCTTTTTTCTCTGTTTGTCAGAAAACTGTTTGTGCAGCCATGCTGGTTTCATCTGGGGTCTCTTGTTTTCTTTTCTGTGGCATTGTGTTTGACTGGAGTTTTATGATCCATTTTTCTGACTTTCTCAAACTTCCTGAATTGTATTTCCCTTTAGGATTTTCATCCACATCCTAATCTCTCTCTTGGTTTGTTGAAACCAACTCTGTTAAAGTCTAAAAGACTAGTTTGACTTGGGTCTGCATTATGTTGAATTCTAGTATGACATGGTCACTATAACTTCTACCCCTTCTGTCATTTTATCCCTATCGGTAAAATTTAAAAAAATATTTTGTTCCATACTCCACCTGGTGGAAGCTCTGGAATAGAACTAATTGGCCATGGCAATTTCCTAAAGTCTTTTTTATTTTTGCAATAATTTAAGATTAAGTCATAATGGAGTGAAGTGGGCTAAAGAACATCCCTATAAAAGGACACCATTACTATCATATATATTTTAGAGATTGGAATAAACCCTTCATTCATTTAATTTTTTCCCTCTCTGGCTTTTCAATTTATAAGCCTCTAGTACAACAGCTCATGCAATCAGAGGTAGGTTACATATCTTTGCAATTCTGGTGGCACTTCTAATCTTGTATGCACCTTCAAAAAAACTCTTTAAAAACCTTTCAGTGCTAATGAGCCAACTTGTACTTAATTTCTAAAGTGGGAAGGGTTTCCAACACTGTGACAAGAAGCTTGACAACAACAGTAGTAATTACAAGAAGGCTACAACAACTTGGCAGCAAATACTGCAATTAGTTTTTTTCTGTCACTCTGTTCCATTTAGTGGTCATTTGGAGTTCTGTAACCCAGATATGGTAGACCTAATGGTGCACATTACATTTTTGAAAGCTACTATTGCTACTCATGATATGTGGCCAACATTATTCTCAGATGTGAGATGGGAATGTCTAGACAAAGGTTATGGCCCAGAATTTTTAGTTAAAGATGCTTTCTTGCTGGTGGATACTTCTTCACCTTCAATACTCCCACAAGCACTGACAGGACAAGACACTATATAAACAGAGAACAAATCCACCTCCTTCTGACATTGAAGATGGTACCTATTTGGGTAATTAAATTCTGCAAGAAAACAACTAAGCTCAGAGAGCACCAAGGACTTCATTTCTTTGACTGCCAGAGGACTATTTTCCTATCTAGATTGATGCTATGGAGTCCAAACTAGGCTTCTCCTTGCCTTGGGTTATTATAAAGTTAAAAAATTGATGAGATGTAATATCAGCTGATGTCATTCAGATACGACATAATAAAAAGTCAGGATTTCAAGGGACTTGATGTTAGTCACTCAATGTACTGTTTACTGTATTTTCTGAGATATTAAAAATTCTCTCATTTTGCCTCTTCTGTGACAGTATCCAGGATTAAAATATCTTCATTATATAAGTTTTGATTCCCTCACTAGCATTGCCACCACTGTGACTAAGTTATGTTGTTGCTGTGAAAACACTGTCAAATGATTATATCCCAGGTTATTACAGTTTCATATTTTTAATATGGAACATTAATCATCATAACAATAATGAAGCATAGGAAGCTCTATAAATAAGGAAAAACGGCCTCAGACTGAAAGAAAGTGATATCTAGAAGAGAGAAGTTTCTTTTATTTAAAAGATTGGGTCAAAATCAAGATAATTTCTGCAGTTTCTTCCATAAAGATTTCTTTATTTAAGATTAGTATAGTAAGGGAAATGCCCTTCTGAGCATAACCATCTCTTCTGGCATTGTTGATGAAGTTGTATTGTGTTCCAGCCCTTCTGAATCCAGTTTAAACCTGCCCTAACAATTATCAGATCTATTAGCAAAGGGAGAAGTTTAAGTTTATAGTGCCTCATACTGTAAGCCCAAACACAAATAAACACATTTCTTTTCCCCTTCACAGAAATAAAGAATACACTGAGGGGGGTCTTTTTTTTTCAAAAAGTTTTTAATTTTTTAATTTTTACACATCTCTTTACGTGGGCAATGTGGTTCCAGATTATAACACTTGTACATAATCATATTTTCATTTCCATCAATCTTATATAATATCATCTCATATCATTGTCCATTTCACTCATCTTTAAATAAGTTTCCATTTCATATTTTAATTCATTAATTCAATATCAATATCATTTTATCCACATATAGATTCCCAGTTCTTTATCCCCTATTATTTCCATGTTCAGCTTACCACCTATTTTATTCAACATTACACATCATTATTATCTAAAGTTTTCCTAGGCCAATTATATAATCAACAGTCTAGAAAGCGTAAAAATAAAAACCAATATATTTAGGATCCACATGGTATAACCCCTCAATCTATCTGATTTAATAATTCATTCCTCAACTTTAAACATATTAACATTAAATAATCAACTGTATATTTTAAAACATATATATTTTAAGGTATCCCCCCCTGAAGTTGCTAAAATAACTTCTTAATATATCTCATTTTTAATCCTCCAATATAAGGGTACATAACAGCATAATTCACATACAATTAATTATATATATATAATATATAATATATATACAGCTTAAAAACCTTACACATATATATAATTGTATATATATATATAATTAATATATATTTGTTTTTGGAGATTTTCGCAGGTATTTGTATGTGGATCTTTGGT
The DNA here is from genome assembly GCA_023653725.1 of Bungarus multicinctus. Taxonomy (NCBI): domain Eukaryota; kingdom Metazoa; phylum Chordata; class Lepidosauria; order Squamata; family Elapidae; genus Bungarus; species Bungarus multicinctus. The sequence goes on along the minus strand of CM042848.1, from coordinate 9,041,996 downwards.
TCTTCGGGTTTTCTCCCGCGTAGAATTGGAAATATCTAGGCGACGTTTCGATGAAGTCTCAGGCTTGTGTCTTCAGCCTTGTGCTTCTCAGAGTGATGTGAGCTTGCAGCTGCTTCTTCCTTTTAACTACTAGTGGGGGTGTGACTTGATTGGGTGGGGGCTTGGCTGTGTTCTGATTGGGTGGGGGTGTGTTCTCATTGGTTGGGGGGTTGGCTGTGTTCTGATTGGCTGGGGGTGTGTTCTGTTCTGGTGGGGGTTTGATTGTACTCAGGTTAGTCTCAGTTGCTGGGGGATTTGAGCTGGTGGGCTGTGATCCTGTTGTTTGGCTTCGCGTTTGTGGTCGTGCTACATCTTCATGGTGGGCGTCAATTCCCTTCATGTATGGGTTGGGGGGGTTTGAAGCAGTTAGTGATGCAGCTGTGGTATGGCGTCTGGTCCGTGGTCGTGTTTCATCTTCTGTGTGGGTGTGAGTGTGCTTTCTGCGTGGAAGTGTGGTGGTAGTTTCTTGTGTGGCCCTCGTGGGTGTGGGTCTGGTGTCCTTTATGTTAGGTACTCGTTTGTTAATGAGGGTAGGTTTCCAAATGGCTGGTAGGCGGGAGGTGTCATCTCGTTTATTCATGCTGTGTGGGCGTTTTTCTATCTCTATGGCTTCTCTGATTATTCTGTTGTTGAAGTGTTCGGTTTTGGCGATAGTTCTGGTATTTTTAAAGTCAATCTTGTGTCCTGTGGCTTTGAGGTGTTGGACCAGGGAAGAGGTCGGTTCTTCTTTTTTGATTGAGTTCTTGTGTTCTTCAATGCGTGCACTTATTCTTCTGTTAGTTTGTCCAATGTATGTGGTGGGGCAGGAGGTGCACGAGATTTCGTATACTCCTTGGTTTTCTAACTCAATTTTGTCTTTAGAGTTTCTTAGGATGGTGGATATTTTTCCATTTGCGCAGAATGCTGTTTTAATGTTGTGTTTTTGGAGGATCTTGCTGATTTTGTCTGTAGTGCCTTTTATATATGGAAGGAGGGCTTTGCCATTTTCTTGTTCTCTGTCTTGGATTTTGGTTGGGGTTTCTTTTTGGATTAGGTGAGTGATCTTCTTTCTTTGGAATCCATTGGCTGTTAGTACGTTAGTGAGAGTGTGTCGGCTAAGCATTTTGTTCTGGAGATGAGTGTCTCAGCTATGGAATTGATCTGTGCTGGGTGGTGGTGTGAGTGTGCATGTAGATAGCGGTTTGTATGTGTTTTCTTCTGGTAGATGGTGTGTCCTAGGGAGCCATTTGATTTTTTGAATACTAAGACATCTAGGAAGGGAAGTTGATTGTTAGCTTCTGTTTCCATAACCCTTTTCTCTAAATCTTGTAACTTTACACTGAGGAGACCTTGATGCTCTCTTAGCTTGGTTGTTTTTTTGCAGACTTTTCTTGCAAACCAGGTAGGGTCATCAGTGCATTGATGATGTTACCTAGTTTAGGTTTCGGTCTACAAGAAAACAATCAAGCTCAGAGTGTACCAAGGACTCTTATTTTAACCCTGAGCTACAAATATTATCCTCTGTCAGAGAACACACTGTTAGCTTTTCAATTTTTCCGTTTTTACTTTAATTGAAAATTTAGTTATTTTCCAAACTCCTAATGTCAGTGTATTAGCAATTTTTCTTTCCTATAATTATGCTGGAAACCAGGTCCCTTCCAAGAAGGCAGTGATATCTTACTGTTTAACATGCACCTTTTATTGCCTTAAAGAGCCATTTCCATGCCTCTGATACAACTGGTAAACATAGATAGTAAAATAGCTTATAATTATAACCCTGCAGTAATGACATTATAGAAATTAGTAGGGGGTTGGAGTTTATTTTGAACCAAAGCTAGAGTTGGCTTCAATTAGAAGACCTCCATGGAGTAGAAGACCCATTGTATGGGCTTTACTTCATTCAGGTGACTCAAAGGTGCATGTTTAAAAAGGAGTCCACAGAGTGATCTATACAGTGTTGTTTCATGAACTAGTCTCTTCTGTGATGAGTGTGGGATTCTTTGTAGCACCTACTGACAATTAACATCAGCCAAACTATATTTTCAGAGCCCTTAGAAAAGGAACATACTCCTAAGCCAAGGGTCTTCAAACTTGGCAAGTTTAAGACTTGTGGACTTCAACTCCCAGAACTCCCAGAATTCCTGAGCTAACATGACTAGAGGAGGAATTCTGGGAGTTGAAGTCCACAAGTTTTAAAGCTGTCAAGTTTGAAGACCTCTGTCCTAAGCAGTGGTACATCTTTCTTCTTAGCTCTTAGCCTATTCAGTGATCACATCTATCCATCTCTAAACATCATTTTATATTTAGAGATCTAGGAAGAAATCCTGAGATATACATTAGCTCTGGGGAATGCAAAAAGAAATTGAAATGTTATCTTGGAATAAATGATACTGATCAACTTTCTGAAATGTCTTAATTGACTCCTGTCATGCCTACAAGTTTCTTGGATATTTGAAGTAAGTATCATCATGTACTCTGTAAAACAAATAAAAGGATTCTGGAATATGTATGTTTGGAACTCTATGGCATGGTTTCAACTTAGCCAAAACGAAGAATGGCAATTCCCTAACTGAAATACTATACTCATTTGAAACTGATACTTGGAATGGACTTAACTATGCATCCAAGTCATTCAGAGGCATTCTGGGGATATAGACCAAAAAGGAATGGGGACAAAATATATTAGATAGAGCCAGAAAATATGTTTAATTTACATAGAATCGGATTAAATTAAGCTAATTTATTTATTTATTTGAATTTATATACTGCCCCCTCCCCAAAGAGACTCGGGGCGGTGAACAGCCAGAATAAAAATGCACATATAAAACACATACACAATATTTAAAAATTAAAAGAATTAAATATATTGGCTCTTATAAAGATTAAAAATAAGGGGATTAAGAAAGATTAAAACCAGATTAAAAAATTTAAAAACCCTTAGGCCAGACTGGCTTGCTGAAATAAATAAGTTTTCAACGCACGGCAGAAGGTCAGGAGATCAGGGATGGTCCTCATCTCCGGGGGCAATTCGTTCCAGAGAGAGGGTGCTCCCAGTGAGAAGGCCCGCATCCTCGGGGTCGCCAGCTGTCCAGCTGGCGGCACCCCGAGGAGGCCGACTCTATGGGAGTGTATCGGTTGGCGGGAGGCCGATAATGGCAGGAGGCGGTCTCGCAGATATCCTGGTTCCGAGCCATGGAGCGCTTTAAAGATGATAACTAAGACCTTGAAGCGCACCCGGAGGGCCACCAGGAGCCAATGCAGCTTGCGCAGAAGTGGCGTAACATGGGAGCCCCGAGGAGCCCCCAACACCACCCGCGCGGCTGCACTAATATAGTCATTCCCCATATATTTAATTTCCCTCTCTCATTTTATTTTTAATTAAGTTTAAGAGGGTTATCCCCGCAAATTTCATTTTTGGGAAAATCATGGAAATTCAGAGTTCATGCTTCATGATGAAGAAAAAAGAGGAAACTGGAGCATCTTTTAAAATATTCCAGACTTTGTCATATCAGAAATGGACCATAAAAATCATATTGTGCTATAGTTCAAGTACAAAGGGAGAAAAGGATTTAAAGTGATGTGAAACTCGTAGGAAAACTAAAATGGATTATTTGCCATCAAGTGTCCTAGGGTCCCCATAAATAGATTTTTACCATGACATTCTTCCCCTAACGTGGTCACTCAAGTCTTCTAAGAGTGCACTCGTCATTGTTGTAATTGAATCTATTCACCTTGCAGCTGGTCATTCTCTTCTTTTTCCTTCCACCTTTCTCAGCATTAAAGCCTAAACCAGAGAGTATGTATTTGTGTAATCAGTCTGAAAGAGTTTTGAAGTAGGATAATTTGAACCGTCCTTTTGAAGTAGGATAATTTGAACCGTCATTTGTGCCTTGAGTGAGAACTCTAAATTGATTTGGTTGGTGTTCTATTTGTTTTCTTGGCTGTCCACAATATTCTCAGGAGTTTTCTCCTATATCAAAGTTCAAAAGTACCAATACTCTTCTTATCTGGCTTCTTTAAAGTCCAACTTTCTCTTCCATAGAGTGGAATAAGAATAGGGATAGAAATATCTTTGCTATAAAAACTAAGAGAGAGAAAAGGAAAAGAGAACATTTTCTTTGCATACTTGATTTGATCTTTCCTTAGGTCTATTCCAAAGTCAACCCTAAACATTAGTATATCTGATTTAAGCACTGTATTGTATTTATATACATTTATATTGTATATCCTAACTTATTATCTGGGATTTTTAAAAAATAAAAGAAAAAAGAATGCAATGAATTAATTTCCAACAAAGGATTTATTTAATTTTGCATCCCAGAGATGGTCCGGAATTCATGAAAGTTGGCTACTTTCCATTGCGCCACAATCATTTGTTCATTATTATTTTTTACTAAGGCACATGGTGACATTATTTTAAAAAGACTGATAACTTCATCCTTTCAGATTTTACTCAATCTATCAAGCAGAGAGACAAATATAAATAACATTGTAATTAATGGAATTTATAGCCACAGTTTGGGAAAAATCAAATATAAGGGACACCAATAAGGCATAACTCCAAATATATTCTTGTTGGATATAATGAAAAAGGGGAAAAATGGTTTCTCTTGTGCACTAAGGTATAATTTGGCAAGATAAGTCTCTTTTTAGTATACAGGCATACAAAATTACCAGTTCATAACTTCCACAATGAAATCTATTTTTTAAAGCAATAATATAATTCTTTCATTGAAGCTTCAGAAGGTGTCAAAATATTACGGTTGACAATGGTTACTGATATAAGAACTTTCAAATCAGATTGGACTGCTGAAAATAGAACTTAACAAAGGCTGTTCATGACTAAAACTCTCTTTTTAAAAATTTATCTCCTTCCCTTTTGACCGAGAGATTAATGCACAGTGCAAAGTAATAATCAATTCTGATGACTGTAGGCAATCTTAGCATAGTACAAGTTAAATTAGCCAATAACTGTTTAATTTAAACAAAACGCAATAGAGGCATTGAGGGGGAGCTTTCCTGTCTCCCAATTCTCTGCAGTAATTTCCTTCATAAATTAATGGGCCAAATCAATCTATCTAATTCTAAACAACCAACAGACAATCATTCACTGATGTTATTAGTTTTGCATCAGGCCCTAAGTTCAAGTATTAAACTCCTTAATAATGGCTTCATTATACTTTTATAATATCCACTAAAAACAAAACTTCTGAAATTACAATAAAGATTTTGCTTTTTCATTTGTCTCACCTGAGACTCTTAGGCAATTTTCTGTGTTATTTGCTTCCTGAAGTTCTGGAGTATTTTTTCTCATTATCAACTTAGGGGAAAAAATACAAGGAGAAAGAGAACTAACCCAGGCTTGTTCCTTTTTGCGAACTGACCAACAGATTCCTTCTTCCCATGCCATTCAAATGGGTCTGAACCATTTCTGATACCAACTGTCTAATTATGAAAGAGTTTTGACAATATGAATGATTTTGTTTTGAACATCTTAGAAAACAATGAAGCTTTGCAATAGAGACACAGCTGTTCTAGTGGAGAGAATTCTATGGATTCTATGCTTGTAAAGCTCCCCCGAGACTGTGAAACTCATAAAACAAAGTTTCTGAATATTTTTTGGAATCCAAAGGTATATAAACAATCAGTCAATTTTCTTTCTTTCCTCCCCCATGGCCATTATTTCCACTTTTTATCATGTTTCTGTGTTCTTGAAATAAGGCCCTTTCACACAGCAGCTTTGCACTACTCCAAGACTGACTCTGTGTGACTCCTTGCTGTAATCTGTGTTCACATACTGGGGCCTGTTTATTTCTGTCTCAGCTGTGTTTTTTTTTTTTTTTAAAAAAACTATAGCATAACTTCTTTAAAATGCAGCAGAAAAGTGTCTGCACTGCAATTTCAGGCAGCTCCAATTTATGACACCATGTGAAAGAAAAGCTTTCTTCATATGACAAGCACAATATTCTATTTTCTAATCACACTGCTTTTTTTTTTCTCTTTCTAACTTTACCATCCTTGGCTCAAGGAGTGGTAGATTCTAGGTTTCTTTCAAATGGATTTCTGCACTAGATGAGCTCCAATTATTTTCCAACCATTACATTCTATAATTCTATGTCTCTACAAAGCAGAATCATGCCAGAGTTGGGATTATTTTCTTTATCAAACCGTATAAGAACCTGAACTCCAAGTTGGCAATAAACATCTGTTCTGTGTATATACATTTACACATTTTTTTTAAGGAAACACAGAAATGCTTTGTGCGTCTGCATGTGTCAGTGTAGTTATGCCAACGCTGCAATCAGAAATGTTTGTTTTTGGTGGCTATATTGAGTCAGGCTGAGGTGTTGCAGCATCCCCAAAAGCAGGCATACCAAATTCAGGTATTTTCTTCTCTCTGAATGACAACAGAAGCATATTATAGATGGTAGGAAAATCAGCCAGAGCAAAGAAACAAAATTCACAATAGTATTCAAAGGCCATTAATAAGATGTTAATCAATAATTAATAAGATGTTAGTCAAGGTTAACCGCACCAAACTTGATTGCAGGAAATACGACTTCAGCAACAGAGTGGTCAATGTCTGGAATACTCTACCTGACTCTCTGGTTTCTTCCTCAAACCCCAAAAACTTTAACCTTAGACTGTCTACTATTGACCTCACCCCTTTCCTAAGAGGTCTGTAGGGGGCGTGCATAAGCGCACCAAAATGTGCCTATCGTCCCTGTCCTATTGCTTCTTTTATATTTTATTTTTCTTATATGTATCCATGTATTCATAACTATGTTTTACTTATACCTATTATCTCATAAGCAATTGACAAATAAAATAAATAAATAAATAAAAAAGATGGGTGGAAGGTAGGGTATTGTTTATGAAGCGGACTGAAATAATATGTGCTAAAAAGGAAGGTTTTAATTGTATCTTAGATACTACTAGAAGCATTAGGATAGGCGGATGCCAGTAAGGGAGGAAAACTATTAAAATGAGAAGCGAACACTGAGAGAGTCATAACCTTAAGTAAGGGGCAGCTTAGTGGAGAGGAAATCAGAACTTAAAGTAGCATGGGGTCTAACAGCGGGAAGGCATGAAGCAAATAATGAGGCCATATGGCCCTGATTAGATTATCTGAGTATGAGTATGTGTGTTTCCCGCTGCTTGGAGTCATATTTTATTCTTTATCCTTTATGAATTTGCTCCTTGCATGAATGGATTCTAACCATCAAATCCATGCTGATTAAGTATATGTTATGTTCATAATGAATAAAGGCTTAATGTGGCATGGTTGGATCAAGTAGCTGAGATGCACAGAGAAAGTGATATCTTAATCATTATGGCTCAGACCCAAATCCATTTGAAATTTGAATGCCCCGTGGCTTCCATTAATGGGAAAAGGAAATGAAATTATGAACGCTGACAAGTGCTAACAAATGTGGTGTAATGCAGCCTAAATTGAATAGATTATTTACTCATTCCTATGAACAATTCAGTGACACTCCTGTTTGTGAGGAAATCCATGAGACGGGTAGGAGATGATCAAGCACAATAATTCAAAGCACCATTCCAGCTAAAATTAATCATGAGCCTGTAATTCAATGCATGGTTATCTAAAGCTTGTCAGTCATAACTAATTCCTCCATTGGTTTCTGTAACAAGCTAGATTAGGGCACATGATTGAATTGGTTGAAACGTGGGTTTGCTTCCAGCTGCTTTTTTCCCAAGAAGACAAATGCCAGGTTGCATTTACAGTACGTAGTGACTCTAAGCTTCTGACTTTCCATTTTCAGGGAATAAGCTAAGTCACTTCTCTCACCATATTCACCTTAGTTGTATTACATGCAAAGAATAGCTTTGGCTCTCTAGCACTGAGACTGACTTTCTTTAGCTCAAGCTGACATAAATAAGTGTTCGTTCATCCCATTTTTCCCACAAATCCCACCTTCCCCTGAACTTGGTAGGGCTGAGAGAGTGTCCCTAGTTGCTTTCCATGGCTGAGGACAGTATAGAACCTGGCTCTCCCTAGTACTTGTCTAACACTGATGACAATTTGAACGTTAAAAGAATTTTAAAAAGAATCAAATTCAGAAATAGACTCCGTTGTAGGTGAGACTTGTAAAGCATTGTCTCCTGAAAACTCTTATGTTGCTGTCACAGATTCTATTGGTTTATCGTATCAGAGGAAAAGCTCTCCCACTATTAATGAGTTTGGAAACCTTTCATCCTATCCAGGGGTGGGATTCTGCCAGTTTGGACCAGTTCGGGCAAACCCCTAGCTCTGAAGATCAGCTGGGAGCAAACTGGTTCGCTCCAACCATCATGTTTTGTAAGGACCTTGGAGTACTCATCTCAAATGATCTAAGTACTAGAGCTCACTGTAACTACATAGCCAAAAAGGCATTAAGAGTTGTTAACCTAATACTGTGTAGCTTTTTCTCCGGTAATATCACACTACTAACTAGAGCATATAAAACATTTGCTAGACCAATACTTGAATACAGCTCATCAGTCTGGAATCCACATTACATATTTAATATTAATACAATTGAGAAAGTCCAGAAATATTTTATGAGAAGAGTCCTCCACTCCTCTACTCGTAGCAGAATACTTTATGCCACCAGACTTAAAATTTTAGACCTAGACAACCTAGGACTAAACCGCCTTCGGTCCGATCTAAGTATAATATATAAAATCATACATTGCAATGTCCTACCTGTCAATGAATACTTCAGCTTCAACTATAACAATACAAGAGCAAATAATAGATACAAACTCAAGGTTAATTGCATCAAACTTGATTGCAGGAAATACGACTTCAGCAACAGAATGGTCAATGTCTGGAATACTCTACCTGACTCTGTGGTTTCTTCCCCAAATCCCAAAAACTTTAACCTTAGATTGTCTACTATTGACCTCACCCCTTTCCTAAGAGGTCTGTAGGGGGCGTACATAAGCACACCAATGTGCCTACTGTCCCTGTCCTATTGTTTCTTTTATTTTTCTTATGTGTCCAGATATTCATAACTATGTTTTTATTTATACCTATTATCTTGTAAGCAATTGACAAACCAAATAAAATAAAAAAACATGTTGTTTTCAGCTGTGTCCCCATATTGCCTTCCTTTGATTCCTGAACCATGATTGATCTTTAGTTATATATGGTATAAAAGAAGCAACATTTCCCCCTTTCATTTTAACAGCATCCCTAGGTATTTTCGAGAAGTATAAAATCTTGTAAAAGAGGGAAATAAAGTACAGGTAGTCCTCAACTTATGATCAGAATTGAGCCCAACATTTCTATTGCTAATTGAGACATTGAGGCTAATTAAGTGAGTTTGCTCCATTTTACACCTTTTGTTAAGTGAATCACTGCAGCTGTTACGTTAGCAACATGGTTGTTAGGTGAACCTGACTTCCCCATTGACTTTGCTTGTCAGAAGATCATAAAAGGATGATCCTGGGACACTGCAACCATCATAAATATGAGTCAGTTGCCAAGCCTCTGAATTTTGACCATGTGACCATGGAGTTGCAACAATGGTTAGAAGCAGTGGCGGTATTCAAAAACTTTTACTACCGGTTCTGTGGGTGTGGCTTGGTGGATGTGGCCATGTGACTGGGTGGCCGTGGCTTTTCTTTTTTGCAGTCCCCACCCATTTTGGGGAGTTTCTTAGCCACAGAGGAGCCTCTGGGGGGGTGTTTTTGCTCCCCTAAGGCTCCTCTGGGACTCAGGAAAGAAAAACACAGAGCATGGGAGGAGCATGCAGCATTCCTCCAAGCTCCGTTTTGGGAGCTTCCTAGCCTCAGAGAAGCCTCTGGAGGGGGCGTTTTTGCTCCCGAGGCTCCTCTGGGGCTCTGGAAGGCAAAAAATAGGGGGGCTTGAGCTCCTCCCTCCATTTTTTGCCTTCCTGGGCCTCAGCAAGGGGAATCCCGGCTGATCTTACCTACAGCTGATTGTCGGGAGGGGAAAAAAAAGAAATACCTTAGGCGAATGTCAGGCAGGCGGGAGGGGTGAGTGAGCATCGGGCGGGAGGGTGACCTGGTGGGGGGCGTGGCCAGCCAGAACTTACCACCGGTTTGGCGACCCAGGCCAAATTCTTGCTCCTGTTTGCCTGATCCGTTGTGAACCGGCTGAATACCACCACTGGACTAGATGTTAAATATAATCTAATCCTCATTTCTATATGTGACTTCCTAATGTGCATGTCATTGGAATGAAATGTCAGTGTTATCTGGGTTTATATGAGGCAGCTTTGATTTGTTTCAATAAGGCACTCAAGCCACCTTTGTAAGCTCATCCAGCAACTGCAATGAAGAAATGTCTGATACATAAAATCATAGAGTTGCATATGTTCAATGAAGCCATGAAGTCCAGTCCCCTCTTCAGTGAAACAGTCTGAATTAAACCACCCTAAACCGCTGCCTTGAATATTCAGTGAAAGAAAGCACCACTTTGCTTAACTGGTTCCACCACTAAACGGCACATATATCCATCTTCTTTTAAATGGATGCTTTTTATCACATGGGATCCATCCTATGACTGCCTTGGTCCAACTGGCTGAATACCACCACTGGTTATAAGTATGAAAAATGATCATAAGTCACTTGGTTCAGTGTTCTTGTAATTTTGAATGGCCACTAAATGAACTCTTGTAAGTTGAAGACTACCTGTAATCCTTGATTTATGACCATTAGTTTAGCAATCGTTCAAACTTACAATGGGGCTGAAAAAAACTCACGACTGGTCCTCGCTGTTGTAGAGTCCCTGAAGTCACCTGATTGCAAGTGCTCTCCACAGGCATGTATTTATGATGGTTGCAGTGTCCCAGCTGTTTTTTGACAAGCAAAGTCAATGGGGAAAGGTAGATTTGCGTAATGATTGTGTGGTTCACTTAAACACTAAGACAAAAAAGGTGTATTTTGGCTGCAGTGATATGATGCTCCTTCAACACCATTCTCATTAGCACCAGAAGTTCTACTACCAATTGTGGTGGTAAGTTGAGGACTATCTGTAACTCATTACTGTGACCTGAAACAAAGGCTCTAGATCAGAGGGTTGTTGTTGTTGTTTTATTTTTTGAAGCTGTGGGATCTGTTAATTAAAAAAATACATTTATTTTCTGGAATTTTTGACCAACAGTCAATGCTATGAAGTGTGATGAGTTGAAATACCCCCCTGGGAAGTGTGTGACTTCTGACAAGCCCTGTCTTTCTAACGCAAAGATCTCCAAACTTAGCAACTTTTAAGATTTGTGAACTTCAACTCCCAGAATTCCTTAAAACAATCATGCTGGCCAGGGAATTCTGGGAGTTGAAGTCCACAAATCTAAAAGTTGCCAAGTTTGGAGACCCATGTTCTAATATATTCAAATAAGGTTTTCCGCTTTGACTCTTATAGAAGTCCATCAAGTGATTGTAGAACCCTTGACTTCTATGCAACAGTTTGGGGGAAAAAACCTGTTCTAAAGAAAGGATAGGGATCAGAAATGGAGATAGCAAATGTCATGTGTATAGAGTTTTCAGTGAACTGAAGGATTCAGAAGAAGGACTTGTGGATAAAGGCCCTTAAAGCCTGCAGTACTCTGGCTTCATATGTGTCTTTACTAGCATTTGGTTTTGTGAATGGTTTGGGACAGCATGACTGTCATGGAAAGTCCAGAAAAACTATAGTAAAAAACCTGCTTTTATTGAGCACTAGACTGTTACGCAAGCATTAGAATTACAGCTAATAAAGTTTGGAGCTAGAATTATTGGAATATTTTCCTTTTAACAAGCTATGGTAAGCTAAATCAGGCAACAGAGGATGGAAGGCACCTTTGGTCTATGGATCTGTAGCATAGATTCTCTAGATCTATTGTATATTTTGTTTTAAATTCGTTATGGAAAGGATTTATCGTTCAGTAATTTTAAAAAGATGATTAAATTAATTCAAGGATAGATTGAAATAAAAAAAAGGATAAAGCCATGTTGAGCAGGGAGAGTGGATAATGTAGGAATAAATAATCCAGTTCCAGTTCCAAGCCGGGAATAAAATGGAGGCTGGTTGGAAAAATTCTGTTTATTGGTGAACAGAACCAACACACACAGAGCATGCAGTTCTGAGACAGTTGACAAAACAGATTCAAGAGCGGGTGGGTTTTTAATATCTTTTTTGGGTTTTGTAATTGAGATTTCTGTTCTTGTGCAAGAACATGTCCTTTAGTATTTAGTATTCTATTGGCTGTTGTCAGATTCCTATGGGGGTCATGGCTGGCTCTATAGCCAAAAGGGGAAGTGCAAATCTTACGTGTTTGCCTGAGCTAATCTTGTTTTGCCTAATTGCTTATCTGGAGTTTCTGTCTGACCCAGTCTCTCTGAATGGATTCTCAACCACTGGTGCTGGTTTCTGCCTCCCTTAAGACTTTTTTACCATTTCTCCTTTAGGAGAAATATTCTATCCTGTGCCTTTTTAATATTCCCCAAAATATTTCATTCTCTAGGAGAGTGGGTGGGTGCTGACTTTCTACAATAGGCAGCAAGGGAGGGAATATTAGTGTGAGGTGATATGATCTATTTTGAGTACTATATCTATAATCAGCCAGCCAGCATGTGAGAAGTTAGGGAATGTTGCTCCCTAGATCTTTTCATTTCTGTTGTTCATATTTGGTGCATCAGTCTTTAAATATGAATATTTCTTCTACCTTGATCCAGAAGCAGGGACATTTATTAAATTTAGTGGGATCAAGGAAAGGGTTGTGGGGTCATAGTGGAGCCCACACATACAATTCTGTCCATCTTTGTAAAGCTTACTGATGCAGAAACTCAGCTTTAGATGGGATCTATGGATTTGGGCCTGCAGGATCTGAATATGTATATTATTTAGACACTAAGACTAACAAGGCGAAAGGGAGAACTGGATTGACAGCAGATTGGTGCCCTTATTCCTAGAGAATGAGAAGCTGCCAATGAGGCAAATTAATTAAATTATACTTGTAATTTAAGATACAGGCAAATGCAATTTAAATAATTTTCACAACATTTTAATATAGATAGTCAATGCATACCTTAAGCTTTAAGGTTCTAGTTTTGACCTTTAGGGCGACCCATGGCATGGGACCAGGTTACCTCCAGGACCGCATTCTGCCAGTGATCTCCAACAGGCCGGTGCGTTCCCATAGAGAGGGTCTGCTCCGGGTGCCGTCGGCCGCTATGTGTCGTCTGGCGGCGCCGAGGAGTAGGGCCTTCTCTGTGGGTGCCCCCGCCCTCTGGAATACTCTGCCACCGGAGCTCCGTACCGGCACGGACCTGAGGGCCTTCAGGCGCGCATTGAAGACCTGGCTCTTTGAGCAGGCCGGCCTGGGCTGAGATGGTTTTAATTCGGTCTCCATCTTATTTAATTTTAAATTGGGGTTTTAAGGGCGGGGGTGGGGTCTTTAGTTTATTAACCAGCCGATATTAATTTAATACTTTTTTAACTTTTGTATTTTCTATGGGGTTTTAGATGGGCTGTACACCGCCCTGAGTCCCTCGGGAGAAGGGCGGTATATAAATTGAATAAATAAATAAATAAATAAATTAATGTTAATTTACATACATTTTATAATTCCAACTATATTCTATAGCCATATTTCCTCAGTCTTGTAAATCACAAAATTGAAATTATTTTTCAAATGTTTAATCTAATTGAACCTGATATAAACCTGTTAAACATAATGGGCTAGCTACTGAATGCCTGTTAAGCCTTGTAAAGAATATAACAAAGCCATATTAATTGTGTTTTTAGTTGCATATTTATATCCAAGTCAAATATTAAAACATGAAAAGACCTTTGCTTTGGAAAACATTTTGCATATTAGCATGTTGCCAACCAAGCAGAAAATTAGTCGCTCCAAGCAATTAATTGTAGGCCTTTAAAACAGACACAAAACCCAATTTTTGAATAATAAAATATTTACAGTGAAGCCCTGCCAACTTGCCTACTCCTTAACATAATAAGTCCAGTCCGAAAGTTTAAATGATCTAACATCTAAATGCTCAACAATCCCTGGCAAAAATCCAGCTACGATTGAAATCTGAGAAAAACAAAATATGCGCAATTGTTAATCACTCTGGAAGCTGAAGTGGAATAGAGAGCAGGACTGAAGCTTGGCCCTGTGGTAAAACATATGCTTTGAGTACAGTCAGTCCCAGTCTGAATTTCCAGCATTTCAAAAATGTAACTAAAACCATGATTGAAAACTTGAATAACTGCTGCCAGTCAGAATACAAAAGGATGCACGGTCCAGTGATCCTAACTTGATGTAATACAAGCAGATCTACAAGAAATGCAAGATGCACAGAGACCACAATAGGCAAAAAATGAGGTGTGTGTGTGTGTGTTTGTGTGTATCCTTTTCCCCTCAAAATAGCTGGAATTTAAGAACAAAAGGAAACAAACCCTTTGCTCACTTATGGAGGCCATTCCAGACTTCACAGCTTCTTGTGTTAGAGAAAAACAAATGAGCCAACAAATCCAGTGAAATATCTTTTTGCCAACCCTGGTATTTTAAAAAGAGAAATAAACACTCTTTTTCCTCTCTCCCACACATACACACAACTGGAAATGTGAAGTGTCCTCATAACTGGTGAACAGAGCATTAGGATATTACTCTCTGTTAAGGCTTCAAAATCAAAAAGCTATCAAAATGACAAAAGCATCTATTGATAGCACATTTTACAAACAACTGCAAGAACCCCTAAATGCAGGTATTACCCAGATTAATTTAATTTTTACTGTTTGGGGGAAAGAGAGAAAATAAAAGGGTAGAACGAGTAAAAAATAATAAAACTATACATTTACTCCTCCAGCCCTATGATAAATGTTCTCTTGTATTATATTAGACCACATTAAGTATAAATAATACTGGCAATGGAAATTATACTGCCCTTTCAAAGGCATTTTATTTATTTGTTTAGTTGGTTGCTTTTCAAACATGTACAAGGTAACAAATATAAGTATGAACATAAATAGGAACAAAGGGAATAAATACAGACAAATGGGGACAGTAAGACAGGGGCGGTAGACATGCTGCTGCGGTTATGCACGCCCTCTTTAAGGACCTCGTAGGAATGGGGTGAAGTCCACGGTAGACAGTTTGAGGTTGAAGCTGTGAGGAGTTGGGGCTGTAGGGCGTTCCAGGCGTTGACCACTCAGTTGCTGAAGTCGTATTTTCTGCAATCGAGTTTGGAGCGGTTTACCTTGAGTTTGTATCGGTTGTGTGCCTGTGTATTATTGCGATTGAAGCTAAAGAAGTCATTGGTAGGCAAGATGTTATATCAGGCAATTTTGTGATTTATACTTAGATTGGATTGCAGGCGGCAGAGTTTTTTCTACTATAAGGCTAGGCAGCATTCACACACGCACACACACACAGAAAAACACACACAAAACACACACACACACACAGAGGATTAGCAAAAGATTTTGTGATCCATGTAAAATATAATGGATTTTTCTAGTGATGTTTTAGTTTCATGTTCTTTTTGGTAGGTAAATTTCAAAATTAAAAAAATAGAAGTGAATAGGCAGTTTCACACTGTGTATCCAATTTATAACACCGTGCATTACAGGAACACCACAGGCATCATTTTGGAAAAGGCATAATTATTCATAGAAAAAAGGATAATATACATCTCAAGTAAAAAAAACAATAAACTCCATATTGGTAATCACATGCAAATCTCACCTGCTGATAATCTGATTATCAGAGAAAAAAACAGGGAACAAGCAAGCCAGGATGCAGCTATCAGCATCGATTAGATGCTGGGTCTGTCTACAACGGCATTTGTCACCTGCTGGTCTCCAATTGGCCATTTTAGGCCTGTCTGTTTTGGAAACCCTGGATTTTGGGCCTGTATGATATGGCTGATTCTTGCCTTTTCCTTTGAAGCTATAAATCATAGAGCAACTTTCTGAACAAATTTTGAGGTACTCATTTATCTTTCTTTTGATGTTAGATTCAGTAAAGGAATGGCTCACAAAAACAAAATGTATACACACACACACATTCACATGTGAACTGCATTCAGTCTACGAGGTGTCCCTCCTGTATATATGAACTGCTTAAAATGCCTTTATAAGAAAACATTCACAGAAGCTAATTGGCAACAAGGGTAGGAATCAGACAGGACCAGTGGCCCAGTAAACCAAATTGTTTGTACTCTCGGCCGTATCTCAAAGGTAGTATAGTTGCCTTGCTGAGCTAAGAGAAAGGGATAAATAATACTAAGGTCTTCTACATAGGTTTATCTAAAATATTTCAACCTGGTGCCTGTAATTTACGTTGTCTGCCTTTTTCTTTGTCTTGTCTTTGAAATGTAATAGGCCAAAGCTATATACAGGTAGCCCAGTGGTGGTATACTACTGGTTCGGCCCAGTTCAGCCAAACCGGTAGCAAAAATTCCTACTGGTTCAGCAGAACTGGTTATAAAAAAAGCCTCTGACGATCAGTTGAGGAGAAAAAAAAGGCTCTGTCCATCAGCTGAGAGGAAAACAAAGAGAAAAGTGCAAGATCGGCTCTCCTACCCACCCTGCACTTTTCTCTTCTTTATCCTCTCAGCTGATTGGCGCTGCAGGCCTCAGCTGGTGTGAAAGCTGCGCGTGCATTAGGTGCGGGTGCATTAGGTGCATGCACGCACATGCGTGATCACTGAACCGGTAGTGGAACAGGTAGAATCCTACTGCTGAGGTAGTCCTCAACTTACGATAGTAATGGAGCTCAGAATTTCCATTGTAAGTCAGGACGGTTATAAGTCAAGGCACTCACATGACCAGACTTCATTAAATGTCTTTTTTTGCAGTGGTCCTTAAGTGAATGCCACAGCTGTAAAGTGAATCCATATATTCTTTTTGGCATTTTTTGTAGAAAACCAGTCAAAAATGCTGAAAATCAAGGAGGGGGGGAATTATTGTCGATTTGTCAGATCTGTGTATCTGTCATTTCTTCAGTGGAAGAAGAAAAGCGGGGGGGGGGGGGGAGACTGATAAATAAATCCTTTCTTGATGTAACTTGAATACATTCAATCTTATATCGAATTTGTATAACCCACACATGATACAATGGAGAGAAGAATCCCAAATGGCTGGAACCTATCACCTCTGAGAGGCACAGCCAGAAGATGAGAAGACCATACAAATTCCAGTGAGATGTATGCTTGGGAAACTGTGAAAAAGATCGTTCCTTCAGAAGGGGCGGGCAGTGGAATAAACATACTGCCTTTTGTTTCACAAAACACACATGGAGAGAAGGGGAGGGGTTCTAAAGTCCCTTATCTATCTCTGCATGCCCGAGGGACCTCAGACGCTGCTTTTGAACTCCTACATGAATTGTCTCATCTCAATAAAGGATTCCTTTTGATATGTCAGAAGTTCATGCTTGCTAATTGAATGGGAAAAAGTTCTGTAGCCTGACACAATTGCCGTCACATGACTGCAGAATGCCAAAGCCAGCCAGAAAGATTTCAAAGTGCCTAAATGTGGTCAAGAGACCACATGGGTATGTGGAACTGTTGGAATCCCAGAACTAAGTCATAAGCAGCTTTTGGTGAGTCCATTGTTACTCTGAACTGTTGCTAAGCAATCAGTCATTAAGTGAGAGCTATCTATAAGCTATTGATTATATACCTGCCCTCTGCTTTGCTCAGGGCTGCCTAACAGATGCCTAATAAAACTGAGTTACATTTTCAGAGTAATTTGGTTGCTTTAGGTGAGCAAAGTATATGAGGTCCACGTGGACCTCAGATGAATTCAAGGAAATAAATATAACATTAAAGATTACTGTTTTCCTTAGCTAGATGATAATGATTTTAATTAAAAGAGGAGTGGCCAATTAAGGGACCACATAAGAAACTGTGACTGTTGAGGAGGGTCAAAGCAATGTAACCTGATTTGTCCTCAACCTCTGTCACTTCAAATCCCTAGGTTGCTCCAGGCAAGGGGAAAGTGCTGCACATAGATAAAAAAATGCTTTCTCCCCTCAGTTTCCTGCAGCTGCCAGTTGACAGAAGGAGTGCAGGGCAACTGCGCAGAGCCGCCTTACTTCTTCTCCTGCCCCCTGTGGAGTGCTTATTTACATTTGATTTCTAATTTCCAATTGAGCTCTTATGGGACAGACAGGAACAGTCAAAGTTATGGATGTGGCCTGGGGTCCGGAAATACACCCAGGTCCGAATTAAAATTATGCCTATACGTTGTTAAAATCAAATGTGGAAGAAAATCTGATAGGTGCTAAGGAATATGATAAGACCCTCAGATAGAAACTGGACTGGACTTTAAACCAGACAAAATTCACAATCTCTATGTCTAATAAATAGGAAAAAATGGAATTTAAAGTTTCTGAATACCAACAGAGATTCTGTAAGAAAACTTAAATATAAAGTTGCTTCTTTTAGGTGTAAGTGTTTAGTCATACATAATCAGGGGTGGGATTCAAATTTTTTAACAACCGGTTCTGTGGGCGTGACTTAGTTAGTGGGCGTGGCTTGGTGGTCATGTAACTGGCTGGGCATGGCCAACTCAACATCACTCACATCGAGGCACGCTTCTCCTTGCCTGGCCTCTCGTGACTGTGGGGATGCTGCAACAGTCGTAAGTGTGGAAAATGTTTCTAAGTCACTTTTTTCAGCACCATTATAACTTTGAATGGTCACTCCGCACAAGCAAAGTACCAGCAAAGGAGGAAAAAAAACTCCAGAGACATTCCTGAGACAGGAAGTCTAGTCCTGCCAAGAATGTAATAAGAGTTAACAGAGAAGCAGTTTCTGTAAGCAACACCAGAATGTTTCCTTCCTGCCTTCCTTACAGGATTAGGCCAGTAATTTCTTCTAACAACCGGTTCTAGCGAGTAGGTGCGAACCTATAGAATTCCACCCCTGTACATAATCTTACTTTTGTTGATAATATTTTAAATGGCCCTTGCTTCCCTTTCTCTAGTTGAAGAGGAAGAACCATAACTGCTTTTTTCCCCCTTTACATTGCTCTTTAAGATAAACTTGTCTGAACTTTATATTAAGAACAATATATTAAGACCAAACAAGACATAACATTATTTGAATACATTTCCTGCAATTATTTGTATAGCGCCTTATTATTTGTTTAACGTATGGCATACAAGGCCAGGGGAGCTATTTTTATGTACACAGTAGAAGAGAGCAAACTGCTGGCTAGCCTGCATCATTCTCAGAGGAAGTTGGCTCTTCCGGGGCTGTCCTCCACCAATTCTCCACCGATCATGTCAGGACAGACCCAATTCCCTGTGCAGAACATAGCCAGCATTCTCACACCACCAAAATGGTGGTACGTATCTAACTACTCGCAAACAATGCTTCAAACTGCTAGATGGGCAGGAGCTAGAGACAAAAGACAGGCGCTTACCCCATCCTGCAGAGCTGGACTCAAACTACTGGAGTGCTGGCAATTGCTCAGCACGTCCAGTGTCACTAAGCCTCAGTGGTTTTCAACCTTTTCTTCATCATGGAGTCCCTTTAAATACCTTTTGTGGCCATAGACTATGGCCACGGACCCCCAAGACTTAAGGTTTAAATAATATTTTTTTCTTCAAGCCTTCACAGACTCCCTGTGATGACATCACAACCCCGCCAGCGATCCATAGATTGAGAACCACTAACTTAGCTCCTTTCAGGATACAAATCTTACTAAGATGAACTATAATGATATAGATTTTTGAACCAGGTGGAGCTTTCTCTCTTGTGATCATCATCCCAGTTAGCAGTTGGTGGCAATGAACTTGTGCTCCTGAGGGAAGGAAAACTATTTTAAGTGATCTCCATGTGTTGATTGCATTGACATAATTTACATTCCACCTACTTGACTTCGTTGATTCTGTTTCTCATTCATTTCCACAAGGCTTATATATAGAGGAGTTTCACTCTGGATTGAAATTCAAGGCCATACTTTTCATCACTAACTCAAAGCAATAATAATGTACTATATTTAAAAATAAAAACCAATTCTACTTTTGATAGTAGTAAAGAAACATTTTTAAAATGCTAAAAGCACAAATAAACACTATGGTAGCATTTTACTGAGCCAATGTCTGTGACAGAAAGCACCTTAAAGCTCTTTTATAGAGAACAGAAAATTTGCAGGAATAACTTAACGCCATATAATGTACTCGCTGAAAGTCCGCTTTATAAATATTGGATTTGGAGATATTTCTTTACTCAGTAAGACAGGTGGAATATCTGTACCATATTCAGCCTATATTGAATCAAGAGAAACCAATTCCGTTATAAAGACAGTTGCTAAGAGATTGGGATGATTGCCCAATTATTTACATTGCAGATATAAAAATTGAGCTCAGAGATTTCATTTGCTTTGCCTACAAGTATTGGGAACAGAGCAATAGTTCACAACTGGATTTCAAAGGGCAGCATTAAATTGCCAATCTTAGCAATAACAGGTCTTCTGGTTGTCTGCTCTGGGATTCAAGGGGGCTATGCCGGCAATGTCTCAAAAGTGATTTTTCAAAAAGCAACTGGACCACTTTATCCCTAAGGAAGAAGAACAAAACATTTCACTTTTCATCCAAGAAGCTTCAACTACTGTGATAGCCGGAGAGGGGGCTGGAAGGACAGGTTCTGCCCAGATGGTGGTGGGGAATGGAAGGGTTGTATTTCTTTGCAGTCATCTGGTCATTAGCACTCTCCCTGTTTTGTTCTTCTTCCCCAGGGAAATAAACAATCCAGTTGCCTTTTGAAAAAGCACCCCTGGGACAACTATGAGAATCTCCACAAACATTATGCTTAGGATTATAGACTTCTAATTTTGAGGCTGGAGAGAAGACTCTAATTGTCTGTCTGTCTATGTCTGTCTGTCTATCTATCTTCCTATCAACCTACCTATCTACCTACCTATACCCAGGGGTGGGATTCTACCAGTACTAGAACCGATTGTTAACATTCTAAGCAGTTCGGAGAATCAGTTGTTAGAAGAAATTACTGGCCTAATCCTGTAAGGAAGGCAGGAAGGAAACATTCTGGTGTTGCTTGCAGAAACTGCCTCTCCATTAACCCTTATTACATTCTTGGCAAAACTAGACTTCCTGTCTCAGGAACTTCTCTGGAGTTTTTTTCCCCTCCTCTGCTGGTACTTTGCTTGTGTGGAGTGACCATTCAAAGTTACAGTGGCACTGAAAAAAAGTGACTTATGACCGTTTTTCACACTTACGACTGTTGCAGCATCCCCACAGTCATGAGGCCAGGCAAGGAGATGCGTGCCTTGATGTGAGTGATGTTGAGTTGGCCATGCCCAGCCAATAACACGACCACCAAGTCATGTCCACCTAGTCACATGACCACCAAGCCACACCCACCAACTTAGCCATGCCCACAGAACCGGTTGTTAAAAAATTTGAATCCCACCCCTGCCTATACCTATCGTCTATCTATCCTATTTCTAAACCACCCAACTCCCTCAGAGGATATTTGAAAGATAAGGACGATTCAGTGCAGTTGGATGACCTGGTGTTCCTGGCTTCAGAACTTTCAGGCAAGCAGCTCTTAGAGACTGCTTTTGCTTCTATTGGAAGATTCAGAACAAGCAGGTTACAGCTTACAAATCTGTGACTGTTTTCTTTTCTGTTTGCTTCAGGTATTTCCCTAAGGCAGTTATGGCTAATCTTTTCCGGACTGAGTGCCCAAAGGGCGCACATGCGAACCCCCAAAATGCAATGTGCACATCGCCCCTTCACATGCGCTCCACCTCCCATGCATGCACACATATACCCTGCACGCCCTACACCCCACATGCACGCATACCCCCCACACACGCCACGACCCCGCATACACACGCAGCACCCCACATGTGCTTTGTCCCCCCCCCCCGCATGCACAGCAGAAACCCAATGACCAGCTGGCTGGCAGGAGGTATCCATGCATGTGCAGTGAAACTGAATTAGGGCAATGGCTTGCATGCTCAAAGAGAGGGCGCTGCATACCACCTGTGGCACACATGCCATATGTTCACCATCATGATCCCAAAGCTTCCATAGGACACTTAGACAGATTCTCTGAGCCTGATAGCTTCATTTCCTTCCAGGACAACTGCTCCTTGGATTTCAGTGTGCTATTGGTGGCCTAAATTTGATTTCCAAGACTGTCCAATTATTGGTGCAAATATAAATCATAATTATTATATTCTATCTAGCATCTTTCTGGATAGTTTATGACAGCTACAACCTTTAAATGAGATGCACAGGTCCCACTTTAATCTAAATATCCATCACAAACCCATGTTTCTAATGATTGACACACCTAAAACCAAATATCCTCCATGCCCAAAGGAGTATCCTTAATACAAAAGGATACAAGTGCATTAACCTTCTACTCAAAACAGTATCCTTCTGCCTCAAACTCCCATTCTTCCAATATTACAGACTTCTCTAGAGAGGTTGGTCTTCATATCATGTGTGCAAAGTATGATAATTTGAACCTATTCATTTGTGCCTTGAATAAGAATTTTGGATTGATTTGGTCAACGACAATGGATTGTTTGGAACGTAAAATATATAATGTTACATATACTGACTACGGCTAGGTTGGCATACTGTATGCCTAGTATTGGAAACAGCCTTGTACCCCATCAAAGGAAATGGTAATCCAAATGATAATGAGCTATGCAGAAATGGATAAATTAACCCTAGCTTTAAAGGACAAAGAATTATCAGAATATTATATGGTGTGGGAATATTGGTATGAATGGATTGAGCAAAGACATATCACATAGTAATTAGTAACAAAAAATAAGCACTAGATTTAGTAAACATATATATGCATGATATAGCAGTTACATATATAGCACAATAGAATGTTACAAATGAGAAATCACAATTTGTCGACAGACATTTTAATTTGGTCTGTGTTGTTTGTTTCATTTTATTTGAAAAATTAATAATGCTTATTTTTTAAAACAGACAATGGATTGTTTTCTTGATTGTTTCATTGTATTTTCAGCAGTTTCCTCCATCACCAAAGTTCAAAAATATCAATACACTTTCTATATTATTACTCCAAAATCCAATTTTCACTTCCATAGATGGTTGTAGGGAAGACAATTGCCTGCATGATTCTGATATTTCCGGAGAATAGAAATACACTTTGAAGTTGGGACCACAGGTTTAAAGATTTATATGGTATAGAAAACTGAAGTGTTGCTTAGTCTTAAACCATTGACAAAAGAAACTTGACCCATCATTGTCCACATATTAATACCCAGAGTATGGTAAATAAGCAAGATAAATTTTAGCTCTTTGTACATAAAGACATATATTACATTAGGTATAATGATGGAATGACTATTTCTAGAATATAACAAAGAATATAACTCAGTCAAAAGGAATAGAAGTGATAAGGAGGACTTAATGTATGCTAAAAATAATCAGAAATGCTAATGAACTTGGTAATGATATAGAAAACAGCTAGGTTAAAATCTGCAATGAAACAAATAAAGGCTACCTTGTTGTTGGTGTCTATTATCAGCAGCCACGTGGATGATGCTTTCAAAAAATAAATTGCAGATCTTTCAAGCATGCAATGGTAACAATGGCAAATTTTTATTACCTTAACATAAGTTGTGAGACAAACTCTGTTAAGAATGGTTCTTCCAATAAATTTCTTACTTACCTTGCTGTCAACTGTCTCTTTCAAAATGCAAGAGGATGATGTACACATCATTTGATATTAAGCAGTGGGGAAATCTTAGTTGAGAAACTGAAAACAGTAGGAAATTGGAGGAAGTAACTATGTAAGAATTTTAAGAAAAGTAAATCCAAAAATTTAATAAAATCAGAACAATTGTAAGTATGGTTTTGTTGCATTTAAGATGAGTATAAATTCCTAAAAAAAAGAGAAGACACTGTGAATAATTTCAATGAAGGAAAAAATGGAAGATGGTAGAAGAAAACCAATATGTGTCAGCCTTAGGAGATAAACCATAGGAACAAAAGGAGGATCATAGACAGGAGGGTCATAGCCTTTAACTGTAGAGATTGTGTCAACTCCATCCATGAAAATTCAGGATGAGCTAAATTTACTGAAGGATGTTACAAAATCATATTCTTTAGTGAAGTTTAACATAAAAAGAAAGAATTAGCATATCAGCTGCTTAATGAAGATACAGTAGTAAAACCCAGGTAACCAAGAAAAGACAGAGCTACTTAAATACTATTTGGTTCAGTCCAGGGATGGGATTCTACCGTATAGGACCAGTTCAGGAGAACCCCTTGCTCCAAAGTTCAGCTGGCAGCAAATCGGTTTGCTGCGATAAGCATGTGGGCCCAACCGCCCACCTCTGCTCTTTCCTGTGCTTTTATCTCCTTTGTTTAGAGCAGCGGTCATCAACCAGTGGCGCAGGCCGTGAGAAAATTTTGGTGGGCCGCAGAGAAATCTCACCCCCAGAGCACCCCCCCAAAGCAAGTAATCCAGGCTGCACAGAAACACAAGGCTATGCTGCCTACAGGGCCCGCGGGAACCCTCCCTGCCCATTCATTCCTTACCCAGCAAATTTGACTGCTAAATTGCTATTTTTCCTTTTTCCGACCATCATCTGTTCTGCTGTGCCGGGAGATTTAGATTAGTTAGGAAGCAGGAAATGGTTGGATTTCTTGTTTTCTAGTTAGTCTTTAGATCTTCGGCTCTGCTTTTAAGCACAGCCGAACCTCCCTTAGGACTGAAGGTTCTATTATTCAGTGTAGACTCACGGGAAGAAAATTTGAGAGACTGAGCTAGCCGATGGCAGATAGATCACTGAATGAGTCTGTGAGCAACTCAATCTGCCTGCCTGCTTTGCCTGATTTTGGATAAAAGTTGCTCTTTTTTTATAAAAAATTCAATATTTATATAAATATTTATAATATTTACTTTCAAGCCATATCCAACCAGTCACATGACCACCAAGCCACACCCACAAATTAGACCACAGCCACAGAACCAGTTAGTGGTCCCTGGGATTTAAAATTATGAGTTTGGTGGTCCCTGAGGTCCAAAAGGTTGGCAACCCCTGGTTTAGAGCACAGCTGATTTGCACAGCAGAGTAGTTTGCCATGTCTCCGCTGTTTTATTCACAGGGACTGTGAAGTTAAGTATTAGAGCTTTTTTAAACATAGAGCATGCACGCACAAAGTTGTGCGTGCATACGCAAAGCCCATGTATGCACAAATCACCGAACCAATTGTTATACCAGTGGAATCCCACCCCTGGTTCAGTCTTAAACCAAAAGTATCTGTTGTACCAGGAAATTATGAGCAGATGGTTTAAAGAACAACAATGAGCTTTAAAACAGCAAGAAACATGGTTTAAGGATTCTCTCTTTATATGAATAAATTTATATTTCTAAGACCAGAAAACATCATTTGAAAGTTTGGCTGAGCCTTTCTGTATGGCATCTGAAACTGCTCAAAAAGATAAATGTTGAGATCATAATAGCAATAAGCACTTAGACTTCACAGTGCTTTTACAGCCCTCTCTAAGCAGTTTACAGAATCAGCATATTGTCCCCAACAATCTGGATCTTCATTTTACCAATCACTAAAAGATGGAAGGCTGAGTCAACTTTGAGCGGCTGAGAATCAAACTGCCAGACTGCTGGCCGTTGGCAGTCTGCAGAATTAATTTCCAATACTGCATTCTAACCACTGTGCCACCATTGCTCATGAAGTTTCTATCTTCAAAAAATAGCAAAATGGAAAAACTAGCAAACTGTAAGACACCCACCTGTAATTATTTTGAATGTATTGTGGTAATTAACAAAAGTTAGCATGCGTAGAATAATGTTACCAGATTGACTTCATCTTATATCTTGACTAGGTGCCTTCCTAAAATAGCTGGGGAATAGACATAATATATCTTACTGTGATGGAGCATTTGACAAATATTCGGTGGCTTGCTTGTTAGCACATTAATTAAGCACAGAATCAGCAACATGACAATTAAGCCCATACATAATTGATTTGAAAATAGTCCTCAATGACTACTTAGCAGTGGTTTCCAGTCAGACTGGAGAGAGTCAGTTCTGGGAGCTCTATTTTCCAATATTTTAATTAATGACTTGAACGAAAAGCTGAAATGTTCATCAGACTTGTGTATGCAATCATACAATTTGTGTAGCTTAACAATTATCTTAGAGGATAGAAGTCAAAAATAACCTTGATAGATTAGAGATATGAGCCAAAAGAAACAGAAATGAATTCAACAGAGACAAGTGTGTAAATTATTCATTTAAGAAACAAAAATTAAAATGCAGAATAATGGTACTTATGAAAAAAAGTTGGATATGAACCAAAATTATATTGGTGCAAAAAATGTAAATATTATTTAGGCTGCATCAACAGAAACATAATTGCCAAAGCATACTAAGTAATCATACTATTTTATTATTGTCGGACTCTGACTTGGAATCCAGCTTTTTCGTTTCTTTCTTACTATATACTTTATCAACCTTCACAAATGCTACAATTCATCTTACTATTTATTATACCTAAATAGCAAGGCAAGTATATTGCTTTATTAAATCATAATATTAGTAACTATACAGTTTACAAAAGAAACCTACTCTATTGTACAAAAGAAGCTATATGGTGAAAAGATTTGTTTAAAAAACTAGGATCCGTAGGATCTACCAGTTGCGGCCCTTTCTGGATCGGGGTGCATTGCGCACAGTCACTTCTGCTCTCATTACCTCCCGCCTAGACTATTGCAATGCTCTCTACATGGGGCTCCCCTTGAAGAGCATCCGGAGGCTTCAACTAGTGCAGAGTGCAGCCGCGCGGGTGATCTTGGGGGCTTCTCGGAGATCCCATATTACACTGCTCCTGCACGAGCTGCACTGGCTTCTGGTGGCCTCCCGGGTGCGATTCAAGGTGCTAGTGACCATCTTTAAAGCGCTCCATGGCTTGGGACCTGGGTACTTGCGGGACCGCCTGCTGCCACCATCGGCCTTCCGCCGGCCAATGCGCTCCCACAGGGTTGGCCTCCTTGGGGTGCCGCTGGCTGGTCAATGTCGGTTGGCAGCCCTGAGGGTGCAGGCCTTCTCTGTGGGAGCACCCTCCCTTTGGAATGAACTACTAGTGGAGATGCGAGCCATTACTGACCTACAGGCCTTCCGACGAGCACTTAAGACCCACCTTTTCCAACAGGCCAGTCTGGCGTAACATTATGGGTAGGGTTTTTAATTTGATTTTAATTTTTTACAGGTTTTACTGGTCTCAGCCATGTATTTAATTAATTTTTAAACTCTTTTTAACTTTTCTATTTGTATGTTTTTACTGTGCCTGTTCACTGCCCCGAATCCCTTTTTGGGAGAGGGGGCGGTATACAAATCGAAGAAATAAAAAAAAATAAAAAAAAAAAAAGTAGTTAATTAATTAGAAAACAAGATAAAAGGAAAAAAGAAAAGTTTGGGAAACAGAAAAAAGAAAACAAAAACTAAAAAGAACAGAATGAAATAAACAAAGTTGAACAAAATATATAATATTTAATATTTATACATGTAGGCATATAAAATATGTTTTTCATTTTTTTCAATGTTATGATTCAATTTTTAAATAATAAAACTAAATCATACAGGACCAAATTGATTTTTCTTTTCTCTTCTTTGTTACAAAACTGATTCAAAAGCTCAGGGTGGATGAATCTCTTTAAGCCAACACTGAGAGTTTGAGACAGAAGAACTCTTCCATCAATATCTTTTTTTTGTAACAGTCCAAATTCTGTATATCCAAAGTTTTCTATAGACTGAAAGTTTATTTATTTATTTTATTTATTTATTTGTCAATCGCTTACAAGATAATAGGTATAAGTATAATCATGAATAATAATATAGGAAATAGGAAATAGGTACAAATAAATGGGGACAATAGGACAGGGATGGTAGGCACGATGGTGCACTTATGCACGCCCCTTACAGACCTCTTAGGAATGAGGTGAAGTCAATAGTGGATAGTTTGAGGTTAAAGGAGTGGGGGTTAGAGGATGTAACAACAGAGTCAGGTAGTGCATTCCAGGGATTGACCACTCTGTTGCTGAAGTTGTACTTTCTGCAATCGAGTTTGAAACAGTTTACCGAGTTTATTGAGTTTGTATTTGTTGTGTGCTCTTGTATTGTTGTGGTTGAAGATGAAGTAGTCATTGACTGGTAGGACATTGTAGCAGATAACACGGTATATTTTAATAAAATATGAAAATCCTTAATCTTAGCTGCCTTCAGAGATCATGATTCACCATACCAGTGATGTCTAGTAATAACAAATTCAAGATACTCACACTCATAACGTATTACAAAAAAGCTCTAGAAGAGATTCAGAGTACAATGAAGATAGACAGGAGACAAGAAATAAGGTCTTGTGAAGAAAGAAATTGTGATGTAAAAACTGTATTATAGACAGTTTTTGCATCACAGTTTGCACAGACAAGATCATCACCTCCTCTCACTGATTGGGGTTCCAGTGCAGAATGGTGGATGTAGCATGACTTTGCTTTTTGGAGAGCCAATTGGGTGGCTGAAATATAAGCTAGTGAAAGTATTGACTCTTCAGAACTTCTCTCTAGAGTAAGGAGAAGACAAGGATTCTTCCTGCAAAGAGATTGCAAGGCAGTGTTCCACAGCAGGTCTGAGAAGTCTGGGGTATCAGGCCCCAAACCAAGGGTGACACATGGCATTTTTTCCAAGCTGAGTTCTTTATTGTTTCTCACCTATAAACAAAAACTTGCCAGACAGAGAAGTATATTATCTGTATCTAAAGTATATTCTGTAAACTTTTAGGGATGGGCTGTCTTCATCTTCTTTCATTCATACATGATATTAGGGCTAAGTTGCCTCTTATTCAACCAGAATGATTAGGGAACTGGAAACTAAAACATATGAAGAACGGTTATAGGAACTGGGCTTGGCTAGTCTAGTGAAGAGAAGGACCAAGGGAGACATGATAGCAGTGTTCCAATATTTGAGGGGCTGCCACAGAGAGGAGAAAGGGGTCACGCTATTTTTCTAAAGCACCCGAAGATCAAACAAGGAATAATAGATGGAAACTGAACAAGGAGAGATTCAACCTGGAAATATGGAGAAATTTTCTGACAGTGAGAACAATCGACCAATGGAACATCCTGCCTTCGGAAGTTGTGGGAGTGCCATCACTTGAGACTTTCAAGAAGAGATTGGATTGCCATGTGTTAGAAATGGTGTAAGGTCTCTTGCTTGGGCAGTGGGTTGACTAGATGATCTACAAGATCCTTTCCAACTCTGTTAATCTGTAATCTATTCCACTGGAATGCCTTCCCTCTCTTCTGGGGCTCCACCTATTCCCATCAAAGGAGGGAAGGGAAATATTTATGTTTAGCTACACTCGGCACCTTTCAAGAAGACACTGGGTACTACAGTACTTCCTCTCTTACTTACTTTAGGAAGTTGCTTATTATTGATTTCTATGGGGTTAAGAATCTTCTGAAAGATGAGCTTCTATTCTATTACACTGGAGATTTTCCTTCAACCATTGATGAAAGAATCTCTAAATAAGTTTAATAACAGAAGCTTTAATTTTTGGAAAACAGCAAAAGAAGGAATAGAATGTTAATTTTGTAAGGTTAGTGGGCTAGATGGTCTTGAAATAATACCGTGTTTCTCACAAAATAAGGCAGGGCCTTATTTTGTTTTGAGCCCCCAAAAAACGGTTAGGTCGTCTTTTCGGGGGTGAATTAATTTCTCTCCCCCCCCCATCAATGGGTGGGTGGCAGCGGTGTTCCCGCCGGCACGACAACAGCAGCAGCACTGGCGGGAACATGGAAGCGTTTCTGCCGCCGCTCGGGTGTGTGCAGAGCTTCCGGCGCTGCTGCTGTTTTCATGCTGGCAGAAACGTGGAAAGCGTTTCTGCCGCCGCTCGGGTGTGCGGAGCGGCGGCAGAAACGCTTTCCATGTTTCCACTGGCACGGAAGCTCCGCACACACCCGAGCAGCGGCAGAAACGCTTTCCAAGTTTCCACCGGCACAACAGCAGCAGCGCCGGCAGAAATGTGGAAGCCATGGAGGCAGCTCCCCGACATCCACGCGCCGCCACCCGCCTGGTGACCCGAGCAGCTGGTTACGAGGCATGGCTGCCCGCAGGGCACTGATAAAGGCAAGTTTCCTCCCCCTGCCCTCCCCTCCAGCATGTTTTAACCCCCGGCCTCCCCCCCCAGCATGTTTTAACCCCCGGCCTCGCCCCCCAGCATGTTTTAAACTAGGCCTAAATTTGGAGGGAAGGGCTTAATTTCATTTCATGCCTAGAAAACATGCTTTCCTATTGGTGGAGGCCGTATTGTTGGAGAAACACGGTATTTTCCATGGGGTGTTTAAAAATTTATAAAATAGTATTGAAAATCTTTCAAATTAATTGTAAGACATTCTCTCATGGGACAGTTTTGTTCATTAGAAAATAAATGATAAGAGGGGACCGAAAGTCTGGCTACAGGGAACCAGACAGAACAAAAGATTATACTTAAAGAACAACAGACCCATTAGTAAAATGGAGCAACACTGTTTGACTCCAGAAGAAATTAAGGTTGTTTGGAAACAACTCACTCAGAAGCTATTTGATGTTATAGCAGAGGATATAGATGATACAACAGATTTTATTGGATAAAACAGGGTCTGAGACGGATGTGAATGTGGATTTGGAGTTTAAAAAACTATTTGTTTATAAAAATGATATGGAAAAAAAGATGTTGAGGAATCTGGAAATTGATTTTAAAATGTCGGAATATAAGAGTGATATGGAAAACAATGCTAAAATGCATTTACAAATGAAACCAATTGATGTTTTGATAAGTAAAGGGGACATATGCATTAAAAATCAGGAGAGTAAATTGGAAAGCCTTCTTACTTCAGATTTGGAATAGGGGGAACTAAGAAATCACTTACAGAGAAGAGGCAAAGAAGGATTACTCAAACACTTTATAGAAAAAGACGGAGAGAAAACGATAAAAAATCTATCTGTGGGATACTATTTGAGAGGATTTTTTTTGAAGCTTTTTGAAAATGAAAGGTTTATAAAATGAATCTGTTAGACGAAGGTTAAAATACCTTATGATTTTTGGTCACTGTTAATGGAGTTTCTTTTTGACCAAGTTTGTATGACAAAGCTTTAAAGATTGATTTATAAATGGGGAGATATTTCTTCTGCTTAATTTGATAGGATAAGGGAAAAATTTCTTTTTTGAATTGAAGTACTAGAAAAGATGTTAAGGTAGCCGAATTTTTATATTTGTTTCAAGAAAGGGGACAATATACAAAGTATACACACCCATCCACCCACCCGCCCCAAACACACACACACACATATACATACGGTAAATGTGTGTGTGTGTTTGAGAGGGAGGGAGGGAGGGAGGGAGGGAGGGAGAGAGAGAGGGGGGGAACACCATTTGGATTTAAAAAATAAATCTGAAAAAGAGCCAGGTTATGTTTAATAAATTCACTAAAGAAAGAAAAATATGATATCTGAAGGAGAACTAGACATAATAGAGCATTACATAGACATTGGCCAATGGATCTCAATAAAGGAAATTGAATGGCGTGTTAAATGTGGTTGGGAGGCATTCGGCAAGCTAAGCATAATTTTCAAGAACAACCTCCCGCTATCCATGAAGAGAAATGTTTTCGATCAGTGTGTGCTACCTGCTGTAATATATGCCAGCAGAACATGGACACTAACCTCACAATTAATACAAAAGCTATGAATGGCATGCTCAGGATTATAAAACGAGATAAAAAGATCTACACATGGATTAGAGAACAAACAATATGATTGTCAACTCATAAAACATCATCAAGAGAGAAAAAGAATTGAAATGAAAATGGGCTGCCACATAGCAAGAACTGATGGCAGGTGGACCAAGGCAGTCATAGGATGGATCCCATGTGATAAAAAGCATCCATTTAAAAGAAGATGGATATATGTGCCATTTAGTGGTGGAACCAGTTAACCAAAGTGGTGCTTTCTTTCACTGAATATTCAAGGCAGCGGTTTAGGGTGGTTTAATTCAGACTGTTTCACTGAAGAGGGGACTGGACTTCATGGCTTCATTGAACATATGCAACTCTATGATTTTATGTATCAGACATTTCTTCATTGCAGTTGCTGGATGAGGTTACAAAGGTGGCTTGAGTGCCTTATTGAAACAAATCAAAGCTGCCTCATATAAACCCAGATAACACTGACATTTCATTCCAATGACATGCACATTAGGAAGTCACATATAGAAATGAGGATTAGATTATATTTCACATCTAGTCCAGTGGTGGTATTCAGCCGGTTCACAACGGATCGGGCGAACAGGTAGCAAGAATTTGGCCTGGGTCGCCGAACCAGTAGTAAGTTCTGGCTGGCCACGCCCCCCACCAGGTTGCCCTCCCGCCCAATGCTTGCTCACCCCTCCCGCCTGCCTGACATTCCCCGCCCGCCTGCCTGCCATTCGCCTAAGGTATTTCTTTCTTTTCTTTTCCCTCCCGACAATCAGCTGTAGGTAAGATCAGCTGTGCCAGGATTCCCCTTGCTGAGGCCCAGGAAGGCAAAAAATGGAGGGAGGAGCTCAGCCCCCCCCCTCCATTTTTGGCCTTTCAGAGCCCCAGAGGAGCCTTAGGGGAGCAAAAACGCCCCCCCAAAGGTTTCTCTGAGGCTAGGAAGCTCCCAAAACGGAGCCTGGAGGAGTGCTGCATGCCCCTCCCATGCTCTGTTTTTTTCCTTCCTGAGCCTCAGAAGAGCTTTAGGGGAGCAAAATCACCCCCCCCCCAGGGGCTTCTCTGAGGCTAGGAAGCTCCCAAAAATCGGTGGGGACTGCAAAAAAGAAAAGCCACGCCCACCCAGTCGCTTGGCCATGCCCACCAAGCCACGCCCACAGAACCGGTAGTAAAAGTTTTTGAATACCACCACTGATCTAGTCCAACCAAATTAAGGCCATGATCCTGTATATTTAACGCTAGGACCAAGCAAAACTGAGTAATATAGGGATGCTAGTCAAAAGTTACGGCCTTAATTAATTTTGCCTAGTTTTGAATCAATTAGAAGTTTTCTTAACCCCAGAAATTTTATTGATAGTATCTTCTTATGATTTCTAGGCATGTCCCTTTTTTAAATTCTAATGGTTGTAAGTCGAGGACAACTTGAATTGTATTGCCTTTTAGTTATCTATGTTTTTGCATCAATAACAAAGAAACAGTCTTGTCTTGTCTCAGGCAATATTTATCTTCCCAAAATACCTGAGATAAGGAGTTAAACACTACAAAGACTTCCATACAAAGTTTCTTTATTGGATTATATCAGGTATCCTCAAGGTATAATTCCCAGTTAAGTTGAGATTCATCTAATGTCCAATCTTTGCATTGTCACCTTCATAGTGTGAAAAGATAGTTATCTTCATCCCATAATGATAGAGCAAGGCAAGACTCCAGCACGATGCTGGGGTCCAGGTAGGAATGAATAAAACTCCCCCCAACCCAACCAGGGGTCAATTCAGTGACCAATCAGGATTACAGATGTGACCACATGACATGAACTACATCTGCCATGAGGCATTAACTACATTTCCCATGAGGCATTCCCTTAAGGGGACAGCTCTCAATTCTATAACTGATTATATACTGTCTAACTAGCACAAGACTTTTGATTGTTTCAGCAATGGCTTGGTGACATTTGTGTTTTTCAAACTTGGGAAACTTTTAAGATGTGTGGCCTTCAACACTCAGAATTCCCCAACGAGCATCTTAAAGTTGCCAAATTTGAAAAACACTACACTAGAGGATAATGTGTCAGTAATGAGAATCCTGAAAAGCTGAAAGCGTGGACTGAAGTCAAAGGGGAACGACTGCATTCCATTTCCAAAGGAAGCGAGCAGACCTTCCCTGCCTTAGTCTGTTGAAACCAGCTTGATTGATCACAGAGCTACATGGCAATAGAGTGCATCCAAGTAAAAAGGTCTGGGAATAGGAGGACCATCCCTCTTACTACTGCTTTTGCACAGTGAATATTTTCATCCTTATAACATCCTTTTATGTATTCTAAAATCAGGAGAAATTTGATGGAACCTTTTAAATTCACAAGCTTCCATGATTTGCTTCAAAGGGACGCAACCGGTGAATGGGTGTCTGTGTGTGAAATGTAATAAGGTTTCTTATATGTATTTGTATGCATACATGTGCTGTCTGGGTTTGGAATATTAACAAAAATAATTTTGCAGTAGAAAGGGGTGCTTATCTAAATCTCCCTCTCCTTCTTACAAATCTAATATGGCCACATGGCTGTAATCCCTAGACAACCCAAAATAACATTTAAAACAATTTGGTCTTTCTCACCTCCCAGGGATCAATTACTTGTTGCTTTAATGACTAAATACAATTTTAATCTTTTAAGATTACATTTCAGATTTTTTTTTCTAAGTCTCAGCAACAAATGAAACTACAAGAATAACTGGTATTTTAAAATACATTATACTGCTGTATTTTTAAAGTAATTTGGTCTACTCAGTTTAAAATATAGCAATTGCCATACCCATATACCACCCAGTGGTGGAATTCAATAATTTTTACTACCGATTCTGTGGGTGTGGCAGGGGAAGGATACTGTAAAACCTCCAGTCAGAGGTGGTATTTGGCGGTTCTCTGAACTACTCAAAATTTCTGCTACTGGTTCCCCAGAACTGGTCAGAACCTGCTGAATACCACTTCTGATACCACCCCATAATGCTTTCTGGGTGGTTTAACAACATCTGTGTATTACTGGGTCTTCATTTTGCTGACCTCAAAAGGATGGAAATCAGGATTGAACTCCAGACTGAAGTCTAATCACTGCACCACAAGGGCTCATAAAAAAAAAAACCCACCCTAAATTCATGTCCTGTGCTACTGCAAAGACTTATGCAAATTGAGATGTGATGATTAAGAACTGTTTTGTTAAAGAGGACAATCTAATTTATGATATGTATCCAAAACTGCCAGCGGAAATTATAAAATTAGCATCCTTAGTTACACAATTATCTATTTTAAAAAGAAGAAACAAAAAGCCATCATCTCAAGCGAGGACTACATGGGGTTGGAGCTACAATTGCTACAATATAGAGTTCTATCCTATGAGAATAGATTTTTTTTAAAAAATAGAATGGTTTATGTATGCATTTTAAATTATTGGGAGCACCCAACCTGACAAGTAGGAGGCATCAAATGAGGAATTAGCCTGGAGTTACTGGGCAATTGCAGAATGGCTAGGTCCACCCCATCCCATCCCCCTCACCCCATTTCCTTGGAGCTTTATCTGTTTGTACCCAGGAGTAGGTTGCAGACTGTACAGATTCCTATATTATAGGCAAAACATAATATAGTAGTAAGCTTGAACTCTGCAAATATGGGCTTGTTTGTTCACATCTGACATAAACAGATGGTCTCAAACCTCTACAGAGATAACAATTTTTAATAGTGAGATACTAGTCTAAGCATGAAAGGCACCAAAAAAACCCAGTCACAACAAATTAGCATTAAGATGGGTAAATAATTCTATTTATATAAATTTCTAATGGGATTATCATGAATATATTGCCTATCAGCAATGGACAATTTGTGCTCAAACTATAGTATATGAAACACTAAATTGAAACAGAAAGTATTACAACCATTATTCTTATCAGATATATCTAGGAGTCAACATAGGATAGAATGGATGCATACCGGATAGGAAAATTACTATATTGGACATCCTTGCCAAGCCATTTTCTCGTAACTGAAATTCCAACAAGCCTCTTTGAGAAATTCTACCATGAAATGGGCAAAACGGTTGAAATTTAAAAGCAGATCTGGGATTTACAGAAGAAGGTATGGCCAGAAAACTCTCAGTAATAAACAAAAAGGAGACAGGAGTAGACAAAGGAATAGAAGAGAATGGGTCTATTAAATCTACAAATTCTGCTGTCCAAAGAGAATGCTTTGAATGGTAAAAATGATCATTTGGTTGGTTGCCAAACGTTAAGTGCTTAGACAAGGCTTGTTATTACCTTTCATCAGAATTTAATGTCAACTAGCTTTTTCTGTATATTTTTAAGGCCATGATTCAAAAGTACAAATTGCCCTTCTTAGGTTTCAACTATACCAGGATCTCGTAACTCAAGTAGTAATAATGGTCTATTCAATTATGCCCAGACTCTGCTGAGCTTCTAGATGGGACTAGTGCATATGTGCCTTTGAATCAGACTTGACTCCTAATTACTGGATGGACATGTCACTGCAGTCTCCTTGGCAAGATTTCATTATTGGAACAACCCCCCCCCCCACCATCCGGTTGACCTTAAGGATAAATACAAGAATGCTCTCTATTTGACGCAGCAATGCCTTTGTGATTCCAGACACACAGAAACAACAAAGATGCACACCATCAGGCCTTGTGCTACTAAGACATTAATACTAATCTCATTCTACCATAATTTTCTCTTTTGCTTCCTGACATTAACTCTGCCACAAACTTTAGGTTGTGGGCAGCAACACTCAAAATCATCAGTGGACACTGGATATTGGAGCTTTCTGTAAGCTAACAAATGTAGCCTCTCACATACTACATAGATGGAATTTTTAATGCTATCCTGTACCCTTCTAATGTTCCCAAACTTCTAGAAAGCCACCCCAAAAAAAAGCTACAAAGAAGAGGGGATCAACTTATTCTCCAAAACACCAGAGGGCAGGTGTGCTTGTCCCAGCCAGTCTATGGGAATTGGATAGTTACTTAGGAATTATGAGCTGTCCCCTTAAGAGAATGCATCATGAGAAATGTAGTTAAAGGTATCCTGGGAAATGTAGTTCATGTCACGTGGCCACATCTGTAATCCTGATTGGTCACTAAATTGATCCGCGATGAGTTGGGGGAGTTTCCTTCATTCTTTGTCTGGACTCTCTAACTCATGGCAGCTTCTTTCTATCGCTACGAGTTGGGTTAGGAGATAACCATCTTTTACCTGCAAGGCTGATATACAAAGGATTGGCCATTAAAGAAGAACTTTGTCACAAATGTGAGTTATGAAGATACCTGATGTACCAATAAATGTACTTTGTTATGGATGTTTTGTGGAATTTATCTATCTGCACCTGCACAGTTACAAATCCACCTCTGTGCACGAGACAGAAAGGCAGAAGAAGAAACAATGGAGGGAAGAGAGACAACCTGGAATTAGGAGAAACTTCCTAACGGCGAGGACAATTAACCAATGGAACAGCTTGCCTTCGGAAGTTGTGGGTGCTTCATCACTGGAGGTTTTTAAGAAAAGACTGAACAACCACCTGCCTGAAATGGTATAGATATGGTATGCTTGAGGGAGGGTTGGACTAGAAGACTTCCAAGGTCTATTCTATTCTAAATCCCTTTTAGAGTCTCAGTTTTTATCTTGTATACCTTTTATGTCTCTTTCAGTTTCTTCGTTCAGATAATTATATGGCTTTTATATACAACTTTTTAATGCTTTGTATCTATTATATTTTACATTTCTCCCTAATAACTATACCTCGTTGCCTCCTGCTGGTCTATGACTGTAATAAATATTGATTTGAGTGAAGATGCAATCCTATTTCCAGCATAAGCCTATTTCTCTTTCATAGAGAGATGAGGAGAGAACAGTGTCACTCGCAGAAGAGTTTAAGCCAACCCTACTGTGCACAGGTGTTTCAATCTATTTGGACAAATGGAATGGTAGCCGACCAGGGATGATCAGAGAGCAGACCGCGACCTCCGATTGCAGTAGAAAAGTAATCATTTAATATATATTTAATATATAAAGCTGTCAGTGATGTCACTGATTGCAATGTAACCTCATCAGCTACACACTCCCTGCTGCCATTCACTGTGGTGCAGGGGAAAACCTCTGTACTTGTAGCTTTTGAAGTCTGTATAGGGAGCCATGGTGATGACCTTGAGAAAAACACCCAGAAGCCATTAATAAAACAAAAAAGTGTGAAAGCATTCCTTCATCTCTGGGAAAGAAGGTAGTATTGGGAAGAGATTCGTGCTGGCCCCTTCCTGACTCAATGCGGAAGAATAGGTATAGAAGATTTAGAATATTCTGATAATGTAGGCTGTCTTCTAATCCTCTTGTTGAATGTCCTTCCTGATTTGGACAACTCCTAATAGGATTCGTCGATCGTCTTTTCCTTTCATATTTTTCAAACGAACTACCACATGGGCATTCATAGGAAATTAAAATGGTGATTGAGTATTGTCCAGTGCTTTGCTTAAAAGTGCGCCTGTATAAACAGGGAAGGGGAAAAAAAAATCAAGATAATGTTATAGGAAGCATTTAGGGGATTAAGAAGGCTCCTGGAAATTAACTCAACAGTTGCTCTCTGAGAAGCAGTGATTTATGACTCTGTCCATCATAGCTATTCTCAAATATAGGCAAGCCTCTGACAAGAAACCATTTTGTGAAATTGTCTACATCATGGTCTCAAAATTCTAAAATTTACCGATTGCCTATAAATGTGACTATCTCCAGTTCAGGTATCCTTATAGGGAAGTCCAACTGTACTAATCATGATACTTTAGCATCAATTGAAAACTGATTCCCCAAATTCACTTAACATGAAGTTCTAACTTTTTTTAATTAAGACGCTGAGTTGGCAATTTTATTAACATTATCAAGGTTGTGAAGTTTTTTTCATTCTCTAAATTATAATTCCTGAGTTCTATTATATGCTTAAAACTAAAAAATAAATAAATAAGGGAAATGGTACTACCTATTAATAACCCCCCCCCCCCCAAGAAATCAGTTAATATAGTTAGGGCATTTTCAGTAGCTTAGAACTTAGAACCAATTAAACTGATAATCAGCATGAATCTATCCAGAAAAATCACACTGTTCAGTTTTCTTCCTATGTTGTTTTGCTTTCTTTTTGTTAGTTGGAGGTGCCGATCCACCAGTGATCCTTCGCAAAGCGTGATCGGAGCTGCCGTCTCTTTATAAATATTGATGGGGAGATGTGGTGTGGTGTGCTGACTCTGTTGTAAGCCGGCTGGTTGGCTGTGTTTACACTTACGCTTACAACAGAGCCAGCACACCACACCACACCTCCCCACCAGTATTTATAGAGAGACGGCAGCTCCGATTACGCTTTGCTCGCACAAGCACGAA
Source organism: Bungarus multicinctus (assembly GCA_023653725.1). Lineage (NCBI taxonomy): Eukaryota > Metazoa > Chordata > Lepidosauria > Squamata > Elapidae > Bungarus > Bungarus multicinctus. The sequence continues at coordinate 9,002,829 of CM042848.1, read as the reverse complement.
GCTGAAAGCACCAGCCTGAAGATGGTGAGTGGGAACTCGTCGAAACGTCACCAAGATACTCTCAATCTTATATGGGAAAAGACCTAAACGCGCCTGCACACCTGTACCCATGAAAATCTACGAAAGCATATATGTGTGTGTTTATATATATGTTCATATATATATGTTTATATGTATAGTATTCAGCTTTGTTTTTCCCACGTCATTATAGTTGTGCTTTTAACGTTGTAGCGACGTTTCTGCAGAATCTCATCTGCCACCATCAGGCTTGTGTATTGTGTTCGTCTATGAGTTAGGCTTTCACAGCCATTTCTGTTTTAAATTTGGTGCTAGCCTCGTGCTGTGTTAGAATGTTTTTTTCTTCATCCTGATTGGTTGGGAGTCTTGGTCTGTGTTTATTGGTCTTGGAGTTTGCTGTGTTCTGCTTGATTGGTGTTTCTAATATCTTCTGTCTGTTTTGTAGCGTTTTTTTGTCTTGATTGGCTGGCAACATTGTGTTTCCTGTATTGGAGGCTTTTAATGCGGCTTGGCTTTGGGTGAATGGCTGGCTATCATTTATTAGGAAGCTAGGTTTCATCTGGGTGGCTGGCTGGGGTGTGTTTGGGCTGGAGGTATCGGGGGGGGGGGGGCGCGGTCTGTTTGTGCCCAGGTGTTTGCTTGGCTTGTGGTGTGGAAATTTTTTTGTTTGTGAGTGCAGGCTTCCAGATAATTGACAGTCTGGTGGAATCATCTCTTCTATTCATGCTTTCAGATCTTTTTTCAATCTCTATGGCTTCTCTGATAATTCTGTAGCTGGGGTTTTAGAACAAAGCTGAATACCATACAAATACTTGCGAAAACTTAAGAAAACAAACATGTATGTATGTATATGTGTATATATATATGCGTGTTTGCGTGTGTGTGTGTGTGTGTGTTCTTATGTTTTTGTGGGTATTTATATGTATGGCATTTAGGTTTCTTCAGGTATTTTCCCATTTGTGCAAAAGCACAAATATTACGTGGAAAAATACCCGAAGAAACCTAAATACCATGTGTGTGTGTGTGTGTATGTATCTATGAATGTATGTGTCTGTGTATATATGTATATATATATATATATATATATATATATGAAAATTGCTCTGTAAATTCTAAGAATATTTTGTCTTTTGCCATTGACAAGTTCAATGAAATAGGGCATGGTTTTACTTTTTAAGCACCAAAAATCTCTTACTCTAAATATTTCTTTATATTCATTTTTATTCAGGGAAAAGCTCCACCTGTCATTCAATTCATAAAGGCCAATGAGCTCTGCTTGGGTAACTTACTAAAAAAGATCTGTCAGCAATTTTTTTTTTCCTGCTGTGGCTCTTGGACCTTTCACCCTTCTACAAGATGCAAAAATCTCCCCATTAAAGTTTCTCCAGTTACAGCACCATCATGCTGAGAAAAAGATTGAGCTTTTTTTTGCATTGTTGTTTGCAAAATAGAATAATGAGCTATTTTTCTGATATGCCCTTATCAGTATCTTGTTTTTTTTTCTTTGCCAGCTGGTTTTCTGAACTTCTGGGTCATCTGAAAATACTTTGCTATTGGTATAATTTTTTCCTGATTAATTTTCTGACAAGAATAATTCAATGACTTTTAAAATTATGAGTACACTTGATAAGCTGGTTTGTCAATCACAGGAAGCCAAAAACTACTGGTTTACTATAATGGCTAGAGCCGTATGTTACCCTAAGTTATGCTTGATCTTAACTGGTAGCAAGACTGCAGATGTAAAAGGAAACCATGCAGTCAAAGAACAAGGTGGCTGGATACCATCAAAGCTGACACCAGCCAGAGCACTGAAACAACTCAAAAAAAGTAGTGCAAGATCAGAAGATATAGAGAGATCTGGCCCATAGAATCACTAAGAGATGAACATGACTGAATGGATATCATCATCATCATCATCATCAAGAGTGAAGAGTAAAAAAAGATGATATTGATGGAGATAAGGCAGCTATATTTCCAGGGCAATAAGAGGAGTGCATAAGTCCAAAGTGATCTAAGAGAAAGAGGAAATAGCTGAGATAGCAGTATAAGCAGAGGTGGTATTCAGCAGGTTCTGACCAGTTCTGGAGAACGATGGCGGAAATTTTGAGTAGTTTGCAGCAGTGGTCACAAACCAGTGGGCCAGAGACCACTAAGTGGTCAACAAGAAAATTTTGGTGGTCCACAGAGAAATGTCATCCCCAAAGCACCCCCAAAGTGATTAATCCAGGCTGCGCGGGAACACAAGGCTTGTGTTGCTTGTAGTGCGAACAAGAGGTAGAGAGGGGAGGAGGGAAAGGAAGAGGGGGGGAACTTGCCCCACTCACCCCATGCTCCTGGCCTGGCCACTGGGCTGCTTCCTTCTGCTTCTTTCCTTTTCTGCTTTTGGCTGCACACAAGGTAAGCAGCAAAAGTCTTCTGCTGCTTTCCTTGCATGAAACCAAAAGTTTCTCTCGCTCTTGCTCTCCCCCTGAGAAGCTGGAGACGGTATCCTGTGATCCCAAATAAAGAATGATTGATTGGTAGGGAAAACGGGGTGTGGAATTTTCCCTGCAGACTTTTTTGGGAATTTTTCCAGGGTCTCTGGTCTGCGGGATATAAAATTATGAGTTTGGTGGTCCCTGAGGTCCAAAAGGTTGGGGACCCCTGGTTTGGAGAACCGTTAAATACCACCGCTGATTGGAAATTTTACAGTATCCTTCCCCTGCCATGCCCACCAAGCTACGCCCACAGAACCGGTAGTAAAAAAAATTAATCCCACCACTGAGTATAAAGTGTAAGGAAATAAAAGAAAGTGACACTAGCAAGACTGATATCAATCCCACTAGGTATACCAGACCAAGAAAGTAAGTTCAAGGGAAAGATGAAACTATAGGTTAAACTACTTTATAATATTGGCCTTAGTACCAGAATGTTGCAAATCTGTTTGTCTTGCATGCTCTGGACTAAATTTTGCTTATCTCTGTCAAAGCTCATCTTCTTCTTTACCAGCTACGGCAGAGTTTTTCTACCTGAGCAACTTTAACATATGTGGATTTCAATTCAACATGCTGGCTGGGGGAATTCTGGGAATTGAAGCCTACGTATCTTAAAGTTGTTAAGATTAAGAAACACTGCTTTACAATGAGAAAAATGTTGAATCACTGTCCAACTTTAGGAATGATTACTCCTCATCTTTTATATAAATATTGCCACACTTATTACATTTTTCAGTGACTGTTTTACATCAAATGCAACTTTATTTAAACTGCCATTGAGGATGAAATTCTTATTTCTCTTTCTCAGATAGCTGCAAAGTAGCAGGCTGGAAGTAGAGGGATAATTTCCATCTCTTATTTTGGTTACAGACTGATCTGTTTGAGCTCAAGTCTCCAAGTAGTTTTCTAAACAACTAGACAACCTGTGCCCTGTTGGGTCATCATTACAGAGACATTTCCTTACCTAAACAGAGAAATAGAATGACAATTGGCCAAAAAAATAGTGGGAGCAGGAACGACTTCCAACTTCCTGCCAGCTTTCCCATTAAGTTTGCTTGTGGGAACCTGGCAGGGCACATCAATAATCTCTTTCTTTCTTCCCTTCCTTCCCAGCAATAGACTGTTGCTTAGCACTTAAGACTTATATACCGTTTTATAGTGCTTTACAACCCTCTCTAAGCGGTTTACAGAGTCAGCATATTGCCCCCAACAATCTGGATCCTCATTTTACCCACCTCGGAAGGATGCAAGGCTGAGTCACCCTTGAGCCTTGGTGGGATTTGAACTGCCAAATTGTAGGCAGCTGGCTGCCCAAGTAGCTTGCAATACAGCACTCTAACCACTGCGCCACAGCATGTAGGTAAGTGACTGTTGCTGAGCAAGGGATTGTGAAACTGGCTGGAAACTGTAATGCAATGTTGAAAATGTAGATCATGTGCTTACAGCAGCAGTCCAGCAACAGCCAGTTGCACTAAAGAAGCCACAATGTTTTTAATTTTACTCTCTCAAGACACGGATTTGGGACACTTTGTATAGGTTAGCCCATCTGTAGTACCATGAAGTTGCCATATGATGCACCATTTCGCCTAGGTCAGCGGTAGGGAACCTTGGCTCTTTTATCACTGATGGACTTCAACTCCCAGAATTCCTGAGTGAGCCATAAACGTTTCCCCATCCCTGGCCTAGTGGTTTTTCAGTTGTGAGGGAAATCAATTTTTGACTTGAATGGGACTGTTTAATATACAAATGTAGGACATATAAAGAATATTGATCATTCAAGTCAAAAATTAGGACATTTGTATATTGAACAATCCCATTCAAATCAAAAATTGATTTCCCTCACAACTGAAAAACCAGTAGGCCAGGGATGGGGAACTTTTTATAGCTTATTCAGGAATTCTGGCAGTTGAAGTCCATCAGTGATAAAAGAGCCAAGGTTCCCTACCACTGGTCTAGGTAAAGGTCATGGCAAGAGTTTGAATGGCAAGAAAGTAAACTCTAATTCAAATGCAAACCTATCTATTTTTCATATTTTTATTTTTAAGCCATCCAAGGTCACCTGGGTACTGTCTTCTGCTATGATATAAACAGGCATTATTTAGTGTTAATAATATCACTAATATAACTAATAAATAATATAACATAATAGGTATTTTTCCAGGCCTAGGGAAATTATGGATGCTTCCAACGTAAGGATCATCCCAGACATAAAGACTGGTCATCTTATTTGCAATGTGGATGTAAAAAGAGCACATCTTTTTATTAGTTTTTTACTAGTTTGTATAGTGAATAAGGCAAATCCTTATGGGAGATGGCAGTGAACCAGCAAAGGACAATCAGTGTTGATATGTTTTTAATATTATTTTAGTATTGCTCTGACATTATTGTTTAACTGGGAAAGAAGGGAAGCTCTTGAATTAAACGTGAAAGCATAAACAAATTTGGTGGGATCAGTTAGGCTGCAGGGCTGGGATTTCACTGGTGGAGGAAAACGGATATCCTAACTGTCCAGCAGATTCAAAATCTCCATTTTCTTTTCCTGAGCTTTGCGAAGAACTAACATCGTTTTATGTCATGGCTCAGAAATGCAGAATGGATTCGACGACCTTTTTTTGCCAACCTCTATTTACAGTGCCTCTTCAGCGACACGAAGAGAGAGCTGCTGTAAAATGAACCCACAGATCTAGCCAAGCTCCCGTTTTTCCTACAATCTTAAAACACAATTTCAGGCTAAGGAATACACTCCAGTGAAACCACGATAGAAAAGACAGGTGATCCCAGCGTTATCTAGCTGTATTATCTGCTCAATAAACAAGCAGCCTACTAGGGAAGGGCCTTGCGTGGCGGGGAAAGGCTTTTTGCCTAATAACGTTCCGCTAGAAATAAACTAATTGAATTAAAAGACAGTTCAAGCAGGTATCCTAGTTTTCACCGGCTTCTTGCTTGACCTACCTTCGCTGCGACAGGAGCTACTAAGGGCTCTGAACAAAAACAACTGAGGTTGGTTTTGGGGTAAGGAGGCCGTGAGGGCCGTTCAGACGTCAAACCCGACAACCTCTCTCCCTCGGTGCCCGATCTTGCCAAGGCTGGCGGCTCTAACAACCGTAAAGGCTCCTGCCTTTTACGTTAAGGTCTCGGATCCAGCTCGCCTCCCAGGATCCGACTGGCTTATCTTCCAGCTCCAAGATCTCGCCGCTGGTGGACCCAGCTCCGGCTTCTCTTCCAAACTTTCGCCCCCAAGCCAAGAGCGGGGAAAGCGGTTGAGGGGGCGCGACCTTCCGGCGCCGGGGCGGCCGCGATTAGGCCGGAGCGCCGCTTAAAGCGAATTAGCATTCCGCTCCACGTGTTGCTTGTTGTGGGCGCCACAGGTTTCCCACCTGTGAGTCGCGCCGCTTGCTCTCCGCTGGGCGGAGCTGAGCTGAGCTGAGCTTCCCTCCTGGCCGCTGAGGGAAGGAGTAGCGACGGGCCGGGCCGGGTCGGGCCGGGCCGCTGATAGGACCCGAGCAGAGCTGTCTCCCCCCGCGCACAAGCTCGACCCCTTTCGCAAACTCCGCCCTTTCTCTTTTCGGCGGCGCTGCTGGTTGCCTCGTAGGCAGGAGTCGGGCGTGGAAGCTCGACGTGTCCGGAAAGGTGTCCGCTTGCTTTGACTCCAGGCGCGTCAGCTTCGCGGCGGGAGCTCTTCTTCTTCTTCTTTTTTTTCCCGCCCTGCGAAGGGTGCGCTCCGCCCGGGCACCACCATGCTCGACCCGTCCTCCAGCGAGGAAGAGTCCGACGAGGGGCTCGAGGAAGAGAAGCGGGACCTGCTGGGGGTGTCCGGCGGGAGCGGGCCCTCGAACAGCTCCCCGCGAGCCCTCCCGGCTGCCAGCCGGGACGCCGGCCGCCAGGGCAGCTCTACCGGCGGGGCCACCCGGCCGGCGAGCCCCAGCCCATCGCTGCGGAGCGAAGGCAGAGAAGAGCAGGAGCGGCTGCTGAAAGAGGAGAGGGAGAAGCGGCTCCGGCTGCAGCTTTACGTCTTCATCGTGAGGTGCATCGCCTATCCGTTTAACGCCAAGCAGCCCACGGACATGGCCCGGCGGCAGCAGAAGGTGAGTCGTGCAGCCATGCCATTCTCTCTTCTCCGCAGCTTGTTTGGCGGAGTGGATCCGTCCGGTTGGCTTTTCCCTGCAAGATCACTCACAGTCGTTTCCATTCGGGGGTGGAGGGGATAGAAAACGAAACGTAGCCGGTAGCTGACCGGAGAAGGCTGGTTTGTGTCCACTGTTGCGTCGGATTCCTGTTGAAGCGCGGAAAGAGAGAGAGAGAGAGGAAGGCAGGTGTAGTTTGTACGCCGAGTCCGGAAGAATTGTATTTTCAGGAACTTCTGCGGTGGCTGGATCCGGTGATTGTAGCCCGGCGAAGGATCTCTTCCACTCGTCCTGTCGCCAAAGCCGTTTCCTTGTTCCAGCAAAACAGGCTTTGTGTGCCTGGGTCACTGGCTCACTGAGGAAGCGGAGGAAAGTAAACTCCCCGGTGGGGGAAAAAAAGAGAGAAAGAGAGAGAGAGAGAGAGAGAGAGAAAAGCAGGCTCTCAGCTGGCGGAGGCCACTGTTTCTTTTTTTCCCTTCTTCCCGCAACAGGTTGAGTTGCTCTTAGATGAGTTCACTAAGCCAGCTGTCGCCGAGTTTTGCAAGAAACCCAGGCTAGTCCTTTCGCGCGGCAGTTCCTTTCACTCGGTTGTTTCCGGGGATAAGCAAGCTCTCTTCAGAATAACCTTAGAGTAAGCCCCATGAGCTCGGTTGACAGGACCAGTCTGGAGCGCAGAGACTTTGTGAGAAAAAATAATAATAATACAAGAGTCCTGTTTGGTATGAAGTAGGTAAGCTCCTGTTGGTGCAAGTATCTGCTCAGAAATACAGTTATGCTGACTGAAGGCAATTGTGGGGAAGCCTGCAATAGCAGAGCGTATAGCAATAGCACTTAGACTTGTATACCGCTTTATAGTGCTTTACAGCCCTCTCTAAGCGGCTTACAGAGTCAGCCTATTGCCCCCAACAATCTGGGTCCTCATTTGACCCACCTTGGAAGGATGGAAGACTGAGTCAACCTTGAACCTGGTGGGATTTGAACTGTCAAACTCTAGGCAGCCGGCTTCAGAAGTAGCTTGCAGTACTGCACTCTAACCACTGCACCAAAGAGGCTCATACCTATGTATTGACTATACTGTATTGAGGGGCAGTTTGTTCAACCTTCTTGGAATATAGTTTTCCCTAAAGTAAGTTGCGGCAAAAATCATAATCTGAGAGTAGCAGCTTTCATTTGGAATAGCCACACCTCAAAGCAGCATTGACTGCAATAACTCAGCCCTTTGTGTTTTTTTTGCATGGAATTCCAAATTCCTCAGAATTCCTTTCTCCTCCCTGCTTTCCTTTCCTCCCACTTTTCTTGAAGTAATTCCTTGTAGTGAACACATATTTATCTTAAAGAAGGCAGATCTGTTGGGCAATGGAACAGTAGAGCAATAGCCAATTGTTTAGTTAGGGCACTCTGTGAAACATTTGATCAGTGAAACAAGCTCTTAATTTCTAATGTAATGGAACAAAATTCATATATGGGGAAGAAGTTAGAAAAAATTCTTAAAGATTGTGATAAAAGAAAATAAACCCTCCCTCCTCTCTCTCTCTTTCACACAATATTCTTTTATTTTATTATTCCCTGAACGGCAACCAACTAGAGCGTTCTTCAAAACTTTGGAACAGCAACATGATTTTCAAACCCTATTTTAAATTCTGTTGTCTGTGTCTTACCTTCAATTTCATTTCCTCAAAGTAAATTGAATTCTACTTGCTTTTTAGAAGCTAAATCTCAACGTAGCAAGCAGCAGGTGAGGTTGTGCAGGCCAGGGGGAGGACATGAAAAAAATGCACTTAGAAACATGCTTAGATTGATTGTTCATTCTGTATACTTTACATACAAATGGTATTCATTCTCTGGTATCTCAAAGAGAGGGCCTGCTGTTTGGACAGATGCAACCAGACAAGCTAGACAATACGAAAGGGACTTCATGTAAGAGAAGGTGCTGTGCTAGAATGAGTGGATAAATCTATAAATTGTAGTCCCAACATTGGAAGATTGTTTTAAAGTTCATAATAGTAACCTTTCTCTAGCCTTTTGATCATTATTAACATATCAAAATTACCCCCTATGTTCCAAACAAGGTCTTCCCAATGGTCAAATTCAGTCCAGGTATCATTTTTTAATAAGCTGGCCAATACTTGATTCTAAACCAATCTCAAATTCTTTATTTCATGTCAAGTAAATATTAATCTAAGGAAGCAGGGATTGACAAAATAAAATGAGCTTCATTTTTAGAAGAAGATAGTCCTAAAAGTGGCACGGGTATTAATAATCCCCAGGCTTGATTATTGAAGTATGCTCTGCTGAAAGCTGTTTTTGTCTCTAATCTGGAAATTTCAGTTGGTACAAAACTTGACAGCCAGATTGGTCTCAGGAAGAACCCAGAGAGGCCAATAAGATTAGTGTTTAAAGCATCACGCTGGCTATCAATTCCTTCCTTGGCAAAATACAAAATGCTGATCATTACTTGTAGAGGGGAACCTGGCTTAAACAGGGGCTATTTGAGAATGCTTCCTTCTCTCTGAACCTGCACATTGATTGCGATCATCTCAAGAGGTTTGTGTATGTGCTGGAGCATATCTGATGGGGACTCTGGTGTTCTGTGTTGCTACTCTGGCTCTTTGCAGTATACTCCCTGCAGAGATGAGTGATGTGACATCTCAGTTCGATTAGTTGTTGTTGTTTTTTTAAGCCCTTAAAGCCTGTATGGGTTTCTAACTGCTGATTTCAAGTTCTAATTTTAAGAATAAATTCGACTTGGCTTTTCCATTTGCTTTTAATTTTTATTCAACTGATTTAAGAATTTCAGTTATTTTAAAAAGAGACTTCGTTAGTCAGTGGGTATAATAAATCAAATAATGCAGTTTCATTGTCAAAGTAATTAAAATTATGCTTGTTGGGTGAAAAAAGTTTGACATTTTAGCTCAGAATAAATAATATCTGTGATTCAGGAACAATGGCTTTTATATTCCCTAATTAATGAGCTCAAATTTAATAGCCTTAGGCACTTATATTTGTTCTGGCTACATTGATATTTGTCTTGCAATGAAATTGTATCTGTTGCAGAAACTCAACTTCGAGCTAAAATCTTGTTGAAATGCTAGTACGGGGATGTATATTTTTATATTCTCAGAATATAATTCAAATTCTTTTTCTCAGAACAATTTAAATTCTTTTCTGTTATTCTAGGTGCAGTTTCATTTAAAGGGCTTTAAGAACTATTGTAGCCTTACTGAAATCCAAATTTATTTACATGTCCATCTCTCAAAAGAATTACTCTGGGTGGCATACAACAAGACTATAAAACAGTTAACATATAAAAACAATTATTTAAAGAATCAAAAAGGCTAAGAGAGGAAACAGATGTTAACAATGAAACCACTTCAATACCTCGATTGTTCTTAAAGGTCACCAAGTCTGATGACATCACCAGGTTTTAAGGGTCTTGTGGAAAAACAATAGGGATGGACCCTGCCTTACTTTGGGGAAGTGGGGTAGGAAGGTATTCCTTAAGGTGGCATAGTGTTCTGACCCAACTGGGTTCCCAAAGAGCAAACACAGACAAAGGCAGCAGCCCCACCTTTTAAGGTTTAATAACGAATTCTGTTCTGAAGGCTGCTTTTCATTAATTACCTCCGACAAGAAAGAGTCTTGCCAAGTTGTTTGTCAAGGCTGCCAAAAACCCAGAGATAAGAACGAATTTACAAAATTCTCCAAACACAAACTAAAATGTCCACCTGTTGAGCCTAAGAGCTTCTTTGCTGTCTGCAAACAATGCTTTTCCAAACCTGGCTTTTATCCTCTTGAGGGAGGAGCCATTACCTTGTAGCCTTACTCCTGAGTCACCTGTGCTGCTGTAATGGCTCTTTCCTCCTAATAATCCTTCGTTCATGTGCACTTGGCACAGGCTCCTCAGGAACCTCCTCATCACTGCTGCCAGCTCCCACAATGTCTGAAGGCAGCAGTCCATTCCCTGGCCTGGCCTCTCATCAGAGACATTGCTCTCCTCAGTCATCTGCACCTACTGCTGACTAACCACAACACATAGAAGGCCTGCCTTCTAGACTTGGCAAGTTCCCTAGCAGATGAAATTTCATAGCATGCCTCTTCTGCCAGATCTGATGGAATGGGGAGATATAATGGGGTAGAGACTGTGGCTCAAATAATGCTAAGTGAATGATGCAGAGATTGCTTGCTAGTATCAAAGAAAAGAAAATCCTTAGATCTGTTTTGTGAAAGCAAAGCCTAATTGATATTATGTATTTTGGATTAACAGAGTAGCTTGGAGTTAATCAGGTACCTTATCAGCAGTAATGCTCCTGCCATTGTTAAATGAGAAACATTGGGAAGGATCTCTTCCATGAGATTTGTTTGTGAAAAATGACCTCAGCACTCAAACTTACATATATTTTATATCAGCTGCCCACTCTTTTAAATTACTTCAAATGCCATATGTAGTCTGAGGTCTGCTTAATGTACTTACTTCAGGATAGACTGGAGTTTGCAAACACTTCAAACCCCCACCCCCCCAAAAAAAAACTACCATCAGGCTGGTTATATAAAACACTTGATAGCAATTTGGGGAGATGTATAAGTGATTTTGGTGTATAAGTGATTTTCAGGTGATTTGTATGTATATAGGTGTTCCTCATTGAATAGTCACTTATACAGCAACTGTTTGAACTTAACAGCACTAAATGAGGTAGACTTATGACAGATCCTGATAGTTGCAGCCATCGCAGCATCCCTGCTGTCAAGTTATCATAATTTGGATGCTTGACAGCTGGACTGCAATGTAGCAATATCCTGGCAAGCAAAGTCAATGGGGAAGCCGGCAGCACATTGAAAATGGGGACCACATATATCTATGGATCACTGCAACTGCAGGGTTTGCCCAACAACTGTCATAAGTCAGAACTGCAGAGGATCTGCTAATTCAGCTTTCCTAGGAACATTTTATTCTTGTACAACATGCCGATCACTTTAATATAAAAGGATCCACTGCATAGCTATAGTACAAGAGATAAATTTACTTATCTACGATATATACGCAAAATATCTTGTGCAATACCTGCATATCTTTTTTTTTCCTGAAATACACGCACTATTTGGACTTCAGCATTGTAAAAGTGAAATTGTAAAGATGGTGATAAATGATTTGAAGCATTTCTAATCCTGCAGTCTTTCCCCAATATTATAAATGTTCAGTTCTGCTTAAAATTGAGAGGTGATCCTTATGTCTACAGTGACATGATATCAAAACTTGTTTTTTTGATTTCACTTCTGATTGGGAAAGCATTTGATCGTGGCATCCTTAAATTTAAAAACAAATAAACATCAGATTAGAGCTGGCCTGATAATGATTTGACCTTCTGTTTGAGAATCAGCACTGTATTTCAATTTCTAGTGCTAGAATTGAGGCCTGACCTAGACTCCTTGAAAGATAAAAGAAGTGACTGTGTCATTAAGAGAAGGCATTTCTATCTTGACTCCTTTTTCTCCTTGGCATAATAGCTCTACAAGTAAAGGATTAACTACAGAAGAGTCTATACACACATGCGGGTTTGAAATTTGCAGAAACAATTTTGGGGTGTAGAATATTTAGACAAATATTTCAATTCCCAGAATGCTTGGCTGAAGAATTCTGGGAACTGAAGTCCACGCATCTCAAAATTCCAAGGTTGAAAAACCCTAGTTTTGTCTTTTGGACACGGGGACTTTTTTTTCCCTTGGATTACATGTGACATTGCTGATGGATATCTGATATGCTTGTTTATTTCCTTCTTCAATCCCTAATTTGCACAAGACTGGCAGCAAGTGCAGTATTTATTCAGTGGGAGATGAACATTCAAGTCATAATAACACCGAAGATAATAACGCCTGTGAACTTTTTCTCCAAAGCGTTCTGATCAGTGATAGCACTGGCCATAATTGATTGGTGAAGAAGCTCCAAGATTGGATTTCAGCGCACACGTTAACTGGGTTTGGAAAAGTCATATTTGAACATGTCTTGTCATTTCTAGTCATATATACTAGAATATAATTTTTGCAGTAACTTGTTGTTAAAGCAATGCTGTCATGATTGATGTTGGGGTTAGGATTCCACTTCATAACAGATTGGCAGCTGGATGGCTTTCTTCGGAAGTTATATCCAGAGTGGATGCCCTTCCATTGGGAAGTTATTACAATGGGAATAACTGAATCAAAGGTATTTCCATACTGCAAAAATAGGAGCTAGCACTCTGTGTTTGGACATTGAAGAAGCATCTGCCTTTAGTTTACAGCTTTGACTTCAGGAGGACAAGTTCTGAAATTGTTGCTTCAATGGGATTGCAGTTTCATCCAGAATAAAGCATTTTCCCAATTCCTAATTTAAAATCACTAATCAATAACTTAAATTTACTGACACTCACTCAGTCCATCACTGTTCCAGAATAGACTTCAGACACCTTCACAGACTGTCCTGATTCAGTAAAAATAGAGAGCTGAGAGTCATCAAGATCTTGATAAGCCTCAGTGGATTTGTGTCAAAATGGAACATTGGAATTGATGGAAATATGGATTAGATTCTGCATGTTGAATGTTGCTGATCTTGTGCTATATTTCTTGCCAATATCACTTTTATTGTACTGACCTTTTTCTTTCTTAGTTATCTAAAACTAGTTTTAATTTTTCGTGGCCAAAATAACCTTCATTTTTATGTCTTCTAAGCCAGGCTGTCTAGAGGCTGTCTAAAATCTTCTATTTATATTTTCTACAGTTGTTCATTGCTTGGTAATATATTTACGAGAGCCAGTGTGGTGTGTGGCTCAGGTATCAGGTTAGAAATAGGAAAACCATGAATTCTAGTCCCACCTTAGGCACATAATCAGTTGGGTGATCTTGGACTAGTCACTTTCCCTCAGCCCTAAGAAAAGGAGGAAACGGCAAACTACTTCTGAAGAACCTACTCAAGAAAACTGCAAGGGCTTGTCTAGGCAGTCTGTGAAAATCAGACATGATTGAACAGAAGAAAAAAATATTTACAGGAATGTTTCAGTGGACTTTAAATTGAATCATATGTCTGTGGAGATTCTCAGTCATCTAGGTCATGGTTATCCAGCTGCCTCTTGAAAAAGCACCTTTGGGACAATTGAATCAAATGGAAAAATTGGAAAATAGGATAAAATATTGAAAAAACGCTGCTGTGAAATATTTGTTGTCTTTTCAAATGAGTGCATTCTACAAGAAAGCTGAATTTAATACATGTAATATTCAAATTGTTATACCGTACAGAATGCAGCAATAGAAACTCATGCAGGTGGTAGCATTTATCTCTTTTTACTCAATCTGAATAAAACTAAGAGTTGGATTAGAGTCTGATTAGTACCTTGGATGAAAGGCCAATCTGGAAACCCAAGTTATATGCTAAGATTGAAAAGCCACCTGAATAGGTGAGAATAGCAGACCACTCCTAGATTATTGTTGAGAAAGTTATGTATAGATGTTCACGAAGCCATCAAAGAGCTGAAAAGCACAAAGAAGATATGATTTAATTATAGACTAATTTCTCAGATTTCTCCATAGTGTTTTGACCCAGGATTCATAAACCGTAATTATTCACAATCTTGTTTTAAAAACAAAGCCTATTTTATTGCAACACTGGGAATTGTTTTCATTCCCAGCCAGAATTAAGCTAAAACAGTCCCCCAAGATAAGCACACACCTTTCAGTTCTGTGAAGTGCTGCCAAAAACAGAAGTATCAAATGAACTAGAAAAGAAACCAACCAAAATACAAGAAAAAACAATCGAACTACAAAGAGCTTCCAGGATGACTTGGAACCGATCGAACTACTTTGCTTCCTGCAAAGGTTTTGTCATCTTGGCCTGACTTTTATCCCTTATGGGAGGGGCAATCACCTCCAAGCCTTACTCCCAAGTCACCCCTTTTGTTTCAGCTGCTCTTGCCTTCTAGCAGCTCTGTGCACACGTGCACTGGGAACAGGCTCCCCTGGGTCCTTTGCCTCGCTGCTGCCAGACTCCGAAGGCTGCACCCTACTCCTCTATGGTTCTGGCCCTATCTCTGCATCAGACGCAGGACGGTCATCTGAGTCCTCTCCAAACTCCCTGACTAGTCCCTGTTTTTCCCCACTGTCTGATTCTGCTGCTGTCTGCACCAGCTGCTATCGAACCACAACACATAGTTCACAGTTTCAATTTTTAATTTGTTGCTTCTTACGACTTTGGAAGAGTGTTTCTGTCTAAAACCCTTTTTGTTAATCCTGCAGAATTTGTTAATTCTGTTTTCTTGGGGTGCTGGTGGTGGTGAAGAAGGGTGACAATAAATAAAGTGTGTTTATGTTTTGTTGTGGGTCTCAGTTAGTAGATTTATTTCAATCCATTTATATCACTCCAACTACAAAACTAAGATATTTATATTTTGACAATGTCTTTGGGCACTTATATAAGAATAAATTATACTAAGTAGTTTATACAGCTGCTTAGAATTCTAGTATGTATTCCTCCTGGGAGATTTTTGCCCTAAAAGATTATGTAAAATATTGAAATAAATGAATAAATATGACAAAGAGTACACTTGTATATAATTAGCCATGAACCAACCAATTTGTTATGTTTGAATCCTCAATCATGTAGAGAGCTATCATGAATAGAAGGCGCTCTGCTCTAGAGAATAGAATAAGCGGGAAGGGACCTTGGAGGTCTTCTAGTCCAGCCCCCTGCTCAAGCAGGAGAACTTACACCATATCAGACAAGTAACTGTGTAGTCCAGGGGTGGGATTCTACCAGTTTGCACCTATTCGCTAGAACTGGTTGTTAACATTCTAAGCAGTTCGCCAAACCAGTTGAAGAAATTACTGGCTTAATCCTGTAAGGAAGGCAGGAAGGAAACATTCTGGTGTTGCTTACAGAAACTGCCTCTCCATTAACCCTTATTACATTCTTGGCAGGACTAGACTTCCTGTCTCAGGAACTTCTCTGGAGTTTTTTTCCCCTTCTTTGCTGGTACCTTGCTTGTAATTCAAAGTTACAATGGCACTGAAAAAAGTGACTTATGACCATTTTTCACACTTACAACTGTTGCAGCATCCCCACAGTCCATGAGAGGCCAGGCGAGGAGATGCGTGCCTCGATGTGAGTGATATTGAGTTGGCCACACACAGCCAATAACATGACCACCAAGCCATGACCACCCAGTCACATGACCACCAAGCCACGCCCACCACCCAAGCCATGCCCACAGAACCGGTTGTTAAAAAATTTGAATCCCACCCCTGGTCTAGTCTCTTAAAAACATCCAGTGATAGAATGCCCGCGATTTCTGAAGGCAAGCTGTTCCTCTGGTTAATTAGGAAGTTTCTCCTTAATTCCAGGTTGCTTCTCTCTTTGATTAGTTTCTATCCATTGCTTCTTGTCCTGCCCTCTGGTGCTTTGGAAAATAAGTTGACCCCCTTTTCTTTCTGGCAGCCCCTCAAATACTGGAATACTGCTATCATGTCACCCCTAATTCTTCTTTTCTTTAGACTAGCCAAACATAATCCTGCAGCCGTTCTTCACATGTGTTAGTCTCCAGGCCTTTGATCATTTTAGTTGCTCTTCTCTGAACTTTTTTCAAAGTCTCAACATCTTTTTTTTTTAGTATGGAGACCAAAATTGGTTGCAGTATTCAAGGTGTAGTCTTACTAGGTTTTTATAAAGCGGTACTAATATTTCAGGTGTTCTTGATTCTATGCCTCTGTTTATACAACCCAGGATTGTATTAGCTTTTTTGGCTGCCGCTGCATACCTCTGGCTTCTATTCAAGTGATCATCCACTAGGACTCCAAGATCCCTTTCACAGTTTGTGAGCCTCGTCTTGCCTAATCTGTACTTACACCTTTGATTTTTTTTCCTGCCTAAATGTAAAACTACTTTTCCCCACATTGAAATTTATTTTGTTGGATAGGGCCCATTGAGAAGGCTGTCTTCCAAAACAGGAAAAACAAACTGAAAATGATGGAATTAGCATGCTAAGGAGTTTATAAACACGGATGTTCTATTGCTACTTGCCCAAAGAGGTCCAAAATTACCATACTTTCTTCAGTTCATAGAGTTTATGTTACATTGGCTTGAATAGAGCTGAAGTTCCTTCTGCAGATGGTTCCCTAATGACTTCTAAAGTAGGACTTGCATATAGATAATTATACTAAATTAGTAACTCATCATCATTTGAGTATTTTAGCGCTACCTGATTTTGAATGTGTGGTTTATTTATTTATTTATTTATTTATTTTATTTATTAGTTTTATATACCGTCCCTCTCCCTGCAGGG
Source organism: Bungarus multicinctus (assembly GCA_023653725.1). NCBI lineage: Eukaryota > Metazoa > Chordata > Lepidosauria > Squamata > Elapidae > Bungarus > Bungarus multicinctus. The sequence continues at coordinate 8,985,915 of CM042848.1, read as the reverse complement.
ACTCGGAGCAGTGTACAGCCAAAGTTAAAACACAGTGCAAATACAATATTTAAAAAACAATTTAAAAAGATTAAATAAGGTGGCTAAAAGATAAAAACTCAATCGAGAATATAAAAGACTGAAACCAATTAAAACCATTTTAAACCCCTATAAAACCCTAGGCCAGACCGGCTTGATGAAATAGGTATGTTTTCAACGCGCGCCGGAAGGCCAAAAAGTCAGGGATGGTCCTCATCTCTGGGGACAATTCGTTCCAGAGGGAGGGTGCCCCCAAGGAGAAGGCCTGCACCCTCGGGGTCGCCAGCCGTCCAGCCGGCAGCACCCCGAGGAGGCCCGCCCTATGGGAGCGCACTGGGTGACGGGAGATTGATGACAGCATTAGGCGGTCCCGTAAGTACCCAGGGCCCAAGCCATGGAGCGCTTTAAAGATGGTCACTAACACCTTGAATCACACCAGGAAGGCTACCGGGAGCCAATGCAGCTCGTGCAAGAGTGGCATAATATGGGAGCTCTCAGAAGCCCCCAAAACCACCTGCGCGGCTGCATTTTGCACCAACTGGAGCCTCCTGGTGCTCTTCAAGGGAAGCCCCATGGTTGGGGTTTTCTAGTGTGTTGAATGGAGGACTTCTCCTTTAAGTAGAGACCTTTGACTTAGAAAGCTACAAAAATGTGCAAAGCTAGGCATACCCCTTTTATTACATCCCTGTATTTTGTCAGCATTCCTCACATTTATTATATTATTTGTTGCTAATTGCGCTGCACTTAATATATCATTGACACATTCCATCAAGAAAGAAGGAATATCTGTTAAGTGATGTTATGAAAATAAGCAAATTTTTCTCTTCTTCAAATAGACATTTTGTATCTCAGCCATTCTTTGCCCTCCAAATTCCCATCCACCTTATAGTGACACCTATAGATTGTACCTCACCAAGGGGAAATATATTTTTTATTTATTTTTTATTTTATTTGGTTTGTCAATTGCTTCCAAGATAATAGGTATAAGTAAAAAAAACATAGTTATCAATACATGGGTACCTATAAGAAAAATAAAAGAAACAATAGGACAGGGATGGTAAGCACGTTTTGGTACGTTTATGCATGCCCCCTACAGACCTCTTAGGAAAGGGGTGAGATCAATAGTAGACAGTGTAAGGTTAAAGTTTTTGGGGTTTGGGGAAGAAACCACAGAGTCAAGTAGAGTATTCCAGACATTGACCACTCTGTTGCTGAAATCGTATTTCCTGCAATCAAGTTTGGTGCGATATACCTTGAGTTTGTATCTATTGTTTGCTCTTGTGTTGTTATGGTTGAAGCTGAAGTATTCATTGACAGGTAGGACATTGCAATGTATGATTTTATATACTATACTTAGATCAGACCGAAAGCGGCGTAGTTCTAGGTTTTCTAGGTCTAGAATTTCAAGTCTGGTGGCATAAGGTATTCTGCAACAAGTAGAGGAGAACTCTTCTTGTGAAGTATTTCTGGACTTTCTCAACTGTGTTAATATCAGATACGTAATGTGGGTTCCAGACTGATGAGCTGTATTCAAGTATTGCTCTAGCAAATGTTTTGTATGCTCTAGTTAGTAGTGTAATCTTACCAGAGAAAAAGCTATGTAAGATTAGGTTAACAACTCTTAATGCCTTTTTGGCTGTGTAATTACAGTCAGTAAACACACCTGCTTTCTTGCACAATGGTTTTGTAAAGAGTTCTTGCTTTCAGAATGGAAATATGATGCTTTCTGAACAAGGAGCTTTTAGTCATCAAAGAATTTTTCTAACGTTGACACCATTTCCTGAAGGAAGTGAACACCCCACTGAATAGGCATGGACTCACAGGAATCTGAAACTCTTTTAGGAATCTGAAATACCCTCCCATAGCACCAGGACACAACTTGATTCTCATTTCAACTTTCACATCTTTATTTTTATGAAAATAAGCAGGCCGATGCCTGCCATAAAAACCAACATATTTATATCCTGAAGCCTTCTGTTACCATCTTGCACTTGGAAAACTTTGCATTGCTGCCTGGAGCTCCATCCATCATCCATACTCAGCAAGAGTTGGACATGTGTGGGCTCAAATAAATATTTTCAAGGTTTCCCAGAAGAAATCTTATAGATCTGCTATTGCAGTCAGCCATTAGGAGTGTTTAAAACAATCTGTTTATGAGTGTTTAAAATGATCCACCTTTGTCCCATGAAGTGTTGGTATTGTTAGCCTTGCAGTAAGCACAGATCAAGATTATGCAAACTTTTATCCACCAAGCACATTGGACTGCTGCATTCCTTCTCTCTCCACAAGGACTCTCAACACTTTCCTTAGATATTACATTATGTGTCAAGGTCCTGATAGCGTTTATCTTTTTAAAAAGAAAAGCATTTATTTTATTGCTGATAGTGACTATCTTCTGCATCTGAAGCTGTCTGCTTATTCAGCATGTTCCGATCCTAGGATCTGCCAAATAATCTTTACTGAAAAGACCACAATTCTTAGGTATGTTGGTGAAGTCTTGGTGGTGTTAGATGTGAAGGTCAAATTCTCCTTTATCCATTGGCCTCAAACTGATGGTGAAACACAGAGGATAAATATAATATAAATATAATATAAAACCGCACCAAACTTGATTGCAGGAAATACAACTTCAGCAACAGAGTAGTCAATGTCTGGAATACTCTACCTGACTCTGTGGTTTCTTCCCCAAACCCCAAAATCTTCAACATTAGACTATCCACTATTGACCTCACCCCTTTCCTAAGAGGTCTGTAGGGGGCGTGCATAAGCGCACCAAAACGTGCCTACCGTCCCTGTCCTATTGTTTCTTTTTTTCTTATTCATATCCATTTCATGTATTTATAACCATGTTTATACTTATACCTGTTATCTAATAATTGTTTGACTAAATAAATAAATAAATACATAAATAACTTTTGATGCTGAGTAAACTGCCAATAAGACAATAGCCTGACCTCCCTATGATTGAATTTGCTGATAATGAGTTCTCCCCTCAGTTGAGGTATCATTCTCCAGGCCATTTAAGGCTACCACATACTCTTTTTTTCTAAATGCATCCCTACCCTTCCCAGGGCTCCCTGTTTTTTCCAGAAACTACAAGTAATGCATGCCACCACATGGAGCAACTTGATTGTTCCAAGGCTGCCTACAAGCTGTCTTATATATTTGGGTTGCCTCTCACCTTCATTTGTGTCTCCCCTCCATGCAACCAATTAAGAACCCGGCTGCCAAGTTTATTTTGTGTACTTACACAGATCAAATCTGCAGCTCCCGGTATATAGGAATGACCTTGGGAGACAAGAGGAAGAGCCACAGAATAGACAATGAACATGTAATAGATGTAATAAAGACCACAGAAGGAAGGAAGGGAAATATTTCAAAAGGCACCCTCCCTGGTTTTCCAGAGAATAAAAGAAAAGGAGAGAGTAGTACTCTGAGGCTTGTAAAATTAATCCAGACAAGAAGTACAACAATGAATACTAGTTCATTTTAATTGTAAGGTTATATTACCATAATCTAGCATGTCTCAGAGTTTTACTCCTTTGCTTTTACTCTGTAGAAAATGGGGGAGTTCCACTGAAACGCTTCTCATGCCTTCAGTTTCTGTAAATACCTTTTACATTTAGTCTACACCTCTTCCTCCTATGCCTCAGAGTCCTTCCCACGTACAATTATAGAAAGTCACAAAGAGACTCTAGTGCTTTGTATTCATTTAATGGTCATCCAGGCCACTTATGGTGGCTTTAGCCAACTTTACAGAAAGATAGACAACAGCTCTTCACAGTTCAGGTAATGCTTGCCACCTTGCAATTTGTTGAATGCCTCAGCGAACCTCTTGGTTCATGCTAAAAGCTTTCTAATGCAATTAAATGGTTTTTTCTTTTGTGAAATGTTTGGTAGGTATTGAAGTGAAAGCCCTGCATCAGCCTAAATTAAAACACTTCTTTGAGAGAATACTTTTTCTATTTGTATTGATAAAAGCTTGCCAAATACTTTCTGTGGGACTACAACACTTTATTTTGTGAGTTAGGTTTTGCTAATGAACTAATGTTAATTGTTTTGAAATGCAATGAGTGTTAATTCACTTTTCTTTCGTTGGATGCCAATTGAGGTCAGCTCTGCTCATAATTGGGAAGTAACAGGTCTACCAAGAAAAATGGAGTTTTGAAATAGCAGTTGTCACAGAGCATTGGGCTAGTGATTTGCTTTATTTAAATAGCTTACATTTCAACTGACTTAATTCCTGCAACTAATTATTTCTCATTTCATTTGGGAAGCAATTTGTGAGCAAAATATTTGGTTAATTTGAAAATTTATCTGTCGTGACAAATGGTTATTTTTTTCCTTCACTTAGGTATATTTGAGTCTTTCTAGTATCTCTTTCTTTGGCCTAATATTATATCATGCATAACTTAAAGGGAAGGAGGTTCAATGAATTAATAAATCGACAATAGAATATAAGCTGGTCTATTTCTATTGATGAACATTGTGTTTAGCTTGTATTGGGGAATTAACAACTTCTGGGTTGTAATTTCTGAGACCTAACAGAATGCAAAACATTAATTTACTGATTAAAAGAAACCCCTGATTATAACCAATTCTGGGAGCTTTACATAATAAAAAGTCAGAGCAATAAAATAAAAACATGATACTCTTGCAGGGAAATATACATACATAACAAGAGCTCACCTACTATTTTGTATTAGGGCCCGAGAGAATAGCTAACTTTTCATGGCCTCTAAGAGAAGAGATAACGCCCAAGGCTCCATTGGGTGACACGAAATATGTCTGGATTTCAGCTCCCAGTTGTTTATAGTGTACATCAATCATTTTATTATTATAGGAGGCTGTTTTTCATTAGAAAAGGAAAGACACTGTCAGTATCAGCCTAGTCCTATGATGGATTGTTCCATGGAAATGCCACTCCAGTTTTTTTCCTCCTTGGTGCCCTTTGGCAGTGTCAGGTATCTGCTCTCATAATCTCCAGTTAACTAGCTCCAATTCACACATTGTACTGAATCATTATGTGATTTGCTTTGTTAAAGAAACCGTGGCTTTGTGTAGTACTTGAACCCCAGCCATTATCTAACATATTTGGATGATAGCGTCTAGTGAACATGGCTTACTTACTGAGTGAGACCTTCTTCTCCCTTACATATTATTTATCCATGTACAGAAATTCTTTTTTTTTTTTTAAAAAAAGCATGGAGAAATACAACGTCCCTCACATATGAAGGTTTATAGCTCAGGCGTTTTATTTTCCCTTCCTCCTATTGTGAAAATAAAGCCATTCCATAGCTATTCTGTGATGCACGGCTTCCAGCCTGGACAGGGACTATGCAAACCATCTTTCATTCCAGAAATCAGGTATCCTGCTTAATGTTCTGTGTGCTAATGAAGATTGTTGAATCTTTCAGAAAATATATTGTTCTTGCCCTTCATGCCACATTGCCTCATAGTGCCTTTGTAGTAGGACGGCGTTTACAGAATTTTGAATCTATATAAGTTTTTTTTTTTTTTTTACAAATGATAAATCTATAATTGGATGTCCTGGGATATTATAATCATTAGAAAGGCCAGTGGGAAGCCTCTCCATGGTATTTATTTATTTATTTAATTAATTTATTTATTTATATGCCGCCCTTCTCTGGAGACTCAGGGCGGCTTACAGTCTATGGAGCACCATGCTAAGTGCTCGGCAATAGCCTTCATTCCGTTGTATATGCCTGCTTATTACTAGGATTTTTGGTCCCCCCAAGCGGCATTTTTCCATGTCAGCTTATTGCCCCCAACAATCTTGGGTCCTCAATTTACCTACCCCGAGAGGATGGAAGGCTGAGTCAACCTTGAGCCTGGTGGGATTCGAACCTGCACTAATTGCAGGCAATTGAGCTAAGTGCTAGATGATTTAACAGCCTGCACCACCAAGGCTACCTTAAATATAACTAGAGTGGATTAGGGAGTAAGGGGCTTTCTCTCTTAACTGAGGTGAAGTACAAGTTGTCCTCAACTTATGACCACAGTTGAGTTCAACATTTCTGTTGCTAAGCAAGACAGTTAAGTGAGTTTTTGCCCCATTTTATGATCTTTCTTGCCACAAGTGTTGTGAATCAATGCAGTTATGGGAGTTGAGTGAATCAATTGGTAGTTCAATTCTTCATGCTTGTTTCACATGATAATCTCATTCACATCTGTTTGTAGATTATGCAGCAATTAAATGTTTTTAAAAGATGTATCAAAAAATGTGCCTCACTTACAGAAAAATCTGTGAGGAGAAATGGACTGAGAGACGAAAAGTAAGTTACTGTCCTTTCCCAGTGCACCCCCCCCCCACATGAGTGGGATTAACCTTGTTTATTTCATACAGCCAACCTTATAGTCATTCCCAGGTGCAAACTCTGCACAGGCAGCCCCTTAGAGTCAGTTTCCAGCAACTTCTCTGACTGAACGTAGCAAAAGCAATCGGAAAAAGAGAAGATACCGTCTTTTCCATATCTTAGGTACAGGGACAATGCCAGCAAGGTGAATTAATGAACTCTGCTCAGGATGACAGCAACTGCCAACTGCAAGGCCTAATGAAAGCAACCATAACTCTTCCTACGCCAGGCACGGTGAAGGCAATTCGGGTTCAATGGGTTCAATACACAACAAAGGCAACATGGCTTCTACAGGTTCAAGGCATGACTAAAGCAACTTGACTTAAGTGGATGCAAGGCATAATGATGGCAACATGGTGACAATAAGTTCAAGACAATGAGTCACAGGCATTCACAAATTGACAGATTAGGAAGGTTGTCTCTGACAACCACCGGATTCCAAGTGCCGAGGTAAATAGGCATTCCTGTGCCTGTCTCATTAGGAGGGGCAAGGCTTCCTCTTTGCAAATTGCATTGCCAACCTCCATTCACCTCCCTCTACTTAGCTCTGCAACCTGGGATCTGGTAGGGGTAGATCCTAGGGTAAGTCATTTTGGATTTGTCTGCTGAGCTTCCAGAATATACCAGACTTGTTATCACATTACTATAGTAACAAGATATGAGTGTCTTGTGATGTTTGATTTACTGCGCATGTGTGCAGGGGAGGAGTTTTACTTCATCTTTTACTCTTCACTTTACTTTCATTTGCTTCTTAGAATGTACTGCTTTTCCTTGTTCTCCATAGTTATGTGTAAATAAAGTATGCTGGCAACAGAAAAACACGATTCATTTCCTCTAATTTATGAAGCTGAATTTTTCCGCTTTGACAGAAACCCCTTCTTTTCTGTGCTGACTGGCTGCAGCTGAGTCTCTTCTTTGGCCCGCACAACTGGCTGGTTGTCCTTGCTGACCAGCTGCAGCTATACCTTTCCTCTGGCCTATGCAGCTGGCTGTTTGTCCAACCACTCTCTCACAGATTCCCCCAATGTTCCCAGCATAAGCTTCGCCTTGACCATCCAATTCTGCCACCGAGCCTTCCATGTCCTCCTGGTGCTCCCCTTAGTCCCTTTCAAATGTCCCCAGAGGCGATTCTTCCTTGCCATCCTTGGCGCCCGGGGGAGCCATCACAGATCTAATAAGATTCTGTTCAGTAGAATTGTAGCTTTAGTGAACATGCAAATGGCAGTGGATATCATTTCTATATTTTCAAAGGTATCACAAGCCCACACCTTCTCCAAGGTGTTTGCCTGCATGTGTCCAGCTGTTTGCCTGCATGTGTCTGAAACAGAACTTATTTGGAAAGCAAAGTTAAATCAGTGATAGAGACTAGTGATGGGAGTAGCACTAATGGTCAACTTTCTCAGGTAGATCGGGTAACAAACAGGGCCAGCTGAGCTAGTTCTACTTTTTGGTAAGGCTACATTATATATCCTGCAAGTTTGAAAGTACAAGTCTCCCACTATCTCCTTTACAAGCCCAAAAGTTAAGAAGAAACCCATCCGAGCCTCTTGCTTTGCCACTTTCCAGCTTCAGACTCTGGCCTCTCTTGTCTCACCATTCCCTAGGCAGCATTTCTTCCTCACTTCTTCCCATATACCATTGCAACCACAAATTGGAGCAACAGCAGCACAGGTCAAGATAGGAAATAGTCTAGATGTCAGGATTCGGGCAGTTACTCCAATTAAATCATGGGCCTCCAGCCACACTTCCAAAACTAAAAAAGATTTATTGGAAGTTAACATTCTACCTCCGGCATTAACCTGGGCGTAGCCAACTCGGAGATACACGTTTTATGTTTTGACACTAGATCACGTTAGAAGCTATTATTTTTAATTGAATTTTTATGCTGCGACAATTGTGCATCGCTCAGTGGTGCACAAATATAAAACTTATGTCTGGAACAGAAATATAGGAAAACCTCATATGAAACCCAATATTGCCCCTGTGATATGGGTACCATAGAAATCACAGCTCATGTTCTTTTGTATTGCCAGTTCTACAGGGACCACCAGTTGATTACCCCTCTTTCATTTAAATTTCCAGGGCAAATAATCAAAATAAATTTATTTCTCTAAAAGTAGCAAAATTTTGCTACATTATGTCTAAATGTCTTGCCCACAAATAGTTGCTAATAGTTTTTGTTGTTAGGAAATAGTTCGTCCATTGTATTGATTGTACTTTTATTGGTCAATGATCAAAACAAAGTTGTTCTCCTTCTCCACCTTCTTCCTTCCTTCCTTCCTTCCTTCCTTCCTTCCTTCCTTCCTTCCTTCCTTCCTTCCTTCCTTCCTTCCATTTATAATACAATAAAACAATTAAAATAATAAGGCTAGTTGCTTGTTTATAGCTGATGATTAGAGGAAGAATTTGGAATTTGCATTGGAAAGTTTTTTTGTTTTAGTATTATTCAAGTGTTGAATACTGTTCCACATTTGTGCGTTTTATACTGTGGTGCTCAGTTTCATAGCTGCAGGAACCAACAACCAGGTCTTAAGAGGTTAGTCTCTCACACAAACAGGACACAGCCAGCCAGAGCAGAGACCTTGAATTCCGTTCCCAGGAAACTCAACTTCATGGCACAGTTTCTTCTTATTTACACAACTCTGCCAAATCATTTTTTTTTTAAATTAAATGTTTACACTGAGTTTTTATAAAACTGCCTTGTATAACTTATTGCCAAACAAACCTGATTTCCTTGTTGGTGTTCCTTAAAGAAAATAGTCAGGGATTTAAGAAGCAGAAACAAATTATTCTTATGATGTCTGCAGAAATTGTATCACAGGTTTGACTGACAGCTTGAAGGATGGATTTTGAGATGCCCTAAATTCCAATGTGATACTTTTTTCATTTTTATTTTGGCACCATCCAGTCAGTATTAACTCCTGGCACCTGCCTAGATAGATCTTTGTAGTTCTCTTGCAAGTCTTTCAGAAGTTGTTTGCCATTTACTTCTAGTAGGGATGAGAGAGAATGACTGCCTATGCTCATCTACTGACTTTGCCCCTAAAGTAGGAGTAGAACTCCCAGATTCTAATTTGGTGCCTTAACATCTACGCCAAACTGGCTCTCTTTTTAAAGTTTTTTTTTTTAAGTCAACTTTTCAATAATAGCAGTTCCACATGCCCCTGTCGGAATCTGACTCAGAGGAGGAAGCCGAACAGCTGACGTTGGCTGTGGAAGAACCTGGGAAAGGACAAAATCCGGCTGGGCAGAGCAGGAGAGAGGTAGAACAAGGGAGAGGGAATTCAGAGGAAGACCCAGGCCCACCCCCTAGGGCACACAGGGAGGAACGGAGAAGGGAGCAACTTGGGTTGCGTGGCTTACGGGGGAGGAAAGGGCCCCAATTCCCTTCATTAGCTGCAGCTGGGAGCACAGTGTATTAAAAAGGCAAGCTGTGTGCAGCAAGCTTTTGGGAGCAAACGTGACTTTTTATCTGGTATCATTGTGGCGTATCTCTGTTCCTGGCATCTTCCCAACTGTGTGAGTTTTGTCGAGCTTTCAAGTCTGAAATTCCTGCTCCTGTCCTACCAAACTACTTCAGTTGGGTTTGTTTGGATTTTAAGTTACAGTTTGTGTGTACCTTGTTTTGGATGGAATTTTCTACAGTCAAAGGCTGTTCGTGGGAGAGTTTTTCTCCAGCCTGAAGGTAACCTGGACATTGGGAGCAAAGTTGGAGTTAATAAAGGGACTCTTATTGCTATCTTGCCTTTGTGCCACGCCCTGGGTCATCACACTTCCTTGAGAATAGTTGCATTATTAGCCATTCAATTGCAAATTTTATATATAGTGACTGGAGGAAATATTTATGCTTTTGTGAATCAGGAACATAATTCAAATTGTTAGTGCATACTGCAGGATGCAGTTCTGGCTGTGCAGCCACATTTTTTAAAAGAATTGCTCAGAAGTTCTTAGATAAAAGTTGTAAAACAGGAAAGAAACTATTGTCTGATTTATCTAAGGTATTTGAAGAATGTTGCAAGTAAGTATATTAATATAAATTGTGTAATTAGGAGATGCTATGATATGGATCAGATTTTCAGCAATTTTTAAAACATAATTCAAAACTATTCCTTTTTAAATAGTTTGTTTTACATCTAAAGAGAAAAACAACTAAAAGTATATAAACACAAATTAATTATCCTGTCTTAATTAAGGTAACCTTACATACATATTTTTGTAATGCTATACAATTAAGCTAACTTAATTCCAACTTCCCTTGTTAAATACATTAATATATACAGTCCAAATGTGGAAATAGTCTTCCAGTTAAGATTTCCAATAGTAAAATGCTTGTTTGAATATGGAAAGAGAGATAGAATTATAGTTTTCAGGATATAATAATAAGAGTCAGTTGTTGAGATGGGCTTTATAGAAATCAAATAAATAGATATTAATTAGTCTAAAAAGGATGTGATATTTTTGGTCTCCAGTAAATTGTCAGAGCTTTCTCTTTGAGTAACATTGATTTTTTTCCCCATGTTACATAAAGCCTGAATTCATTCTCTTTTTTCTTAGAACTATCAGGCTGACAGAGACTGTGTCTATAAATCAGCATATTTTACCCTTTTAGTCTTTCATGTTACTGTCATTCCTTTATATACCATTTTATTTTACATCACGCTACTTATCGGCCTTACAGTTGCAATATTAATATTAAATATAGTTTTCTCTGTAAATTTTAGTGATAAGGTGATTTTACATTTCACATTTTACTTATAATAACTGTCCCAAAGGTGCTTTTTCAAGAGGCAACTGGACTTTCTGGGTTTTCTTGGAAGATGTTTTACTTCTCATCCAAGAAGCTTCCGAGCTGAAGAAGCTATTTGGATGAGAAGCAAAATGTCTTCCAAGAAAAACCAGAAAGTCCAGTTGCCTCTTGAAAAAGCACCTTTGGGACAGTTAGCGTAATGATCTGGGTGACTGAGAATCTGCATAGACACTTACAGTAACCATTGTTATCTATGCCATAGATTTTATCCCATAATCTTATACAAATTACACAACTCTCTTCTGTTGTCTTTATAGAATTAATCTGACAGTCTTGATGGTCATTGCCATCACAATTTTGTAGTCAGTATAGCCAATTTTAGTAGTATATAGATTGGATTGCAGCAGCTGGCTGTTGTTTTATTATTGACGTGTTGTGTGATGAGATGGTTATGCTGATCAATAACTGTAATGCTATATATGGGAATGACCTTGGCAGATGGAGGGAGAGGCTGCCTAGGGAATGGTCTGATAAGAGAAGGCATAGCCCACAGCTGCATAATGGGCAGAAAAACTGGCTCAGAAGGGCCTTCCCTCCAGGGGTGGGTATCTACCGGTTCTGTCCACCTCTGTAGAACCGGTAGCTCTGAAGAGCAGCAGACATAAAACCGGTTCTATGTCTGCTGATGTTTTTGCCCACCTGGGCTCTTACCTGACTTTTATTTCCTGATTTTTTCAACTTCAGCTGCCGTGCGAGGCACAGCTGCAGTTAAAAAAGTAGGAAAAAAGGGCTTTTTGAAAGGCTGCTTCTCTGCATGCAGCACGCTGATGACGATTTACAGACGCCCGGCCAGCAGCGTGCAGGGAAGCACATCATAAATCACCAAACCTCGTAAATAGATCCCACCCCTGCTTCCCTCCCTTCCAAGTTTTCAGATTGTAATGGAAATGGTGGGAAATTTGTGCTTTCAGGCTTCTAAGATTCTGTTCATAGAGTCCTACAATAAAAAAAAAAGGCTCATCTGGTCATGTTTCCCATCTGGTCTACCTTGAAAGCTGACAGTGACCATGATAATAATACTCTTGTTCCTCCTGTTTTGGGGCACAGGACAATTTCTTAGTTGCTGTGTGGCTAGAGACAATGACTCCTTTCTTGAGTAGAAAAACCAACCGTCTTTCTGCCTTCCCTTTAGATCAGGGGTTGCCAACTTTTTGGACCTCAGGGACCACCAAACTCATAATTTTAAATCTCAGGGATCACTAACTGGTTCTGTGGGTGTGGCCTAATTTGTGGGTGTGGCTTGGTGGTCATGTGACTGACTGAGCATGGCTTGTATGTAAATATTATAAATAATTATATAAATATTGATTTTTTTTATATAAAAAAGCAACTTTTACCCAAAATCAGGCAAAGCAGGCAGGCAGATCGAGTTGCTCACAGAATCACAGATTCACTTAGAGATCTGTGTTTCTGCCATCGGCTAGCTGAGTCTGCACTGCTTCAGTCCTAAGGAAGGTTTGGCTCTGTTAAAAGCAGAGCTGAAGATCTAAAGATTAGCTTAGAAAGCAAGAAATCCAACGATTTCCTGCTTCCTAGCTAATCGAAATCTCCCAGTACAGCAGAACAGCTGATGGTTGGAAAAAGGAAAAATAGTAACTTAGCAGGCAGGTTTTCCAGGGAGAGGAGTGAGTAGGCGGGGACGGTTCCTGTGGGCCATGTGGGCGTGCAGCCTTGTGTTCCCACGCAGCCTGGATTAATTGCTTTGAGGGGTGCTCTGGGGGTGACATTTCTCTGTGGCCCACCAAAATGTTCTTGGTTGGTGACCGCTGCTCTAGAACAGGGGTCGCCAACCTTTTGGACCTCGGGGACCACCAAACTCATAATTTTAGATCCCAGGGACCACTAATTGGTTCTGTGGGCGTGATCTAATTTGTGGGTGTGGCACGGTGGTCATGTGACTGGCTGGGCATGGCTTATATGTAAATATTATAAATATTTATATAAATATTGAATATTTTATAAAAAAAGAGCAACTTTTACCCAAAAGTCATAAAATTTGCTAGCAAGCAAACTCACAAAATTAACTCACAACACACCATGTATGTAAATATTGAATTTTTTTATTTAAAAAAAGAGCAACTTTTATCCAAAATCAGGCAAAGCAGGCAGGCAGATTGAGTTGCTCACAAAATCACAGATTCATTCAAAAATCTGTCTATCTGCCATTGACTAGCTCAGTCTGTCACATAAAATTTGCTTGCAAGCAAACTCATAAAATTTGCTAGCTAGCAAACTCACAAAATTAACTCACAATACACCATGTATGTAAATATTGAATTTTTTATTTTAAAAAAGCAACTTTTATCCAAAATCAGGCAAAGCAGGCAGTTTGAGATGCTCACAGAATCATTCAGTGATCTATCTATCTACCATCGGCTAGCTCAGTCTCTCAAATTTGCTTGCCATGAATCTGCACTGAATTTGCTTGCAAACAAACCTTCAGTCCTAAGGGAGGTTTGGCTGCGCTTAGCTAGAAAGCAAGAAATCCAACCAATTCCTGCTTCCTACCTAATCTAAATCTCCCAGCGCAGCAGAACAGATGATGGTCGGAAAAAGGAAAAAGCAATTTAGCAGACAATTTTGCCAGGTAAGGAGTGAGTGGGCGGGGAGGGTTCCCGCAGGCCATGTGGGCTGAGAAGCCTTGTGTTTCTGGGCAGCCTGGATTAATTGCTTTGGGCGGGTGCTCTAGGGGTGACATTTCTCTGCGGCCCACCAAAATTTTCTCGTAGCCCACCAGTGGGCTGCAGCCCACCGGTTAGTGACCACTGCTCTAGAACACCTTCAAAAGGAGGGGAGTGACTTGGAGAATACAGGATTAGCAAAACAATTTTGAGGATTAGAGGTTTTGTTTATGTTCAGAAGAGATAAATGTGTTTGGACCAATTAAGTGTGATAGTTTCCTAGATGGAAGGAATTCTCATACAGAGACTTGGTTTTGCATAAGTAAATGGGCATGAAGATTTCAATAAACTGTTACCATGGGCAGGAGAAATGTCTCTGGAATGTCAGTCTTCCCCTTCTCTCAGTTAAATTAATCTATGCTCCAGATATATGCTTGCCTTAACACCAAGCCAGAACTAAACAACCTGCATTACATAATACATGAACCTAGTTTTTAGGCCCACAATACTTAATTCAGCTTTGATTATTTAAAACTGACATTCATCATAAGGAGCAGTAACTTGTAGGACTATATCATAGATAGTCTTCTAGAAGTTCTTAAATAATTTCAGTAATTCTGTGTAGTATTATGGTGTCCACATTTATTAAAATAAGCTATAGTAAATAATTCTGATTTCTGGTCCTGTTTGTGCCTTGATCATTGGCAAATGTTAACACATCTACTTATCACATTATCCCCTTCTATAATAAGCAACATTAGGCAAAGTACAGAAAAATAGTAAGAAATAGTAAATAAGAGAAATTAGAGACATGAAAAAGAAAAGAAAATAGGGCAAAATTATTTACCATACTATTCCTCTCAAAATCACTCTATCCTTGTGAACCATCCTAGTTTCTACCATATCCATTATCTGGATCATACAATGATTTTTGTTTTTAACCGTCTCATCTTTTACTCATATTTAGGATCTTATCCAGGGGTGGGATTCTACAGGTTCGCACCTATTCGTTAGAACTGGTTGTTAACATTCTAAACAGTTTGGAGAACCGGTTGTTAGAAGAAATTACTGGCCTAATCCTGTAAGGAAGGCAGGAAGGAAACATTCTGGTGTTGCTTACAGAAACTGCCTCTCCATTGACCGTTATATATTCTTGGCAGGACTGGACTTCCTATCTTAAGAACTTCTCTGGAGTTTTTTTTCCTCCTTTCCTGGTACTTTGCTTGTGCGAAGTGACCGTTCAAAGTTACAATGGCACTGAAAAAAGTGACTTATGACCATTTTTCACACTTACGACTGTTGCAGCATCCCCACAGTCATCAGAGACCAGGAGAGGAGATGCGTGCCTTGATATAAGTGATCTTGAGTTGGCCACACCCAGCCAGTCACATGACTACCAAGCCATGCCCACCAACTAAGCCATGCCCACAGAACTGGTTGTTAAAAAATTTGAATCCCACCCCTGATCTTATCTACTCCGTCCAACCACAACTTTGTGTTCTCCTTCTTCTCTGCCCCATTTATTCTTCCCTCTTAACATTTCGTTCGCTGCTTGATCCTCTTTACTTCTCTTTTGTCTATATACACGTGTGTGCCTTTGACTCAGTTTTGATTCCTGACAACTGCCTGGATTAGTCCCTGCAATTTTCTTGGCAGCATTTGCAAGGCTGGCTTTGTGCTTAACATGGGATTAGAATTGATGGCTTCCCAGTTTCCAACCTTGTGGTTTAACCACTACACCAGATTGACTATCAGGTGTAGTGATTAAGTTGTTGGACTAAAATTATTCCATTTTATATGAGCAAACCAGGACTCTTTCATTCTGATAATATATTTTTATATTCAGTGTACATTAATATGTCATCCATTCATTTTTACTGCTTCTTAGGACACAATACATTTAATTTACTTTTATATATTTTTTTGCCATACTCAACTCTCATATTTGTATAACAAATAGAAATGATAGAGAGAGAGAGAGAAAGAGACAGACAGACAGACAAATAAATTGATATAGATAGATCGATTGATAGAGATATTTTGCTTCTTTCTAAAAAACATTTTATTTCTATCAATAGGTCCTTACTAGCCATTACTTTTCTACATGTATTTGTCTATCCTAAAATTTCTCTAGTGTTGCAGTCTTTTGCATACAACATCACCAGAGTGCTCTATTTCTTCTCCGTTTATTTAAAACTTGCAATGGTTTGCTTTATTTTTCCCTTCAACACAGTTAACCCGTTTTTGTTCATTTTCAGATTTCTACTCCTTGCTGCACTATACATTATATTTACTCTTCACTGCGAATCGTTTGGTTCTTAGCCTAGAACACACTATTGTTTGCATACAGAAGTATATATGCACATTCACCTCCTTCTAACGACACTGAATCATTCCATGTACATTTATTTGTAAATAAGGGGGCACAATAGCTCAGTGGTTAAAGATGCTAAGTTTGTCACTTCTAATGCTGGGAGCCCAGGTTCAAGACCCAAGCGCTGCCTAATGGAGTGAGCTTCCATTACTTGTCCCAGTTCCAGTCAGCCTAGTAGTTTGAAAGTATACAAATGCAAGCAGATAAATGAGAAAGCACTTTGATGGGAAGGTAACAGCATTTCCTGCACCTCAGCATATGGTCATGCTTGGCACATGACCATGAAGTATCTTTGGACAATGTTAGCTCTCTCTGCTAAGAAATGGAGATCAGCACTGCCCCCTAGAGTCGGACATGACTGGATAGGGGAAACCTTTACCTTTAAATGCATTAAACACACAAATACTATGCAAATATTCAGAGAATTATTTATGATAGAATCAGTTGTGCAATCCAAATAGCTATATTGTGGTGCAGTGGTTAAAATGCAGTATTGCAGGCAAACTCTGCTCTCAGTCTGGAATTTGATCCTGACAGCGCAAAAGGTTGACTCAGCCTTCCATCCTTCTGAGGTCAATAAAATGAGGACCTAAAATGTTTGGGGCAATATGTTGATATTGTAAACCATCCCAAAAGTGCTGTTAAGCAATATGGGATGGTATATAAGTCTAAGTGCTATTTCTATATATTGGGACAAATAGCAAGGTATATAGATAATATTACAGAACAGAATTCTGGAATTAAATTGGTCCTGCAGATCCAAACAAATTATCTGTGGTTCATCTGGTCAAATGTAGAATAATGCTTTTGTATTTTTTCCAATGTTAAATATTTAAGCTGTCACGATGGTCTCTGCTGAAGATTAAAAACAAAATTAATATCCATCTCCTAAATCCTGTACACAGACACTCATTTGCATGTTTGTGTAATAGATAGCCCAATGAAAATAGCCTATAAAGAATGTCATTGTAAAGCCAGCTCATCAAAGCAAAATTTTAGGACTTATGAGACATGGCAATACAGAGAGACATTTAATCATTAAGCATTAGCCAAAAAGTTTAATTGGCAGATAGCACGTAGAATCTTGATTCCATAAAAGAATCTGCCATTCAGATGTGTCACATGCCATAATGATTCTCATGACTTTCTAGGAGTTGAGAGGGCCAAATCACATTTGATTTACACTTTTCTAAGCAAAATGTGGCAATTATCTGCCTTTTTGCTTGTGGCTCTATTGAATGCACAGTTGGAGCTGACTATGTCCTCGATTCCTTCATTAGTTTTTGAATTATTGATTTAAAGGCCTTATGGCAGGATACCAAGGCTGCTTCTTAGCCTCATAAAAATGGCTATTTTGGGGGATATAAAATATGCATTATATCTTTCAAAATGAATATTGACACCAATAGCCTTTCATCACTGAATGCCTTTCGCAAAGGGGAAAGTTCCACCTATTTGCCTTTTTGGAGAGATGTGTCTGTGCTGTCCAGACAGTATATAGTTAATTGGGAAGTGAGATAGTTAGTTAGGAATTGGCAGCTGTCCCCTTAATTGAATGCATCATAGTAAACGTAGTTAATGCATCCTGGGAAATATAGTTCATGTCATGTGGTCACATCTGTAACCCTGATTGGTCACTGAATTGACCCTTGGTTGGGTTGGGGGAGGTTCCTTCACTCTTGCCTAGACCCCAGCAGCATGCTGGTGCCTCACCCCCTTGCTCCTTCGTTATGGGATGAAAGATCACTATTATTTTACACTATGAAGTCAGCTATGCAAAGAATTGGACATTAGATGGATCTCGACATAACCATGAGTTATATTTGAGAATGCCTGGTGATCCAATAAAGAAACTTTGTGTGGAAGCCTTTGTAGAGTTGTCTGTCTGACGTTATATTCAGCCAGCAGTCTAAAGACAGAACAGTGTCTGCTTATGGAGATTTAAAGCAAATTTCTAGGCTCTCTTCAGATATATAATACATTGTAATGTATTTAAAATTGATACATACTCTATTTCAGGAATGATATTTGAACTTAATAATAAGTATAGAAGTACTGTAGTTGTCAGGGTTCCAAGTAATAGACCCATAAAAAGCAAAACTCTGAGGCAGGTAGATTCCTCAAAGAACAGCTTTATTGGATATATCATTTTGGCACATATCTAGTGAAAACTGGTGGTTCCCGTGGTTTTCATCTAATTAAAAGTAAACATTTTTCACTT
This sequence comes from Bungarus multicinctus, assembly GCA_023653725.1. Lineage (NCBI taxonomy): Eukaryota > Metazoa > Chordata > Lepidosauria > Squamata > Elapidae > Bungarus > Bungarus multicinctus. The sequence goes on along the minus strand of CM042848.1, from coordinate 8,967,497 downwards.
TCTCAAAACGATCAGTCACATAGTCCAATCACGGTACGCTCTGGTTGCCTGGTGACATCACTCCACCTTTCTCTGACCTGGTGTGAGAATGTCCTTGGTTCCCAAGAGAAAGTGTTTTATTTTGGCTACAGAATCCCAGCTACCTCAAATCCTGTCTCCCTATCCCTCAGCTCTCGTATGGCAACACTGAAACTGTCAAAATGGCTTCAGTCAGGTCAGCTTCAGGATTGACAGTAGTCCATATTTAGCAACCACAATTGTTATCTACAACTTGGTCATGAGTAAAGCAGTCATTCTGCAACTGTTCTTATGGTCTTACTTCTTCTTTCATGTTCTTTACAGAAGTATGAAGGTTGTAAATGTGAGAATTGATTGTAAAGTTACCTTTTCAACACCATTGCAACTGCAAACGGTTGCTAAATGAGGCATTTGCTAAATGAGAACTACTTGTAAAAGTTGAACATCCGTGAAGAATATTAATATTGGAAATGCTCAAAGCAAAATTTCAGGAATTGATAATTTAAACTGTGTACCTGTATTAGGAAAAGACTGTAACTCCATGTACATTAAGCTCTGGCACTATTTGCTTCTGTCCATCTCTTATTGTGATCCATTTAGTATGGCTTCTGGGAAGTACACCATTAATCACAGTTGCTCTAATATCCAAACTTTTAGCTGCATTATAAGAGGTTCCCTTCTACCATATTCCTCTAACGATGTTTCCATATATGTGGAAACAATGGTGCATAAAAAGAAGAAACCTCAATTCCTCTTTTTTCCAACTAAGAAATTATAAGTGACTAAATTATAATTTTGACCCAAATGTCTTGAGCTTTTACTTCCTTGATTTCACGTCTTCCTTGATTTCACATCTATAGGTTAACTAATGGAAACCTTTGGCTCTTCTACTGTTTTAATCATAACTAGCTCCACAAATTCAGCCATTGACAGAAGATGCATTTCCACTTATTTTAAGTATATTAATTCGTATCTGTTTATCTAGGAATCTGTAGATGATAGCTACTCATATGTTTTGTTTCTTAATCTTAAAAAAAAAGGTTAGGCAAACTTCTGATGGCTGAGAACTGCACCTGTTTTCTTTTCAAGGATGTGAGTCAGAATGAGAGCAGAGGTGATTAAGGTAAAATTTTGGACTGAATACAAAAATCAATGACCAGTAAGGCAAAAATGTATTTTTGGTTGAGTAATAGAGAGAATGAATGAATATTGAAGTAGACAATCACTGAAGGATTAGATTAAGAGGAAGGAGAAGACCAAGAAACTTACAGTTGAACAGAGATGATGAAATCCTGAAAAAAAGATGTGAGATGTTTAAAGAACAAAAAGTAGGATATGAAACCGAAGGTGGACATAATGCAAACAATAATATTTTGTGCGGGCAAAGGTATGGAGAAGTAAAAGTGAGTGGCTTCATAGAAACTACATTTAGTTAAAAATCTTTTTCTTTTCATTATTTTTTTTCTGCCTTTTACTCTCTTTTTTTCTTTCCAATTTGCATCATACTTGAAAGGAAATAGCATAATGAATAAGTATATATATACAGTAAAAGCATAATTTTACAGATAATTTTTATTCAGGATAATATGGACTAAATTTTAGTGCACTCTAAAATATTTTTTTCTGCTTCTGAAAGTTACTATCAGCATTTGCATAACTATGTAATTTATGTTTTTATGTCATTTGCATCAATTTATGTAATTAAACAATTATGGTAACTAATGTCAATTATGTATCTTCATATTTAATAGGTACTCAAATTTAACGGATAACTTTTCCCCTAAATGATCTGTTAAACTGAATGTTTACATCGTATTTGTCATTTCTTTCCCACTTCATAATGTAAAAGATAATTTTAAGGCTAATTATTGTAAAAAAATGTTATTTGATTGCCAGTTTCCATGTAAGGATCAGGAATATAAACTACAACTTGTCCTAGACTTATGATCTCAATTGAGCTCAGAATTATGGTTCTACATTGTGGTGGTCTTTGAGTGATCGCTTTACTTCACAACCACAATCCCTGCTCTTTCTGTTGCAGTCATTAAACAGAGCATGGTGTGCCTCAGGGTGGAGGAGGCCCTGGGAGGCCAAATTTTCATGCCCTTTTGGAAGGCCAAAAGGATGGGTGCAGATCTCACTTTAAGGAGCATGATGTTCTAGAGCAGGGGTGTCAAACTCAAGGCCCACAGGCCGAATCTGGCCCACAGGGTGCTTAAATCTGGCCAGCGGGGCCAGCCCACAAACATCAAAGAACTGGCCCGTGGTGCCTCTACCAACCAAAACAAGCTGCGGTGTCCCTGCACAGGCCGTTTTGACCTCGCTGGCCTCCAGCAGCACTCTGTGGCCAAAAAGAAGCTGCGTGGAGGCCTCATGGGGCCTCTGGACAGCCTGTTTTTGGCTGGCAGAGTGCTGCAGGAAGCCATGGAGGCCGAAAACGAGGTACGGGAGCCCACATGTGCTCCCCGTGCCTCATTTTGGCTGACAAAGTATTGCCAAAAACGGGGCACCCATCATGTCTCCCCCCACAATCCCAGCGAAGAACTACAACTCAGATCCAGCCCTCCAGTTTGACACTGTGTTCTAGAGGGTGGGATCAATGGCAGAAAAGGCAAAAAATTTAGAGAACTTTGAAAAATATATAACTTTATGTTGGAAAAAGATTAAAATTTTAATTAAAAAATAGATTTTTCAAAGAAATAAACATATGCTAATCTATTTAAATGTTACTGCAAGTTCTAGTATTGTCCTAGTTACTTGAATCTATGTCTATTGCCCATTTCCATAATGATTAGAATTGCACTTGATTGATGTTACAAAACTTGGTCTCTAAAAGTTTTGTAACATTTTGTAATATTGATAGAAAGGCAGATGAATAATTATTGGTATCTCTCAAGTTTTCTTGTTTCCTATTTTGCATATCTATGGTGAATAGAACCAGAGTTAGAATATGCTTGTAAAAGTCTTCAGTTAGTCATTCTTCTGACCTTATTTTTTTTTTCTTATTGTCAACCTTTGGTCAACCCACTTCAACTGAAAGCAGGATTTTGCCTTGGATTTTTGAAACAAGTCATTAGCCTAGAATTCTATTAATAGGCAGTAGAGTGAAATTATGTACTATTACGTAAACCAAGGAAATAAAATATGCCATGCCAGAATGTAAAAGTTGAATTGTAGATTATCAATATGTGCACGTGATAATTGCATAATCTGAAAAGATAATAACCAAAAATCTGGCTTCTCTCAGTGCATTTTTGAAAAAAAGTGAAGACTATATATCTGAATCGGAAAGCATTTGTCTGCTCACGGGCCATTGTAAGTGATCCAAATCATTTGATTTGCAATCAGATCTTGCTCATGGCTGATCGCACAATTTTCTCTGTGATAAAACCATTGGCCTTTTGACAAATGACTCTATTTAAAACATTGGGATGGCTGAATGCCAAAACAAAATACAAAATAAGTCTATTCAGAAAATACTACATTAACATATAATTTAAAACGTGGTAAGGATCTGTTCAGTTAAATATAGTAGAAATCATATGAATCAAGTGATAAGACTTTTTTCAAAGTATAGGCATCATGATTAGGGATTTAGAACAATTCAACTACACAATAGGCATTCTGTTTCCCATGGATCCTCAGCCCCAAATGTAGCCCAGATACTATATAAATGTATCCCCCTTTAAATGCCAGCTTCTTTGCTGACTTGTGGCTGGAGATGATGTCTTCAATTTGCTTGCCTTTACAGTGGTACTTCTACTTACGAAAGGCTCTACTTACGAAAGTTTCAGGTTACGAAACGCGTCTTCGAGAAAATATCGTCTCTACCTATGAATATGTTTCAAGATACGAAAGGCTTTGTTGGAAAATGGCGCGTCCGAGCTGCGCTGCCATTGGTTATCCTCCTGGCATCCCATTGGCTAGGAGGGATCTGTGCGTACACACCGCGTCGCGTTCTCAGTCTCGCGCTAGCAATCCAGCAAAGCAGGAAGTAATAACGAAGAATTACAGTCTGGATTTCGGGGGCTTGGAACGGATTAGGACATTTACAGGTAAAATGTGCCTCTACTTACGAAATTTTCAGGTTACGAAACGGCTTCCGGAACGAATTAATTTCGTAAGTAGAGGTACCACTGTATAAAATGTCCTGTGCTTTCATAAGAGAGACATCGTCTTTGCAGCCCCTTCCTAGATTGATCATTTGACCAACGAAATGTTGGTGGTTGCCAACATGATAATTCCCAGGAGTGCAGAAAAGTGTGAGTTGGGTCCCCTGTGGTGTTTTGCCAAAGTCATTCTATCTCTATAATGACATAGGTTGATCAGTAAGCCCAGACATTGTGAGTTATAAAGCCTGACAGACAGTATTTTTTTGCAGAATTATTCTGTGCTCTTTGCGATAGTCAAAATGCCATACAGCTGCTTGTGTGATTCTACCACAGATTAAATTAGAAATAGTTGCTGTCGTGGAAGACATGTGCAAATACCTCCCAGTCAGGCTACCAGAAAGGTGCTTTTAAAAAAAAGGAAGTAGTTCAAACTCTTGGCTGGAAACAGGGTAGTGCAGGGAGCCATGGAGATGACCTTGGAGAAACTATTCGGAGGCGGTTGCAACAGCATGTGCAAAAAACAGTGGAGTGGGTTGAGATTGGGAATCAGAGAAAGAATTAGAAAAGATTCAGATTGGCCTGTCTGACTCCATAGGGCAGAGGTCTCCAAACTTGGCAACTTTAAGACTTGTGGACTTCAAGTCTTAAAGCTATTGCTGGCTGCAGAATTCTGGGGGTTGAAGTCCACAAGTCTTAAAGTTGCCAAGTTTGGAGACCTCTGCCCTATGGAGTACAAGGAAAGGGAAAAATTCAGTCAGATTTGCAAGATTTATCTCTCTTTTTTAAAAACAATGTTATTAAAGTTACATCTATAACAATAAAAAAAACTAATACAAACTGTAAAAGAAAAAAGGTGCAGAAAAGAAAAAATAGAAAATAAAAGATAAGAATATAATAAAGAAGAAAAGAAATATATAAAGAAATTACTTTCCCCATCAAGAAGTATAAAAAGTTTTATTAACTCCATCACCTTTTCTTAAAATATAATAAATACACTCTTCTTTCCATATCCCATCTCTTATCAATAAAGAAATCCTTAAAGCATTTTTATTTAGTTCTGAACAGCAAAAGCCAATTAAGCATTACCAAAGATAAACCATTTAAGATAAAATAAACCAACTTTATGTTCTTTTCTTTTAATAATCTTGATTCCTAAAACTTGATTTCATGTTTTTTGTCCCCTCTCACAAAATTGTTCAGATTTTAACAAATCTCTTTTGTAAATTCAGTGTAGGAAGATTACCCAGGTCACTCTGTTGGTTTGTATTTGTAAATCTTTGTTAATTATTAAGGCACTGGGCTGTTTTTTTTGTATGTCCAATAATAACATTTTTTTCCACAACATTCTTGTTGTTTGTCATTTTTAAATCCACTTTTCAGATCAATCTCAGTCATGTCCAGTTATTCCTCTTCCATAACAATTTTTAAATACAGTTTATCTATAGATGCAGACACTCTTAAAATTAATTTCTAGGGCCATTCAATTTGTTGAACGCTAAAATATTTTGCTCCATTCTGTATTGCTAAATCAAACCTAAGTATTCTTTAATTGTCATTTTTTGTTTCTTTTACTTCCCTCTAGGATCCAATTTTTAAGGTCTTTTTTTTTTTAGAATTTAAAACAAAAGCATTTTCTCATGGGAAGGATTCTGTATAATTAATTCCAAAATCTTATTTCAAAGTCATCTAGACTTTTAGCCTATTTGTAACTTTCCGAAATAAAAGCTTTACTGTTTATTCCAGAAAAACAATCCTTAAATTTGTATTTTAAACTTCTTCCACTAAAGATTGAGGGAACATTTCCTGGTTATATTAAATAGAATAGAATAGAATGGAACAACAGATTTGGAAGGGACAAGCAATTTCCAAAAATGTTAGAACAGGAAGTTTGCAAACCCAATGTCCTTAAGGGCATTGACTTTGAGTTGAGCAAAATAGAGCTCTGATGAAGACTGCTGTTTTGCAGTCTCAGCATGAGGAACAACTACATGGAGCACTTGTGGGTAATTTCAAGTTACAGAGCCAGTCTTTCATTGGTTTCTTCATTCTACTTCAGTTGTCAGCTTCATTTTAATCGAGCTCTCTTCAATTTGCCATTTCTTTCATAGAAGTCCCAGATCTGGAAACAGATTCCACAAACTGACAAGAATTATTTTGAATGTTTACTATTGTATGTAGTAACTGGAACAATATGCAGTAGGTATATTGTTAGTATACTGTGCAACCCTCTGTATCACTTGCTGTTTTCTTGATTATACAGAAAGATTTGTGTTGACTATGAATTATTTTCTTGTCTAGTGGTAAAACTCTAAATTAATTTACAGCATAAGTAAGGGATTATCTCTACTGCTATTAACTTGTCTATTATTTAGATGAACAATGGTATGCTTCCAAAAACTTGAGATGCTTCTCAGAGTATAGAATCTATCTCTTAGTAAGTACATATGGATCCCATTCTACCATGATTTAGGGAACTGGTAAAACTTCTCTTTTGCCAAACTTTTGATTGTTAATTGATTTTAATATTTTTATTGTAATTGTATTGATTATAGAGTTATATTTCACATTTTGTATTTTGTTTTATTGTTTTTAGGCACTTAAATATTTGTATAACAGCAGAAGCCCAGCAATTTAATAATATATTAAAAATAACAATATAGCTATGTGTGAACATGGCTATTATTTTGTGTTAAAGTAGAAGAGAAGATTCTAAATTTTAAGTTTCTTTGAAATCTTCCTACTTGATTTTTATTTATTATATAATATAATATTAAAATATTAATGTACCTATTTCTGACTTGATATTTCTGGTGATATATCTGTCCTGCTATTTATCAGGTCTGGTGTTAGGAAATCCCAGGACTCTACGTGAGATTTGGAAATTGGAAAAAAAAACATTGAAATGTGGATGGGAAACTGTTCTTGTAGTTGCTACTTCACATAATGTATGACTGCATTCATTAGGAAGGTAGGTAAGTAGGTAGGTAGGTAGGTAGGTAGGTAGGTAGGTAGGTAGGTAGATAGATAGATAGATAGATAGATAGATAGATAGATAGATAGATAGATAGATAGATAGATAGATAGATAGATAGATAGATAGAAAGAATTCGTTATTGGCCAAGTGTGATTGGACACACAAGGAATTTGTATTTGGTGCATATGCTCTCAGCATACATAAAGGAAGAAATACATTCGTCAAGAATCATAAGATTCAACACTTAAGTGATAGTCATAGGTTACTAATAAGAAATCATATCATACTAGGAAACAAATAAAACAATATAAATTGTAAAGATACAAGCAACACAGTTATAGTCATAAGTGGGAAGAGATAGGTATTAGGCAGGATGAGTGGAAAAATAATAATACAGTCTTAATAAATAAGTTGACAATGTTGTGGGAATTGTTTAACAGAGTGATAGCATTCAAGAAAAAACTGTTTTTGTATCTAGTTATTCTGGTGTGCAGTGCTCTATAGTGTCATTTTGAGGGTAGAAGTTGGAACAATTTATGTCCAGGATGTGAGGGGTCTATAAATATTTTCACAGCCCTCTTTTTGACTTGTGCAGTATACAGGTCCTCAGTGGAAGATGAAGACTTCCATTGAAATTAAGTTCTCAGCTTTAGCTGAATTTAGGAGATTTTATGTCAGCCTTCCCAAATACACCAATAGGAAACATAACCAGATGTTTTATTTCTACTTGGTTATAGGGCTACAGTAACAGGATCCTGCAAATCTGAAAGTAGAAATCATTTGTGGTCTCCTCGTCTCCTTTACAGTCTGAGAACTTTGGTGAGAAGCTAAGCCCCTTCCTCCACCCATTACTCTTTCCTGACCTTTCCCTAGGCAGCTCCTCCTATCCATTCACCCAAGGTCATTCCCACATGTTATTACAATTTATCACCAGAGCCTAACTACAATTTTATGAATAAATGGCAGTATTTTTCAGTGACATTTTTTTTCTGAATAGAATCTTAAACTGATGGGTTTAAGCTACCTAGAAAGGTGGGCATCTCAGAATAAAAGGACTGTAGCTCATACAGTTTTCTTGCCAATTGAATTCTGCCTGCAGATAAAAAATAATTTAGACACTTAAAGTGCTTAGCAATTCAAAGGATATGGCTCATTGCAATGCAATGGTCACTTAGCATTTGACAAGCAATTTTCAAAAGAAAAGTCAGTTTAGCAATTACATGAATTCACTTTTCCTAACATTTACTGCACTATCTAAGCAATTAAGCTAGCTTTCTTTTATGGAGTCAGCTCCGATTTTCAGAGAATACGTAGTATTTTTCTAAGAACGAATCCAATTACTCAGCGGTCGAGCTGATAGTCGTCAGGTAAACTAAAGTACCGACTTGCTCAATTCAAGCTTGGCTTCCCAGCAAGACACCAACATTTGGTCCAAAATATTTCAAGAGCTAAAGGAGAGATAAGAAATGGCCACAGGAGGGTTTCATTCAGCATTTACTATAGTATTATAGTTAAACAGAATTTCTTCTGAACAGCTTGTTTCACTTAATTAATTATCCTTCATAGTCTTTGGTTTCTGTTGCACAAGCTGTTATTATATTTGATGAGGGCTACTGATTCCTCAGATTGTGACCACAGTCAGAGGGGAGCACAATAAGTCAGGTTGGCAGGAAGGAAGATATGCATGCAAACACTGAGACCTACCTGTCTACATGTACATAGGTTGAAGTAAGAAGAACCCAGGAATGCTGAAAAACAGAGACACCAACAGATCAACTGCAGCTCAGTCTGGTACTTTACACCCCACACATATGAAGGGGAGGGAGTTTGTCAGAATTGTGGAGCTCTGAAAGAAAAGGGAAGAACAAAATTGACCAAAGAAACCTGATTTTCAACTCTACTCTTTCACTGACTTCAAATAATAATTCACTCGTACAAAGACATGTTCTATGGCATAAAGTATTGCACAATGACTGATTTTTCTTTTAGAGGTTAGGGAAGATCTGTGGTTAACGTTATGGGAAGGGCGGCTGGGATCAGAGACATTAAGAGATCTGTGAATTTACTGCCTTTCTCTAACAATTATCTACAAGCCGTGAGAGAAAATGGAGACTAGTGAAATGAAGTCCAGATAACTACTTGGAGTAAAAGTTAGGCTGCAGGCTGCCAGTTAGATTTTGCCCAATACTTGTACCTGAGGAGAAAGCTCTCCCTATTGCTTTGTATTTTGCCGCATAAACATTATAGTCAAAGGTGGTATTCAGCAGGTTCTGATGAGTTTTGGAGATCTGGGAGTGGAAATTTTGAGTAGCTTGGAGAACTGGCAAATACCACCTCCATCTAATTCTCTGCCTCCCGAGTCCCGGCTGATCGGCTGGGTCTTCTTCGGTTGCCCTGCACAGGAGAAGGGAGCTGGAAAGCAGGTTAGTGGGGTGGGGGAGAACTCTGTGGTCATGACTGCATGGCAGAATATATTTGAATAGTCATTAAAAATCATGTCTGACTTGATCAGCATTAACTAATTAATTGGTAAAACTCTTTTGTTGGCTGTGTACTTGTTAGTTGTGAACATCCAGGAGCGATACTTGGAATATTTGAGAAGCAAACTGTCCAGTTATCACTGGCTATTAGGAGATCAGTTTGGAAACAATTTTAGAAAAAAAGGTTATTGTTTTGCTATTTTCTGTTCCTCTATTGTTCCACAAATGGAACATAGCTGCTTCCTTGATAGATTAATATCCCAGAGGTAAAAGAGATGGATGAAAAGCAAATACTTATTTTTATCTGAAACTCAGTTTTCTGCTCTTCTAGTTGGGGAAAATCTTTGATTTCTACTTGCAATCTTACACTCACCAAAAGTAAAATTCAACAAGTTTCTGTTTTTATTTTTTTGAAGCTGGGGATTTCAGCGTCTATCCTTGTATTTTAGTATCATTTGTTCTAATTACTCTTCATTTGTGTGACATGTCTTTAAGTACAAGTCTAATTACAGCAGCCCCAATGCTGATTTTTGAGAGATACGACTAGTCCTCAACTTATGACTACAATTGAGCCCCAAATTTCTGTTTCTAAGTAAGGCAGTTGTTAAGTGAGTTTTACTCATTTTATGATCTTTTTTGCCACAGTATTATTAAACAGATCATTGCGGTTGTTAATAAACCATTAACTTTTCTTGTTGGAAGCCAGCTGTGAAGGTTATATATGGCCATTTGTGTCCATTTATTATCATCCACATGGCCCGGGATAGTGCAACTATCATAAATACATGCCAGTTGCCAATCATCTGAATTTTGATTACATGACCATGGGGATGTTACAATTGTAGCTTAAAAAGTCTTTTTTTTCCAGTGCTGTTTTAACTTCAAGTGGTCACTAAATGAATGGTTGTAAATCAAGGACTATCTGTTCATGCTTTGTTCCATCAGTGGAAGAATATACTAGTTTCTGCATCAATTATTTACTTGTGTGCCAGGTAAAAGGGAGCAAGACTCATCTCAGGACCACATTGCTTGCCAGTGGCCGAAGCAGTGAAGCCGGTACCAGAAATGGGCGGGCTCACCATTCTTTCTTTCAGACAACCTATAAGAGACTTTCCTTTTTTTACCTTAGCCTCTGTTTGTTTTCCAACTTATCAAGTTATTAGCAAGGAATAGACCGTTCTTGCCAAAAGGATGAACTGTTCGTTTCCAAAGGGCTAAAAGCTGGGAAAATAAAGTCCAAGGTGATATGTGGCTTTCATATCCCAGGTTGGTCACCCCTGTGGGTTAGTTAGAAGGTTGTTAAATTTGCTTCCTACAGTTTGTTTAGCCAGAGAATTGATTTTAGGGACAGGATGCATGTTTCACTGAAATACTACCAGTTTATTTTCATGAAATGTTCCTGTTTTGACGCCATTAGGCAATTTGGGTTCTTTTAATTTATCTGTTTCTTCTAAAATATGGATAAAACGGGTCAGTTTCTTTATGGCTGTATTAATGCAGCCGTCGCCAGGGGGGCTTTCTATCAGATTCGTCTGATTTACCAGTTGCGGCCCTTTCTGGATCTGGGCGCACTTCGCACAGTCACTTCCGCCCTCGTCATCTCCCGCCTGGATTATTGCAATGCTCTCTACATGGGGCTCCCCTTGAAGAGTCTCCGGAGGCTGCAGCTGGTCCAGAATGCAGCCGCGCGGGTGATCGTGAGTGCTCCTCGGAGCTCCCACGTTACACCGCTTCTCCGCAGGCTGCACTGGCTTCCTGTGGCCTTCTGGATTCGATTCAAGGTGGTACTGACAGTATTTAAAGTGCACCATGGCTCGGGACCTGGGTACTTACGAGACCGCCTGCTGCCATCATCAACCTCCCGCCGCCCAGTACGCTCCCACAGGGTTGCCCTCCTCGGGGTACCGCCGCCCGGCCGTTGTCGGTTGACGGCCCCGAGGGTTCGGGCTTTCTCTGTGGGAGCCCCCTCCCTTTGGAATGATCTCCCCCCGGAGATACGGGCTATGACGGATATTCTGACCTTCCGGCGCGCAGTGAAAACCCTATTTTTTCAACAGGCTGGCCTGGCCCAGTAACTGTATCTTAGTTTTTTTTTTTTTTAACTTAATTTTAATCGGGGTTTTATTAGTTTTTAATTTGTAACTCTATTTTTGGGTTAGATAGCCGGATCAATTTGGTTTAATTTATTTTAAATTGTATTTATTGAGTATTTATTATGTGTTTTTAGTAGGCTGTACACCGCCCCGAGTCCCTTTTTGGGAGAGGGAGCGGTATAAAAGTTTAATAAAATAAATAAAATAAATAAATAATGTTCACAACCAATAGTGAATAGAGGGAGAGCCAGCACCAGTCAGAAACACAGCTGACACAATTACTATAGTTAATTAATATATTTAACTATGCACTGAAAATAATGTACAATCTAGCCACCCCTCATTGGACTTCAGCTTGGGTCTCTCCAGTTGTGCTCTGACATCTTCAACACCACTTGGACCTCTGCCAGTGTGCACAATTTAGCATTTTGCGTAGTTTGCTGTTGCTTTTACACACAAGGGAATGGATCTGGGATACTGGAAAACATTGCTGCTCCCATGGAAAGCATTTGGTTAATACGTTTCCTTCCTGATTTCAGAAAGAAATCAGCATATCCTAGTTTGAATAATTTACTCTCCTTAAGAGCAAAATACTTTCTTTGTGTTTTCTTTCAAGCATGGAATGGGTCACAAATGACTTACGGTAATTTGCTGCCTGAATTTTTAGCAATGATTTGAAGGAGAGAAATATTCTTGAAAAAAGGTTACATTATACTTCCATTTTGTGAGATTATTCATCTATATGATAATATCTCCGTTGGCAAGGAACTTCGTGAACTTTTTTTCTTTTATAAAATATGTCCTTTTAAGCTTCCAATTCTTTTACCAGTTCTTCTTTGTCAGCTTACTAAAGTTCAGTTGTCTTTTTTTTAATTGCTCAGCGCATTTTAACTCCAGAGCATTGGAATATATAGATAATCCTCGACTCATGACCATAACTGAGCCCAAAATATTTTGTTGCTAAGCAAAATTTTTGTTGCTAAGCAAAATAAGTAAATTTTGCCCAATTTAACTACCTTTTTTATCACAGTTATTAAGTGACTCACTGTAGTTGGTTGTTAAGTGAATCTGGACTCCCCATTGACTTTGCTTGTCAAAAGGCTGCCAAAGGTTACACCTGGCCCAGGACACTGCAACCGTCATTAATATGAATCAATTGCCAAGGATCTGAATTTCGATCATGCAAATCAGAGTGCAATGGTTGCAAATGTGAAAAATGGTCATAAGTCACTTTTTTCAGTACCATTGTAACTTCAGACGGTAAACAAACAAGGACTACCTGCAGAAGGCATATCCAACAGGAAGGAACTTTTACCCTTTTCATTGCCTTCTTTAAACTAGAATTTATCTTGAGGAAGTTCTTTTTAATTGCTGAACACATGCTTACTTCATATGAAGAATATTCTACATTACAGTGATTTTATAACTGTTAATGAGTATTTAGACTTCACTCAGCATATCAAATAAGCAAGGGGGGAATAAATAACAGTAGATTATCAAATTTCAGTTGATGTGCTTAATTTTTTAAAATACTGTTCAATCAGTGAATGCGGCAGTAATTTTGCATGCCACATTATATATACTTATTGGTTTAGGTTGCATCAATTTAAATGTATTTAGAAACCTTTGGAGTGAGATATTTTGTTCAGGTTGAAGGCATTCAGTAGAAGGAAGTTGTCAGTGTTCCAAGTAATACACTCATAGAAAGCAGAACTTTCAGGCAGGCAATTTCCTCAAAAACAATTTATTGGATACTTCATGTTGGCACAACTGGTGAAAGCTGGTTCTGAAAGTTCCCGTGGCTTTCACCTAATTAAAAAGTAAAAATTTCCTCTTTCCCCTAAGTCACTGGTCACGCCGTCCATCCAGGTGCTGGATGGTTGCTTGGTTATTTTATTCCTCGTCTGGCCAGCCACTTGTGAGAATGCCCTTGGTTCCCACAGGAAAACTGTTGTTTTGGCTACAAAACCCCACCTAACTATTCCCTACCCCTCTGTTGTGTGACAATCCTGAAGCCTCCAAGATGGCCTCAGCCCGGTTCACTTCAGGATTGACGGAAGTAAGGTCTGGCTTTTGGAATGAATTTGTTTCATTCTGAACTTGAAAATCAATTAAATTAGAGTCATTTTCTAGATTTTGGTAGCAATTTTCTCTTTTTATTTTGTATCATTTTTGTAGTGTAGAGAAGCAAGCAATAGCTGCCTCTTTAACCCAGGGTATGTTGATGCATTACTCTGCAGTTCTTTCACTGCTAGCTGAAACACCTGTCTACTTAATAGCAGAGTATGTGCCCTATTTTTAAAGACATAGTTAAGTAGTGACATTATCTGAATTAATCGAGTGTTGAAATCTGCCTTCCAATTTCCTAAAAATTTGTGTGTGTGTGTGTGTGCCTGAAAAACAGATGTTAGACTTCTCCATCATTTCTGTTTTAGTTATTCATCCATCAATTTATTCATTAATTTATTCATTTTATTCTGGAAATTCTGGAAGGCATACCTTCAGTTGAAAATTCAGCGTGCCTCATGAGATTGTCTATGCCACTGGCAAGAACAGATTATGGCTCTAGATATGTTTGTTGAATTGTTTGCTTAATTATCTGTCAGATTCAGTCAAAGAGCCTTGCACCGATGGGTACTTTTGAAAGGTATCTTATAATTCATTGGTTAAATATTATTGGTAATATTTAAATATAGTGTGTGATAATGGAAAAGAAGGGACAATAAGGTCGAGTGGATGCAGTTTATGTGGGAAGACCCTTGAGCTTTATTTTTTATTTTTATTTTTTTAAATTTTCAAATAAACTTTGTTTACAAGAATTAAAAACATACAAATTTAAAAAATCCAAAAACAATAGTGTGTAAATAACACACTCCTCTTTACATTTGTTATCGAATTTGATAAGTCCTAATAGTCAGTACTGATACTTTTCATTTACTCATTTCATTTATTTTTTCATTTTCATTTACTATCACATCTTAATCACTAAATAACTCACAATACTCTACTAATTTTCTTGTCGGTTTATAACTGTTATTTAATTAATACATTCATATTATTTAAATAATGAATAAAAAGGTAAAGTAAATATATAATGATAATAAAGTAAGAGAAAAGAGGATTTAAAACCTTTGTTATTCTTATACATTTCATATAGTCAGCTGAATATAATTTGTTTCTTGGGTTCATTTACATGTTTTTCCCTTATTATCTACCCAGTTGTACCATTTATCCCATATTCTGTAATAATCTGTATCCTCCTATTCGAAAAACGTATCAGTGTGCCCAATTGGAGAGGCTCACACTCAAAATCAATGGGAAGGAAGACACTTGAGCTTTAATGCTGTTATGATTCTTAGCAAGAATGTGTTTTAACTCTGGTTTTCTGGCTTTTGGTTATGTTTCCTGGATTCTGTTTGAGGGATATTTCTGTCGAGTGGTAAAAACCACACGACTTTCATTTTATGAAAACAAGTTCTTATCCAGAAAGGAATTCAAGGATTCAGAATTTCTGAATTAAGGAGTACAATATAATGTTTGGGTGTTATTTTCTACAGTCATAATTCCTTTCCATTGCAATATGTTGTTAGGCCTCAGACAGTTATGTCCAATCATACTATCTTTTTCAGAGAGTTCAGTAACAACTATGAGTTTATTTTAAAAATAATAGTTCTCATCAGTAATTACAACTGGAATTCCCTGAAATAAACACATTTTAATTATGGTGACATCAGATTACATTGCTAGGTTTTCTGATGATTGTGATTCTGACCATAATCCATTTAAGATTCCATTTTATAGATTCATATCATCCTACTGTCACCCACAGATATCTAATCTTTGTTTTTCTTTTGCAAGGAAATAATTTCATGCTTAATATTAAGTCTGTGTTTAATGCCAATTGTAGCATGATCTAGAATAGAACAGAATAGGAATAGGATAACAGAGTTTGAAGGGACCTTGGAGGTCTTCTAGTCCAACCCCCTGCCTAGGTAGGAAACCCTACACCACTTCAGACAAATGGTTATCCAACATCTTCTTAAAAACTTCCAGTGTTGGAACATTCACAACTTCTGGAGGTAAGTTGTTCCACTGATTAATTGTTCTAACTGTCAGGAAATTTCTCCTTGGTTCTAAGTTGTTTCTCTCCTGGATTAGTTTCCATCCATTGCTTCTTGTCCTGCCCTCGGTTGTTTTGGAGAATAGCTTGACTCCCTCTTCTTTGTGGCATCCCCTGAGATATTGGAACACTGCTATCATGTCACCCTTAGTCCTTCTTTTCATTAGACTAGACGTACCCAGTTCCTGCAACCGTTCTTCATATGTTTTAGCCTCCAGTCCCCTAATCATCTTTTGTGATGACCCAAGGTGGGATACAAAATAAACACAGTCACAAAAAACAGGTGAAGCCCCTTTTATTCCTTCACTTTGTTTCCAAGCTCCGAATATCCTTGACTGGAAACAAAAAAACCTCCCACATAAGCAATTACAAGAAGGAGGAAATGCCGTTTAAATTATAAAGAGTAAAAAAACAACACAAACCAGGCAAGATAAGGACTTGAAGACGTCCACAGATATCAGAATACACACTGGGAAGGATGCCAAACTCAGAGAGGAACAATAAACTAGAGATATTTCCATGCTTTGTCTCCAGCGTTTGTTAGAACGCAGGTCCGTCCTCTTATCCAGTTATCACAGCTGCAGCCCATGAAGAGGATCAAGGCCCTCTCCTTCCCAATAGACCACGTCTCTCCCTTATCCTCTCCTCCCTGTATTCCCTAGGATGGAGAGGGGATGGGTCTGGGTCTTCCTCTGACTGCCCAGCCGGCCTCTGCCCTTCCCCAGCCTCCTCCACAATCTCCAGAGCCACACTTCCACTCCCTGTTAGCTGTTCCTCCTCTCCCTCAGAATCAGTCTCCACCAGGGGCACGACATTTTTGTTGCTCTTCTCTAAAATGTGCATGCTATAGATTATGAAAGTACTGTTATAATTTTAGTGGTTAAGCATCAGGCTAGAAGCTGGGAGATGGGAGTTCTAGTACTGATGCAGGCATAAAGCCAGCTGGGTGACCTTTGGCCAGTTACTTTCTTTCAGCTCAGGAAAGGAGGAAATGCTAAACCACTTCTGAAAAAACTTTTCCTTTCCACATAAGATAACAGGAAG
The DNA here is from genome assembly GCA_023653725.1 of Bungarus multicinctus. NCBI lineage: Eukaryota > Metazoa > Chordata > Lepidosauria > Squamata > Elapidae > Bungarus > Bungarus multicinctus. The sequence goes on along the minus strand of CM042848.1, from coordinate 8,950,656 downwards.
AGGTATGATACGAGCAGATTGTTTGCCTTAATTCACTTAACCATGGTTATCAGACAGTGTTATGAAATTGTAGCTGCTTTTCATTTCTCTCGTTGGCGTAGAACATTAAAATCTTAAGTCGGAAAGAAGCTTATTTAACAGCAGTTAAATAATAGGATATACATGCATTCACTTTCACAAAATAAGATTGTAAACAATTGGGATTGATAAATCCACAAGTAGGACACCAAACTGAAAACCTCAGAGATCTTCAGCAAGAACGCCAACTCTAATTAGCATCAAGGTGGATTGTATGAATCTTGTGAACTTTGAACTCCTTTTCATTTCAAAGGAAATGTTTGACTAAAAATCTTAACTAAGATAATATACCTTTGTATTGTCTGAAGCTGAGAGCCAATTATACATAATCATATGATTTCAAAATGAACAGCTGCTAGCGTGGGAAGAATTAATTATGCTGATCCATAGCTTTTCTTTTTTGTGTTCACCAAAACAGAAGAGGAATCACAGAAATAAGATTATTTTTCAAAAGACTGAATTAGAGGACAACCGCTGTACTAGTAGAACAATGTGTACAGATACCGGAAAAGACACAATTGAAAAGGGAGGGAAAGAATTGACACACTTTCTTGGCATCCCTGACAAAATATTACAGTGAAAGACTACAAAAACTAACCCCAAAATGTACTTGGGCCTATGTGTATATGAAATTACTTTTTCCAACATCAGAAGATGGGTTTTTCAATGGCAGGAATGTTCTACGTCAGTGATGGCTAAACTTTTCCTCGTCATGCGCTGAAAATACTTGAGCTTGTGCCTGCATCCATAATGCAATGCGTGTGAGCACCCCCCACACGCATGTGTGTGCGACCCCCCCTGTGCTTATTGCATGCCTCTGTGCATGTGTGCACATCTCCCATGCGCGTCCCGCCTGCCAGCCACACATGTGTGGCAGATACCCGACAATCAGCTGCCTGGTGAGATGCGCGTGCGCAGTGGACCTGATCTGGGGTAACAACTCGAATGCCAGCAGAGATGGCTTTGCGTGCCACTTCCAGCATGCGTGCCACAGGTTCGCTATTACGGTTCTAGGTTCCCTAGTAGGCAAAAGCTTTTGGCATGTAACCAGGGGTGGGATTCAGTTTTTTTAACAACCAGTTATGTTGGTGTGGCTTAGTTGGTGGGTGTGGCTTGGTGGTCATGTGACTGGCTGGGCGTGGCCAACTCAACATCACTCACATCGAGGCATGCATCTCTTTGCCTGGCCTCTTGTGACTGTGGAGATGCTGCCACAGTCGTAAGTGTGAAAAATGGTCATAAGTCACTTTTTTCAGTGCCATTGTAACATTGAATGGTCACTCCACACGAGCAAAGTACCAGCAAAGGAGGGGAAAAAAACTCCAGAGATGTTCCTGAGACAGGAAGTCTAGTCCTGCCAAGAATGTAATAAGGGTTAATGGAGAGGCAGTTTCTGTAAGCAACACCAGAATGTTTCCTTCCTGCCTTCCTTACAGGATTAGGCCAGTAATTTCTTCTAACAACCAGTTCTCCGAACTGCTTAGAATGTTAACAACCGGTTCTAGCGAATAGGTGTGAACCGATAGAATCCCACCCATGCACGTAACTGATTGTGATCTTATCTATTTCAGGCAAAAGGTCACAGAGGGAGACAGTTCTAATCAACTGATAAAGGTCAAAGTGCTGAGCTTGTTAACTTGAAGTTAGAGCTTTTAGAGTTAGCGGGAAACATTGAGCCACTGAGAAAAGCTGCCCAGGAAGAGATAGCTTGTTAAGATACTAAAAAGCTGGACAATATTTGATTCTAAGGCTATACCTGCCAGACATGAACATGAAGACAAAAGACAAAAAGGCATGTTCTCCTTTAACCAAATGTGTGGTAACCCTAAATTAAGAGGAATTATAGCATTGAAAGTTATATAGGCAAATTTAATTTATTTATTATTATTTATTTTTATTTATTTATTTTATTATTTACATTTATATGCCGCCCTTCTCCGGAGACTCAGGGCGGCTTACAGTCTATGGAGCACCATGCTAAGTGCTCAGCAATAGCCTTCATTCCATTGTATATGCCTGCTTATTACTAGGGCTTTTTGGGCCCCCCAAGCGGCATTTTTTACAAAGTCAGCTTATTGCCCCCAACAATCTTGGGTCCTCAAGATTAAATAAATTAAATTCCAGTTAAATAGATTGCAACAAACTATAAATCCCCTGTGTATTATTTTTGCATTGCTACTTGATAAGACAAAATCAGTGTATTTTCAAAAGCACCTGCTGGAATTTAATCGGCTTGCTTAATTTACATTTTTACATTTTTTAATACTTTAATTTACATTTTACACAGAATACATTATATCAGTTCACATAGTTTATGCAATGTTGGCCTACGATATACATAAAAACAACACAACTTTCTTATACTCTGATTAGAAATCCGTTTCCTATGTCAGTTTTAGCAGTTGATGGAAATAACCAAAAAAAGGACAAAGGGGAAAAATACTAGAATGCCTCTGCCTCATTTAAAAACAAATAAGAAAGAACACACAATAAGTGTAGTTATCACTTTTAATCGTTATCATTATGTTTTAATGTAGATTAATAAATATTTCCAGGACATATTTCTAAGTTAAGTACAATGAAACTTGTGTGTTCATAGGCAGATAATTGGGCCCTAGTCCGTATAACCTGGAAATCAAAAGAGAACACTTAAATCTAGTCCAGCTTAATTTACTTGAACTGATCAGTCATTGTGGTTTTATATCATCATTGATGGCACTTAGGTGACCTTGCTTAAACAGAACGAGGTCTTGTTAACATGGATGAGAGTCTTCCAAAGAATGCCAGAACTGTAAAAATTAGTCAGAATTATGTTTTCCTGCCTCAATTCTGTTATTCTGTTAATTTGAAAATATATCTCAGAAGAAGATAGAGATGAACAACCAAACCCCAAAATCTTCAACATTAGACTGTCTACTATTGATTCTTCCCCAAATCCCAAAATCTTCAACATTAGACTGTCTACTATTGACCCTTTCCTAAGAGGTCTGTAGGGGGCGTGCATAAGCACACCAAAACGTGCCTACCGTCCCTGCCCTATTGTTTCTTTTTTTTCTTATTCGTATCCATTTCATGTATTTATAACCATGTTTGTACTTATACCTGTTATCTAATAATTGTTTGACAAAATAAAATAAACAAAAAACCATATTGTACTTATACCTGTTATCTAATAATTGTTTGACAAAATAAAATAAACAAAAAACCCACGTAACACCACTTCTCCGCAGGCTGCACTGGCTTCCTGTGGCCTTCCGGATTCGATTCAAGGTGGTACTGATGGTATTTAAAGTGCTCCATGGCTCGGGACCTGGGTACTTACGGGACCGCCTGCTGCCACCAACAACCTCCCGCCGCCCAGTACGCTCCCACAGGGTCGCCCTACTTGGGGCACCGCCGCCTGATCGCTGGCGGCTGGCGGCCCCGAGGGTACGGGCTTTCTCTGTGGGAGCCCCCTCCCTGTGGAATGATCTCCCCCCGGAGATACGAGCCATGACAGACATCCTGACTTTCCGGCGCGCAGTTAAGACCCTATTTTTTAAACAGGCCAGCCTGGCCCAGTAAGGGTTTGTGGGGTTTTAAATTTAATAAGGGTTTTTTAATTTTTAATCTGCTTTTTAAATTTTTATCTATCCCGGATTTTAAATATTTAATTGTAGTCGGACGGGATGCAGCCACATATGTATTTAATTTGGTTTTAAATTCTATTTAACTTGTATCTATTTTATGTATTTTATGTGTTTATTAGGCTGTACACCGCCCCGAGTCCCTTTTTGGGAGAGGGAGCGGTATAAAAATATGAAAAATAAATAAATATTGTTGTCCAAGTAGCCATACTCAAAGGATACTTTATCCAGGTAACTTAGCTTATTCTTTTTCTGAATAAGCTCTTGAATCTCTAAATTTTAAGTCCTATCCTTTGCAGAAAGATGATCATGACAGATATAGAATGGCTCAGTGATAATAGTTCTTTGTTTAAATGCAGGTGGATCTATGTTTTATGCATATCATCTAAAAAAAGCAGGGGAGAACATTTTTAAGAAGTAGAAAATCACCATATTCAGCATGTGGTCCACCAGAGACCAGATTGCTTCCATTTTATTGGTTTGCTATATTTGGTTAAGAACATTGTCACAAAGAGATCTCATTCTAGGAAAATCATTTTTTCCTTAAAATTCTTTTTTCTTAGAACAATCCCATCTCAACCAACATCTTCTAAATAATTCCCAGCATGGTGGGCACCAGCTGCATGCATCTTATCTACAACTAGTAGGAAAACATCACAAAGCATTTCAAGTTTAAGGACAGCAGTTGTGTCTCTGTGTGTTCTTTTCAAATAATAGTTTCAACACATTTCTGCTTGGAAGTCAGATCAATGGAAGTGACAGCAAAATAAGCACAGCACAGACAACCAAGTTTAGTTTAAAAGCACTATTTTTTTTGATTGTTTTATCTTTGTAAGATAGAGAAGCAATCAAAAGTAGTATTTATGTTTTTTTCAGTCAAATAGTCCCTCTTGATCTAGTGATTCACAGCCAGAAAACTTATATTAGCCAGGACACTTAAAGTTGTTGAACTTTTCTTTTTTAACCTTAACAGTAGCAGCATATTAGTCTCATTCTTGCTTTCTCTCTCCGTACCCTCTCTACATAGGCCCTGCAACAGCTTCGCCCCAACTTAGCTTGTCTTCAAATGTATCTTGCTAGTAGGTTGAGATTAGTGTGAATTAAAATATTGCAAAATTCAATTTAGTATGATGTATGAATTGCTACCAGGTTGTATTTATTACAAGCCAAAATTCAGTTAGTATACAAAGCTCTTGCACAATTGTCATTGGGGTTTTAGATGTTTGTGCAAAATGGAGAAAGGTTCCGTTCAAGGAAAGATTTTAAAAAAGATCATTTTGAAGAATTACAGTTTATCCTCTTTTACTGTTATATGGTATTTTGTTAATAAACTTATAAACATTTACATTGAAGAAATTTAATTGTTTATTTCAGTCAAGCCAGAAGCAATTACCTTATTTTGCTGTGAAAATATTTATACAGACCCCTCACATCCTGGACATAAACTGTGTCAACTCCTACCTTCAAACGATGCTATAGAGCACACCAGAACAACTAGGCACAAGAACAGCTTCTTCCCAAATGCCATCACTCTGCTAAACAATTCCCTCAACACTGTCCAACTATTTACTAAGTCTGCATTACTATTATTATTAATCTTCTCATCATTCCTATCACCCTTCCCCTCCCACTTGTGACTGTAACTTTGTTGCTTGTATAATTTATATTGACTGTTTCCTAATATGATTTGATTGCTTACTTGTACCCTATGACTATCATTAAGTGTTGTACCTTATGATTCTTGATGAATGTATCTTTTTTTTTTATGTACACTGAGAGCATTTGCGCCAAAACAAATTCCTTATGTGTCTAATCACATTTGGCCAATAAAGAATCCATTCATCCATCCATTTATTCCTTCATTTTCCATAACTTCAAATAATGTGAATTCGAGTAATGGGACCATTTTGTGGGATTCATTAACCACACTAATTGAAACTTATCTATATTTCAGTTCTCAGAATTCCCAGAATACTGAGGATTGTAGGCTTTGAAGTCCATACATCTGGAGAATGGCCAAGTTGGGGAGGCTGTTGTATATGCTCTAAGGAAAAATACTATTTGTTCCCCAGTGATTTTAATGAAAATCACTGCTCTCCACTATCAGGATTAGAAGCACTGTTGTCTAAGTGAAACCTTAGTAAACTGTTGTGAGTCAAAATAAGCAAAAGCAAACATGATATAGAGAAACATTTTTTAAATGGACAATGGAGAAGTAAAAGAAATACCTTTTATTGCGCAGTTTAATCTCTATTTCATACTACAGTTTGATAGGAATACCTGCCACCACTAATGTTTATACTCTAGAAATGTGGCACATTAAAGCAAGTGGGTTTAAAATCTCAGTTTCTTGCTGATAATCTCTTAATAGAAATCTAATTCACTTTGTGGAAATAGTATATCGGTTCTAAGCTTTCATTAAAAAATTGATAATAATGTGCATTTAATAAATGTGACCATAACTTAAAATAATGCTCATATGATTATAATCAGGGAAGAGAACTTCTAATAGCTCTAGGCAGCAACTGTGTTTTAACAAGCTCAAATAAGAATATCATTTTTTAAAGTTTAAAATCTTAAACGAGTAGACTCATTGTTGTAATTTATTTGAAAGCATGTTTTCAAATTTAGATACCAATACTATTAATGAGTTCTCCTGGAGCCCCAAACCCATATAACATAAAATGCAGTGCAGTATATAAAAATATAATGAAGTTTAGTTGGTATCTTCTAGTGAAGATTCATTAACAGAGTAAGGAAATTAATTCTCAAATAGTATATTGAATGGAGGCAGAAATAAAAGATTTCTAGACCATCATCTTGTCTGTTTCCCATCTGTTACTATTTACGTTTAAATGAATTTGGAAGACTTTCAAGATGTCTTCACTTTGTATCACTCTGCTGGTATTTATAGTGTTGTAGTCATGGACATGCCTACATTTTTGCAAGTCTGTAGTTCGCAGAAAAAGTTACCCAGTTGTTGTTCACTTAGCTGTCTTCAAGATGACCAGAAGCTGCGTATCCTTCTCTTCTCTTCCCCAACTCTGCTTTGGTGAATTTATAAAAATCGTTTCTTCATGCTGAGGTAAAAGATACAAGATGAGAAATAAGAGATAAGAGAAGAGGTACAGGGTTTTTATTTATTTATAATAACTTGGCACGGTAAATTGACCAAATGTCAAAAGAATTATTTTTCTTTAATAACAACAACAACAATAATAATAAGTTAAAGATTGGGACATGAGATTCTTTCAAATCTATATTGCCTTATTTCTTGCTATATTTCCCATCCATCCACATTATAAGTTGAAGTTAGATTTTAAAATAGCCAAATTTCAGTAGCAAAATGTTAGCCAGTTTTTTTGTGGGTGAAGTGAAGCTTGAGAATAGAAATGAGACCAGAAGATCTGTGTAAGCCAAACTGCTGCTATTGCCCTTGTGAATCCTCCAAACTACTTTCCTGTAGTAATCAGGACAGATTGCTGAGTTGTGGTCTTCAACTTTTTTCAAATTGCCAGCTCCTGGTCTGTTATATTTGTCAGCATATCAGTTCTAAAGAATGTAAATGGTGGAATACAATCATGGCCATGAAGTTATAACAATATACATATGTAGAACCATTCTTGGAGTCTATAAATTATGTTGGTATATTGGTATACCAATAAGCCTGCATTCAGAAGTATAAAAAATTTAAATCTTGATTGCATCATATTATGATTTTAAATGGTAAAGGATATGTGAAGGAAGATTAGCTATAAGTGATACAGAGATTGTCATAGAAGAGGACAAGCATATTGATGGTAGATGATGCATTGCCTTGGTTTCAGATGGAAATTAAATTCTGAACATCTGTACACAGTAAAGAGGCAGGAATATGGTAAGATATCCCTCTTCTGGAAAATTGAAATTTTCTTGGGCTGCAGAAGCTGAGGGTCCCTAGTGATACCAGAAATAAATTTCTGAAGAAAATTCAGGTTTTCATTATTTGGGAAAAAGTTAAGGAACTTTTATGGGAAAACTTCTGTATCATGAAATCAATTAACAGCTGGGAAATCTGTTTACAGACTAAAAATACACATAAAATGCTACTGTGCTCAATAATTAAAGTTAAATATGTGGGGTGTGTTTTTTTTTCAGAATTACAGCTATTTTGGTTGTTTGTGAAGGATGGAGTGGGCATGTTTGCCTTTATTTGTAGCTTAATCAGAAGATTGGTTCACCAGGCATTTTCCTTTGTTTTTCTAGGGGTATATCTAGTTAGCATCTTATTGTGTACTTGTAAATGACCTAATCTAAATCATAATCTTTTATCTACTATATGCCCTCTCTGTCTTTCTATCTTGCCACAAATCCTGCCCTCACTCAGTTTTTTTTAATTTCTTCTTCCCATCATTCAATTATTCCCAATTATTTGACAGATATCCTCCCCCAAACAATATCCATGGAATCATAGCTGAAAAGATTTGGAAAAATTACTTAAGATGTTTCACATACCTGCAGTCATAAGGATGGGTTTGTTTTTGTCAGTATTTTCATCTTGCATTGAGATGATGCATCTTTGGTTTTATTTACATGATGAACAGACTGGTATGATATTCAAAGGAGTAATGAACAGTAGAATCAGGAATGCTGTCCAAGTGATTCGCTTGAAGGGAGTAAGACAGATTTCTGGGTTCTCTAAAAAATCAGATAAAGTGGCCATTATTAATTACAGATAATCTTCAAGTTACGACTACAATTGAGCCCAAAATTTTATGTTGCTAAGTGAGACATTTGTTCAGTGAGTTTTGCCCCATTTTACTTTCTTGCCTCAGTTGTTAAGTGAATCTGGCGTGGCCCTGGGACACTGTAATCATCATAAATATGAGTTGGTTGCCAAGCAATCTGAATTTTGATCATATGATCATGGAGATGTTGCAAAAGTCGTAACTATGAAAAATGGTCATGTCACTTTTTTCAGTGCCATTGTAACTTTGAACAGTCACTAAATAAACTGTTGTAAGTTGAGGACTACCTATACTGAATTCAAGCCAAAACTAAGGATGTTAAATCATAAGGACTCTGTGCTAGGTCAGGACCTCTGTTCCTAGAAAATCAGCAATGTTGAGCAGCTCTGCTATAGATGCAATCTATATTATATAGATGTGAGATACACACACGCACACACATGTATGTATATGTATGTGTTCTGTCTCCCCTTCCCTTTCCCCCAAAAGGTAAGGGATTATACACACACACAAACACAGACAAGCAAGCTGGCTCGAACTTCACAAAGCAAATCCTCTGTAACTGATATCATTCTTGTTATCCCACTATGTCCTGCCTGCCAAGTCTGAGCTGGCAGCAATTGTAAATCAAAGTCTTACTCACACAAAGGGAAATGGGTCTTTTACTTCACAAAGCACAAGGCAGTCCACAAAACAATCGTTCTTCCAACATAGTCACAAATAAAGTCTAAAGTAAGTTAAACTTTGTCCCGTACAAAGTTTAAAGAGAAAGCACACCCACTTTTATCCCCTGTGGGGTGTGGCTAGTGACTCAGCTCACTCTCTGACCCTCCCACGTCTCCTACGTTGCTGCTCACATTTCTCCCTATGATGCTGCCTGGAGTCTGTTAGGGGCTGCTCTGACATGCCTTCCTCCTGATTCATCTCAGGCTGTTCCTCTCATGGAACCTGAGGCATTACCAGGGATTGGCAGGGAGGAAGGTCCTAGAGAGGAAGGCATTGCCAGTTCTTCCCCCTCATCTTCCAGGTCCTCTTCCTCTGACAGCACAGGCTCGGGAGTTGGGGCCACAACATGTATGTGTATACATGTACACATACATATACATACATACACACACACACACAATGGGATGTTGTTCACATTTCTATGGTTGGCATGTTTGTTTTAGGTCAGAGTATTTTTCCACCACAACCTCATAAAAAAACTCTTGTATTTAACTCTCCTTCAGGAGTTTTAGTTTGAGGGCTTTTTATCTCTCTCTTGGGAGCCTACAAAGAGGTGGAATTAAGAAAGTTTTGTCAATTTTCTCCTTCAGCACAGAACAGCTGGCTATAAAATGCCAAAGCTACTGGGGGTTTCCTTTTCTCTCTCTGCTTTCCCTTTTAGATGGAATAGGGACAACAGAATGATTTTTCCTGTGGGATCTGTAGCAGCTTGGGGCAGGCTTGTAATTTTCACTCCTCATTTCAGCATTTCAAGTCAGCAGAAGTGAACAAAAGCACAGATTTCGTCCAATTTTTTCAGAGGACTTGGGGAATGAAAACCATTGCAATGTGGCCGTGCTCCTCATGCATACATCAGTGAGAAAGTTAAAGCATATCTTCTGCATTAGTAAGCTGGTAAAAAAATTCAATCTGTAGTTCAAGATAATTATGAAACATTGCTTTTTCCAGGGCCCTTATTTTTTTTTTATTTTGCAATTTACAACATATAATATAAACCTGGATTATAATCATTCTTATTTTGAGTGCTAATTCCTTTCCCCCAGATAGAAAAAAACTATCTTTTAAGGCAGTGACAAGTATAGAGAATGAAAGACTGTGGTTATCAAGGATGTGCTTTGTGTGCCAAGATCACCAATCCATTCCCAACATTCCCAGCTTGGGTTGGGAAAGTTTTGGGTTTGAGTCCTAAAGATAATTGTTGATCTGTTCAACAGCTTTAAGCACTGTACTATACAGACTGTTGGTCTAGCTGCAGTAGTCTTTAGGGATTTGCATGAATGGTTAAATGACTACTATTGTACTGTTCAGTGACCAGACTCAGCTGCACTGTAGAGGTTGCAAGGCTCCAAGATCCGTTGCAAACTTCCGTTTATCCACATTTTATTAGAATATCTATCTATTTGATTTAGATTGATTTGCTTTAGATTTTTGTGTGCATCTGGAACGCTATTCAAAGTCTTTTTTCTGATTAGATTTATTTCACTTTGGCTTCTCCCTTCTGTTGTCTTCCAATCGTAAAGGGATTTCAGAATTGCTTTCAGCTCTGGCTGTTTTTTTTTTCCTTTTCTTTTCCCCACTAACTAAAATTCTCAAAGCTGTTTCCCTAATGCAGAAGCTTCACTTGGGAGATCTTGCTGCTAAACAAGCATATTATATATAAAGTATAATGAATAAAAAATTATCTTCATCTTAAAACTCCATTGAAAGGAGAAAGCATCTTAGAGATTCAAACTGTATGTATTTGAACTTGCATGTGGACTGATAGAGTACATTTGAAATTGAAAGGGAGATTATCTTTGGTCAAATTATTTTCCTATCTCATAAACCCCTTCATTGGATCTAATTTATGTCTTTAAAAATTAGCATTTGTTAACAAAAATATTTATCTGCCATATATCTATGTATTTGCGCATAGATGTGTCTATATGTGCACAGATACTAGAGACACAGATACATATTTTTATAGATAAGCATCAAGAGAATTGGTTATGATGAACAAGACTTAACGTATTTCATTCTTATTTCTATAAGTCAACATTAAGTTCGTTTTAATAATTTTTTTCTCTTACTTCCATTCACGAAGAGTTTTCTGGGTTACACAATTGAAATGCAAGTTGAGGATCATTTGAAGACCATAATGATAATTAGCAGCTTAAATAGTATCTTCAACTAGAATATCATTAACCTAGAATAAAAACTTGCCTATATTTTTGGTGATCTTCTCCTTTACAAGGTTTTGTTACTATTTGAAAGATTAAGATTGTAACAATGAAATAGTCATGCTGTCTCCTTGAGGACCACATTTATGTTGTTTAGAGAAGTTCTTCTTTTGCATATAATAATTTTCCTTAATTAATTTCTGGCCACAAAAGCAATTATGTATTTTCTTTATTTTCCTATACTAAAACCTGCAGTTGCATTTTATTTATTAAAGTTACAATACAAATCAAAAGACTAATAGAAAGTTACACTAGAAAAACAAATCAGATAAAAACAGCAGGTTAAATAGCGAATATGAAGAAAAAGAAGAGGAAAAAAACATGGTAAAATAGTTTTAATTGTCAATATATCAAAATTTAAGGAAGGATCTGTAGAGTACATGAGTCAGAATAGGACCAGCATCTTTAGTTATGATTGCTAATACAGAAGTCCACAACTTTTGTATACACTTCTCTAGACTGGTTATTAGGAAACGCACAATTTTCATTGGGGCCAAGAGAAAGCATAACTGTAGGTTACAACGAATATTCTAAAAAAAAACCTGTATGATTGACTCTGTAACTAAATATGTATAGAAGCATTCTTGTTGAAGGATGTTGTGAAATTGTCCTTCCCTCATTGTTGAAGATAAGATGTTAAACCTTGCCAAAGTAAATGCCCTTTTATGTGGAAATGACAAAGAGCTAAATCTCTTGAATTTTATTTTATTTTGTGAACAATTCTCTGGGTGCTGGTTCCTAAGTCAGAACTCATTTTCCTTCTATATTGTTTCTCAGAACTGAAACTCCCTTCTTAAAAGGAGAATGAACAGAGGTTGTAACACCTGTCTGTATGGTATAATGACTATCAATTTTCCTCTAGCTGGTGTCTCCAAATGTTAAAGGTTTCAATTCCTATAATTCCTAGCCTTAAGGGTCAGATTCCTGCTGATTATTTAGTCTAATCTACCCAACAATGCTACTTTAAATAAAAAAGCCCTTTTGACATCAATTCTAAAAATTCAGGCTTCCAAATTGTTGCAGAAGTGGACTTTAAATTTTGCAAGTTGATGATCCATTTCCTAAATTCTGAGCTGTAACGGCAATTGTTTATAGTTCCCTATTAATCTATATCTCCATCTTATAAAACCATTTTGGGTTCTATTGTAGCGATGCTGTACTTTTCCAGCATTCTGGGAAAACAACTGTTTTATTTATCTTATGTTATTAAAGAATATTTTTTGGATGCCATAACAGCCTTAATTTTTTTTTTTTTTTACTTTTTAAAAGGGGGATCCACAACATTTTTTGGATAGCTATAAATTCACCTCATCTGAGGCAGTAAGTTAGTTGCAGTATGAATGAATACCTTACATAATACAGATGGATTTATTGTCCAAAGAGGAGAACAGGAGGATAGGTAAAGGAATAATGTACTTCCTTGCATCTCATACCTATTGTAGCCTCTATAGTTTGCGTAACATGTTTCAGGAATCAATAATTTTGAGATGATTGAGAGTCAGTCTGGTCCAATGATTAAGGCATCAGGGAAGGATGAATTCTAGTCCCACTGAAGGCATCAAAGCCAACTGAGTGACTTTAGGCCAGTCATTCTCAGTCCAACTCATTTCACAGGGTGATTGTTGTAGGGAATATAAGAGGAAGAATGAGACTGGATATCTTTGCTGCTAGAGTCATTTGTAAAAGCAATAAAGGCAGACTGTAAATAAATAAACCTGTATGATTTTCACGTTAGCAACATCTCATGAAAAGTAACATTTAAACTTTTTCTTTAAAAAAAAACATCTTAAGTCCTGAAATGAAGGTTGACAGGAAAACCATACAATAGTGATCTGTAATCTTTATGAGTGCAGGAAGGTCTGGTTTGTTCGTTTTAAAGGATTAAAAATAAAACATGCATACCTGTTGGCTTTGGTTGGGACAGGTTTTGATCATAAGAGATGACTGAAATCTACCTTTAAAAAATTTCTCAGGGGTGCCTCCTGACTTTTATACATTTGTTGTGTATTGTCTCTCAAAGAGGAGACAGGCTTAATTAGGAGGGTTTGCGGTCTTTTAGTTTTAGGAGTTCATGTTTTAAAAAAAACAAAGTCAGTTTAGAGACCTTCACTGCTGGAGGAGCTCTGCAGCATCTTCACTTTGGAAAGCTCTGCACATGTGGACATGTGAGGAGAAGATTTGCCTGGGTGGCTGCCTGACCCCTGGATTTAGAAAACTATTTTAGGCTTCCAGGTGTTATCAGCAGCTAATTTGTAGGTGTCAGCTCCCCGTGGATTAGGAAACAGCCAAATGCTTAGGCATCCATATCAAATGCTTAAATCCCCATTGACTGTTCTCCGTAGAGTATATTTTAGGACAATTACTACCTACTTTATTTTTGGAGGAGGACATTTCTGAAAGGGTTTTTAAGGAGCTTTATGAAAAACTGCAGCTAATAACCCAGGAGAAGGAAAGAGAGCCCGGTAGTAGAGTGAGCCTGGAAGCCTAGCCTTTGATGTTTGAAATACATTTCCTTTCTCCACACCTGCCTGGTTGCGCCTTTCCAGAAGGGAACAACGTGTTCTATCCCATCCATGAAGAGAGTTTATTGTTTTTGATTGCTTGTTTGTTGGCTGCATCTTGATATTATCAAGTGAAAATATCAAACTAGCTACTCTATTCCCAATTTTTGCAGATCTAATGAGAAGGAAATGACCAGGGCATAGTGAAATTATAGTGGGAAACTGGAGAAGTCATAATATTAAGTAACCTAAATCAAATAGATCCAGCAAGTTGAAGTGCAGTGATCAAATTAAGGTGTTTCCTTACTCTTGAATTGAATACTACCCACCACTTCTTGAGTTGGCAAAAAATCATACCTGTATGAAATTTACTATTTCCATTGCCAATCCAAATTATACCTCTGTTGACTATTTGGTAAAAGTCAATAGAGTTAATGGATGACAAGGTAATGGATGACAAAACCTAATGGATTTTATGTATCTTGAGGCTGTCCTTGGGTAATCTTAGAATAAGAGGCATATAAAAGTGCTACTTTTAAGATTGTCTCACTTAAGACTGGGGATGATATAAATAGAGCTTTATGGGAACGTAACAAAAAATGTTGTTAGTCTATGCTTGAATTAGGGTTAGATGCAAATATGAAAAAACCCTAAGCATTGTTGAGAAGTTGCTATAGTATTGCCTACTACTGGAAATACACTTTCCTTATTGTATTCTTAAAGGACTTTTATTGTACTACAGACATGGTTTCCATTAACTATGTAATAGCCATGTTCCTATCTCTAAATGAAAATAGCCAGCCTGTATTTCTTAATTTGCTTTGATATTTATTTCATTTGTTAGGAAGGAAAAAACTTGAACATATTATAATTGACTTTGTTTTAATGTTTGTATTTGTTTTGAAGCATGCTTAGCTTTATTATGATATTTTTGTTGTGAATGCAATAAGCTCATTCAGCATCTCTATCCCCATGAAAAGAGCTGGTTGTTTCTTGCAAACAGACTAGGTCAATTTTTCCCTCTGGAAGATGAGATGTTTTGATCTTTTTGAAAGAAAGAATAGAGCTCAAAGCGGATGAATAAGTGTGGATGGAGGGTCTTCCATGTCCCCTTAGCGTAAGGAAAGATTTGGATCCTCCAAGTTCAGAAATTTTGAATTAGGGGATCATTTGCTTTTCAAAGTCTTCTGTTTCTGCAGAAAGAGAACAGATAAATATGGTATATTTAGACAGGAAGTTGCACTAGCTTTTTGTTAAAAAAATCTGTTTTCTATAGTATGCCAATTTTCAATGTCTCTGACTCTTGATATAAGTTATAGATTTGAATGTTGGATGGCAGCCTGTATCCATATGGATATGTGCATGAAAATGTTTAAAAATTTTTAAATATTCTGGCATTGTGTAATATTTTGAATATTTTGTGATCTCTAATATTCTGGCAGAGAGTACTTCATTTTCAACAGATTAGTACAATGGTATGGAGCGTCTGAAATGTGTTTTCTTTCAGATGCTTTTTTAAAACAAATATTCAAACAGTTATTTTGCATATTGTGAACTGTTTTATGGATTATCTTCCACACTGGATGTTTGTATTTTAATCAGGGGTGGGATTCTACCAGTTCACACCTATTCGCTGGAACCGGCTGTTAACATTCTAAGCAGTTCAGAGAACCGGTTGTTAGAAGAAATTACTGGCCTAATCCTGTAAGGAAGGCAGGAAGGAAACATTCTGGTGTTACTTACAGAAACTGCCTCTCCGTTAACCCTTATTACGTTCTTGGCAGGACTAGACTTCCTGTCTCTGGAACTTCTCTGGAGTTTTTTCCGCCCTCCTTTGCTGGTACTTTGCTTGTGTGGAGTGACCATTCAAAGTTACAATGGCACTGAAAAAGGTGACTTATGACCATTTTTCACACTTACAACTGTTGCAGCATCCCCACAGTTATGAGAGGCCAGGCGAGGAGATGCGTGCCTCAACGTGAGTGATATTGAGTTGGCCACACCCAGCCACTAACATGACTACCAAGCCATGACCACCCAGTCACATGACCACCAGGCCACGCTCATTCCCTAAGCCATGCCCACAGAACCGGTTGTTAAAAATTTGAATCCCACTCCTGGCCCCAAGCATTATGAAACATCTGTGTTCCTAAGCATTAATTATTTTTGTTATCAAATTAAATACATTGATGTGTTTATTAACTATAACACCCTGATTAATTTTCTTCTATACCTTTGGGGAGTTACTCTGAATATCTTTTCTCAACCAAATTAACAGGGGAAACCTTCTGTTTTCACATAGGAAGATAGTTTTCTGTATTTCTAATATATATATATATATATATATATATATGCATGCTCAGGCCTTATATATATGCATGCTCAGGCCTTCCAGCTACATGCTGTAGTTACCTTGAATGGTTCGTATTTTAGTTTTTAAACCACAAAATCTACTTGCCTTGCAGTGCATCAATGGTGCTTTATAATATGTCTTGCCAATCTTCAGTTCATTTTGCTGATCAGTCAAATCTTTCCTGAGATGTCACTTTCCCCCCTACTTGCAATCAAATAGTATCTCAACAGCAGAAAAAATGTTCTTCATTTCCCCTGCTGATCAGTTGGCTAGTAGAAATGGGAAGAGTTGTTTGGCAGCTGCACTTGTTCAAGTGGTTGTGAGTTGCCCACCTGTAGTCCATTGTTTTTGAAATATTCTTGTAAGAACAATTAGAAATTAGAACACCCAAAGGGAAGCTTTTTTGGGTTGCTACTGCAGAACGTGTGACTGCTCTTTATTTGCATTTTAAAGGCAGTAATTTAATTGTGAAACATTTAAAGCCGTCCTAATAAAAGCTTATTTATTTGGCACAGTTTCTGCATGGAGACTTTTAATGCTATATCAGGAAATATTAATACCAAATCTGGAGTTGGTGATAGTTGGTTTATGCAACAGTCCCATGTCCTGCTTAAAAGTACTTCCAATTGTCTTGAAGTAATTCTGGGAAATGTCATGTAGGGAGAAGTTTACTTATCAGGAAATGCAGAAGTGTCTTCAGCCAATGTGTATTTGAGCAGATTTAGTTTAAGAATTCTTCCCAGTGCATTCTTGATGTTTTCTATGTTTTCATATATTGATTACGTTTTCTATCCTGGTAATTAAATGTTGATAGGAAAACAACAAAGCTCGATATAGTCTCTACTGTTGGGGCTCCTTGCAATTCATTCTATCTTCAAATGCCTTAATATTTTGCATAGTGGAACCTAAATTGTAGGCCATTTCTGCTTTGTTCTACCTCTGTCTTTAGGCTTCTCTGTAGTTAAAACATAGTCCAACAAATCATCTATTCTGATTGAACTTCACTGGCATGGTTTGAGGGTGAAAACAATTCTTAAATGCTAGTTCATGCATGGATGTCAAACTCGCCGTGTCATGTTGCTGTCTCATGACATTTCGTGATGTTTTCCCCATTTGCAGAACTGGGGTGGATATGGCTTGTTTGTGACACATCTGGCCTGCAGGCTATCAGTTTGACACCCCCGGTAGTTGCAAAAGAATTTTGAGCAGGTGCCTAATTTAGCATATGAATGCTTTGACAGTTTGTTCCTAAATTCCTAATGATCATTCCAGGAATTTCCTGGAAATGTTAAATAGTACTATGGTCTATCAGCATAGTATTTCTGTAATGAATTTATCTGCCTTTGAATTTTTTAAAAGAGTCAGTTTAAGAGTAAGAATAAGCACTTCCCCGTATAATAGTTGGAATAAAAGCAAAGAATTAAGAAACATACTGTCCAAAATCAGCAGATATTGGACAGAATGATATTACATGAATAAAACAATTATTGAGAGGTCTTTGATGCTTCTGAGTCTGGTTGTGTTCTTGCAGACCTTTCATTAACATAACTAAGTAATATCATCAGTGTTATTAGGGAGTGAAGTTTGCTCTCATGATATATTCTAGTGGCTGTTAGCTTATTTGACCTTCCTTGATTGGGGCATTGTTTACTTCTTGATTGTTAGTCTAATATTAATCTTGGTGTTAATCTCTACTCATTTTGATATTGATTGCTTGTGTGGAGTTTTCTGGTCTTTTAGTTCCCTTTTTGGCTTTTACATTGTCTCTTGACATTCATTTGGGAAAACCAAGAGCCTTCTAAATCAAGCCAAGTTCAAAAACAGCAGATAATTCCTTGGAAGCCTGGCACTCAGACAAACCAAGCATCAACAGACACATAGAGATAAACAACATCATACATACCAGTCAAAAGAAACAATTAAAAGGCCCAAAAGGAAACAAAAGACCAAAACGCTCAGATGAACAGAGATTAACACTCATTTGCTTACACCAAATGGACAGAATTTTGCCAGACTAAAGCTATAACTTTCAAATTTACTAAAGATATCATCAGAGCTATCCTGAGCTGCTTCTCTCTTCCAGTTTGGGATTGCATGGTCTCTTAATCTGGGCTCCTCTCTGGAAAAGCTCTGTATTGCCAAAACTCGCCTCCATTGTTGCTCCAGGGATATATTCTATCACAGTTTTAATGTTTTGTGGATTTATATCTTTTTGTGTGTTTCCTATTCTTTTTATTCTAAAGTTTAGTCTTTCATGAGTTCTGATCTTAATTTTACTAATTTATTATTGATTGCAATTCTTAATAAATGAGCAAATCTTGTAATTACACCGCACAAGCTTAGTTTTTTAAGACTTTGTCTCTTGACAACCTCATTAATGTTATTGATATTAGGACTAGGTCTAACTCTTGGTAGCACATTAATTAAGAATAGTTACTAGGTACTACCTTGTCAAAGCAAGCAGGATAGGCAGGGGTGTGTGATATGTAGAGAAACTGTTGCAGAACTGCTATAATTGGAGCATAAAAGAAATACACTCTTCATTCTGGAACAAGTTTGCTGTTACAGCTATTAAATACACCTTACTATAGCAAAAAGGGTAGTGGAAGATGCTATATTAAGTAAAAATCAACACTCTTCAATTTGTGTTGAGATTAATGATTTACAAATTGAGGATTTCAAATAGCTAGATAGGCAAGTCACTAAGACATAAGATCTTGGTGTTTAAGCAAAACCGCGAACCTGGAAAATCAAATGAATGACATGATTATTTTTTTTCTGCAACAAGTAGCATTTCTGTTTTTAAAAAAATGTTTTATTAGATTTTTATTTTTAAATATATATCAGTATCAATACATGAACAGTGGTATAATTCATTTTGATACAAACGTCAATATTGATAATCATAATAGTTTTTATATTAATCAAACTTATATAATCCTAGTATTAATATACATGGTTTTAAGTAGTTATTCAATATTTCAATATTCCATTTTAATGCCAATGATATTATAAGCATACATGGTAATACCATCTTTCACCCTCTAATCTTTTCCATCAAATTATTACTTCCATTATACATAAAAATATATCTACTAATATTCCTATTTCTTATTTCTACCTCTATTTTAACTTCTAATCAGGTCACCATTGCTAATCCTAATATTAATACACATGTTTATATAAGGCATTCATTATTTAGTTGCTCAAAATCCCAATGTGCCATTCAAGTATCAGCCTTCCTATTATTTAAACATACCTCATAATACCCTTTTTCAACCTCCAATCTTTCCATCTAACTATTGCTTCATATAAAGGTGTGTATTCTTATTTCTAGAATAAGAAATACCTCTATTCAAATTTCTAATCAGGCCATCATTATATTAAAAAAAAGAATACTTGTTTTCTTGCAGGCATTTAATTACTAAACTAGGTAACATCATCAGTGCACTGTAGCTTTTCTATATTGTGGTGAGAGCTAATTTTTTAACAAGCCCAGTATAGTATATTTATTTCTCTTGCCAATTTGCTTCAGTTTTCAGGGATGTCAAACAAGCCAAAATGTCATATGATAGCAACATGAAATGGCAAAAGTTTGACACCTGGGAATTAAATGGAACAGTCATAGTGCTAAATTATAACCCTGTATTTCATCTGCTATATAATCTATCCATCTATTCATACAGTAATAAAGGGAAACTATTTGTGGTTTTTCTACCTTCCATGAAGCTTCTAGCATGTTACTAGACCAAACTCTTCCCAGTTAAACTTTCTTTTCTGAGCCTTGCAACTTAGTTAAGAATAATGTATCTGTGCGGAAATTTGCTCAAGGCTAATCATTCGTTTTTAAATGATTAGACAAACAAGACCTGAAATTGGCATTCATTTACTTAATCATACCCTTATCTGAAATGCCCAGTTTTCTGTATTCTTCCAGTAGAACATTAAGATAGCATTAGTCAGCCATGTTTTCTACATACAATTCTTAAAAAATACCAGTCTTGAAATATAAATTGAATAAATCTGGTAGCATAAAAATAAAATAAATTATTTATAAATACAATCTCAATTATTATTAATTATACTAATTATTGGATTGGGGTGGGGGAAGACCAAGGTTAAATCCATTCTCAGTCACAGGAACTCATTGGCTGATTCTGAACCAGTTATTCTCAGCCAAGTCTACCTCCAGGGCTATTGTCTTCTAACTTGGCTTGATCATCTAGTGCAGTGGTCACCAACCAGTGGGCTGGGGACCACTGGGTGGTCCGTGAGAAAATTTTGGTGGTCCACAGAGAAATGTCACCCTCAAAGCACCCTCCAAAGCAATTAATCCAGACTGTGTGGAAACACAAGGCTGCGCCGGCCACATGGCCCTTGGGAACACAAGGCTTGTGTCACTTGCATTGTGAACAACATGAGGTAGTAAGGGGAGGGGAGACAGGGCGGAGGAGGGGAAGTTGCCCGACTTGCCCCATGTGCCTCACCTGGCCACTGGGCTGCTTCTTTCCTCTTCTTTCTTCTTCTGCTTTTGGCTGCATGCAGGGAAAGCAGCGAAGGTCTTTCTTTCTCTCCTCCAAACTCTATCAGAAATGAGTCTTTGGGACCCTGCAAGGCATCCTGCTCCAAGAGGCTGCGCCGGCACGAGAAGTCTTACAAAGACTCATTTCTGGCAGAATTTGGGGGGAGAGAAAGAAAGACTTCTGCTGCTTCTGCTGCTTTCCTTGCATGAAGCCAAAAGTCTCCCCCCACCCTCCGAAACGTAACTTTATTTGGTAGTGATCCCAAATAAGGAATGATCAATTGGTAGGAAAATGGGATAGGGAATTTTTCTGCAGATCTTTTTTGGGATTTTCCCAGGGTCTCTGGTCCGCGGGATTTAAAATTATGAGTTTGGTGGTCCCTGAGGTCCAAAAGGTTGGCGACCCCTGATCTAGTGGGCAGGGAGGATATAAATTGAATAGTTAAGTATGCAGTATATTCATAATTTAATAGTATTTGCTTTTAGAAAAATGATTTGAAACTCCAAAATATCCAATTAAAATTATTCATGTTTCTTTTTTCTTACACGTCCCTTGTTCTTTTTTTTCCATAAAGTTATTGCTGCTATGGATACTCCTTTCCTCGTTTTTTTCTTTCTTTCTTTAACTTTCTACCTTGATAAATGTTCCTGTAATGTTAATAAAAGGTTTGTAATAAAACCTTAAGGCATGGTTCTCTCTGTATCTCAATGAAGGAAAACATTTTTCCTCATGCCCTCCATTGTAGCTTTTCTTCTTCTCAGGATGAACACGTCCAATTTTTTTGTAAAGAAAAATACAGTTATTCTGGCAGGTGTGATTCTGGCGCGAGAAGGGAGGAGGAAGGGAGGATGCTGGGCAGAAAAGGTGAGCAGTTGTGAGTCAAGAAAAGGAGGTTGAGAAAAATTGGTCAGGAGGTGCACTGGGGCAGTGGCAGCTGAGTGGAGGGAGGAAGAATAGGAAGTGGCTGGGAAGATCAGGTGAGCAGCACCTTGGAGTAACAGCTGGACGTAAGGGGAGGAAGATCCTGGGAAGATTGAGCAGATAAGTAGGTGCCTTTTGGAGGTACTCTGTGGCAACAATCACTATAGCTATTCTGTTCCCAACTCTGGCTTCTGCCCCAATCTATACTTCCTTGTGATATAAAAAGATGTTTCAACAGCCACCATTAATGATACCTTTTAAATGTCCTTGGTGATTCCTGTAGCTAACCTTCAGCAATAGAAAGAAATCATTGGATGAAGCTTTTACTGTTGCTTCATTAAGATTGTAAGCCTGTATTGTGTTGTTTATGTGTGCTTAGTTTCATCCAATGGGTTACTTCAGTGATCTTAATTGTTTGAGCTATGTTTTTGTGTCTTAGCATTTTAAGGCTGCTTATAAAGTTGTCATCTGATGAGACAGCTCCACTTACAGTTTGGATGAAGCTAAATCATGTTTCAGCTGGTAGGCATCTAACTTGCTTTCATCTGCAATTTCATTCCTATTGTTTATTCAGTGCACAGACAGGATCATAATATCAAGGTATAAGACTACATTCCTGTGCACTGACTCAGCTGTTTAAAGCTAATTTCTTTTAAGGCATAGAAGGGCTGCAATAAATTTTATTATATATATATATATATGCAGGTCTTGGCATGTTCGGGACTTTTCCCGTGTAAGATTGAGACTATCTGGGCAACGTTTCGACGAGATCTCACTCGCCATCTTCAGGCTGGTGCTTTCGGCTTTGTGCTTGTGCGAACAAAGCGTGATCTGAGCTGCTGTCTCCCTATAAATACTGGTGGGGAGGTTGGCTGCGTTGTCATTTCTTGATTGGTTGATGGAGTTGATGTTTGCAGATTGGATGGCTTTTTCTTAAGAACATGTGTGGCTGAGGTATTGGCTGTGTGTCCATCAGCCTCCTGTGTTGTAATGACTTGGGTAATGGGCTGTGTGATGACCTTCTGAGTTCTATTGTTTTGACATCCTGAGTCTTGTGCTGTAATGATCTGGATAATGGGCTCTGTGATGACCTTCGGAAAAAAAGAATCTACGAAAATCTACGAAAACAAACAAATATATTTGTGTGTGTGTGTGTGTGTGTGTGTGTGTGTGTGTATCTTTGGTTCTTCAGGTTTTCTCCTGCGTAGCATTGGAAGTATCTAGGCGACGTTTCGATGAAGTCTCATTCATCATCTTCAGGCTTGTGTCTTCGGCCTTGTGCTTCTCAGAATAATGTGAGCTTGCAGCTGCTTCTTCCTTTTAACTACTAGTGGGGGTGTGACTTGATTGGGTGGGGGCTTGGCCGTGTTCTGATTGGGTGGGGGTGTGTTCTCATTGGTTGGGGGTTTGGCTATGTTCTGATTGGTTGGGGAGTTGGCTGTGTTCTGATTGGCTGGGGGTGTGTTCTGTTCTGGTGGAGGTTTGGTTGTACTCAGGTTAGTCTCAGTTGCTGGGGGATTTGAGCTGGTGAGTTGTGATCCTGTTGTTTGGCTTCGTGTTCGTGGTCGTGCCACATCTTCATGGTGGGCGTCAGTTCCCTTCATGTATGGGTTGGGGGGGTTTGAAGCAGGTAGTGATGCAGCTGTGGTACGGCTTCTGGTCCGTGGTCGTGTTTCATCTTCTGTGTGGGTGTGAGTCTGCTTTCTGCGTGGAACTGTGGTGGTAGTTTCTTGTGTGGCCCTGATGTTTACATGTGTGTAAGGTTTTTTAAGCTGATAATTTTTAAATAATAAATAAGGGAGACTAGTATAGATCTTATTTATTATTTAAAAATTATCAGCTTAAAAAACCTTACACACATGTAAACAAAAGGCAACGAATCAAATAGCTTTCTGTCAGTATGGTCTCTGGTGATGAGCCGAAAGACAGAAAAGAAAGCAGTATGCTTTCTCCCTTAATTGGGGCTTAACAGGGTGTTGTAATACAAAGTATATATATATATATATATATATATATATATATATATATATATATATATATATATATATATATATATATATATATACACACACACACACATATATATACATATACATAGATATATTAGAAATACAGAAAACTATCTTCCCAAGTGAAAACAGAAGGTTTCCCCTGTTAATTTTGTTGAGAAATGATATTCAGAGTAACGGTATAGGTATAGAAGAAAATGAATAGGTATAGAAGAAAATTAATCAGGGTGTTATAGTTAATAAACACATCAATGTATTTAATTTG
Organism: Bungarus multicinctus; assembly: GCA_023653725.1. NCBI lineage: Eukaryota > Metazoa > Chordata > Lepidosauria > Squamata > Elapidae > Bungarus > Bungarus multicinctus. The sequence goes on along the minus strand of CM042848.1, from coordinate 8,926,708 downwards.
ATAACAAAAATAATTAATGGTTAGGAACACAGATGTTTCATAATGCTTGGGGTCAGGAGTGGGATTCAAATTTTTAACCGGTTCTGTGGGCATGACTTAGGGGGTGGGCGTGGCCTGGTGGTCATGTGACTGGATGGTCATGGCTTGGTGGTCATGTTATTGGCTGGGTGTGGCCAACTCAATATCACTCACATTGAGGCACGCATCGCCTCGCCTGGCCTCTCATAACTGTGGGGATGCTGCAACAGTTGTAAGTGTGAAAAATGGTCATGTCACTTTTTTCAGTGCCATTGTAACTTTGAATGGTCACTCCACACAAGCAAAGTACCAGCAAAGGAGGGGGGAAAAAACTCCAGAGAAGTTCCAGAGACAGGAAGTCTAGTCCTGCCAAGAATGTAATAAGGGTTAACGAAGAGGCAGTTTCTGTAAGTAACACCAGAATGTTTCCTTCCTGCCTTCCTTACAGGATTAGGCCAGTAATTTCTTCTAACAACCGGTTCTCCGAACTGCTTAGAAGGTTAACGACCGGTTCTAGTGAATAGGTGGGACCTGGTAGAATCCCAGCCCTGGTTCTAACCATTAGGAAATTTCTTCTTAGTTCTAGGTTGCTTCTCTCAATAGATTTATTGTTATAGAAATGGCTAATTTATACTAACATGGAAAAGTAAAAAGTTGAGGTTGGATGATAATGCCTTATTCTACTACACCAGAGGGAGTCAGAAGCCAATGACTTTTCTTTTTTCCCCTTCTTCTCTACACTTCTCTCTTCCCCTTTCCCTCCCTTTTGTTTCCAACTATTTGCTTTTATATTTTATATTAAACCTGTTAAACCTGGAAAAAAAAGTTTTATAATATGCTACAAAGGGTCCATGAACAAGGGATTTACTCTGAAACAGCATAAGTTTTTTCAGTCTATATAAGCTGATTGTTCCTGTATGCATCATTGGTTGTTATTTCTCTATAGTTTTCCTATTCATTACATGGATGAATCGGATAAAAGTGGGCTAGTGGAATAGGAAGAGTACTAATATGGTATATTAGTCATTGGCTAATAGGTACTAATATAGTATATTAGTCATTGGCACATCCTAGTCACTAATTTGAGATTAAAGGTGCGGTATAAAAATACGATAAATAATAATAATAATGTTGAAGAACCGAATAACAATGCAGAGGTGGGATTTGAGTTCCAAAGTGCTTTTGGGAACTTAGTTATGTTCTTCTTGAGAACCCATTTTACTGGAGTCAGGCAGGGGTGGGATTCAAATTTTTAACAACTGGTTCTGTGGGTGTGGCTTAGGTGGTGGGTGTGGCTTGGTGGTCATGTTATTGGCTGGGTGTGGCCAACTCAATATCACTCACATCGAGGCATGTATCTCCTCGCCTGGCCTCTCATGACTGTGGGGATGCTGCAACAGTCGTAAGTGTGAAACATGATCATAAGTCACTTTTTTCAGAATCATTGTAACTCTGAATGGTCATTCCACACAAACGAAGTACCAGCAAAGGAGGGGAAAAAAAACTCCAGAGAAGTTCCTGAGACAGGAAGTCTAGTTCTGCTAAGAATGTAATAAGTGTTAACAGAGAGGCAGTTTCTGCAAGCAACACCAGAATGTTTCCTTCCTGCCTTCCTTACAGGATTAGGCCAGGAATTTCTTCTAACAACCTGTTCTCTGAACTGCTTAGAATGTTAACAACCGGTTCTAGCGAATAGGTGCGAACTGGTAGAATCCCACCCATGAGTCAGGCCTAGTAAACCTAGAAGAACTTGGTCAAGGAATTTTGTCAGAGAGTTGATTTTGAGACCTAAATGCCAAGTTATAGAAGACTTATAAAGCAGGCTTGTGAGGAAAAAATATGTCTCATTTTCATTGGTTACAGAAGAGCAGTTTTAACAATAATTATGGAGTCATTTTCTTTGCAGATGGCCAGGTGTTCTGCAAGCCATACAGCAAATAGATGCATACATTTCAACAATGAGACTTTTAAAATTTTGATGGAATCTATCTAAAGCCTCTTCTCCACTTATGTTAATGAGAGTTTGTATTTTCAGCTGCAGTGGAAAAATGCTCACTATCTGTGTGTGCGGGGGAGGGGTACAGCTAATACGATCTGAAGAATCTGTGGGCATCCTTTCCTAAACTGCTTACCGCTATGCCAGCTCTCCAACTAAAATTTAATGGGTTTCATATTGGATAAGTCCTTTAAAAATATGTAAGCAAACTTTGGCTAAGCAAACTCAGCCCTGGTTAGTCCCTGAATAGGGCCTATCTGGGAAGAAACCAATAGATATAGATATAGATATCCATGAAGAAGACAAGTAGAAAATGACTTCTGAATTATACCAAGAAAGCTGCAGAAATGTGCAAGCCATGTAAACTATGAGGTATTTAGCTCCACCTGAGGGAACTTTCTTTTCATTGAAGGAAAAATTGCATGTGACATGCCTTCTGTGCAAACACAGAGATATACAGTTGTTTGGGGAGCTAAGGGATGCATTTGGCTTCACAATACAAAGTAAGCTTTCTGGAAGATATAATTTTGATTAATTAAGTGTATATTAAATTGATTAAATATAGTTAAAATTAATCATAGTACATTTAATTGTTTCACCTTCTGTCACACTAAAATTATAATTTGGCAGCAATATTTGAATAGGCCTTTGGAGGGAATTGTATTTTTTTTTTAAAGATGTATCTAAAGAAAATGTAATGATCCATAGACTGATTTATTCAAGGAAATATATATTTTGTTCCTGCTTTTCTCCTGGAGTAAAATAAAAATTAGTAGATATGTCCCCGATATAGAGCAGTACTTTAGTACAGTGTTTTTCACATTTGGCAACTTTAGATTGTATGGACTTCAACTCCGTTTTCAAGTCTGAGAGTTAAAATTGACACATCTTTAAAGTTACCAAGTTTGAAAAACAGTGCTTTAATGTATAAAATTTTTGTTAGATTTTAATTTCATCATTTTGAGTAATTTAAAGGGTACGACTAGCAGGACATTCTGGGAATTGAACTCCACATATCTTAAAGTTGCCAGGGGGGAATATTGTTTACATTTTAGAATATGAATAAAATCAACAAAAGATTGTTTGATAAAAGTGTGATCAACAAATAATAGAAACAGTTGACATGGATTGTTATGTTGCCTGCACTACTGTTGGAAAAGGCCAGTGCTGTAGCTAGTTCTTAATATTTTAATGTGAAAATGTAAATGACTAAACTAATAGGTAAGCCAAACCAGGTGACAATATCTAACCATAAAGCATTTCTGGGAACAATGAATCTGTTTAACATAATATGAGTGTGACAGACAGTAATGAATTTCCATCAGCAAACAGTGCTGTTTGATTTTTTTGAAAGAAAAATATTTTCCTTGCTTAATCTGAGCTATTAACATTTTAAAGGAAATGGACAGAAGGTTTAGCATTTATTTGTCATAGTTTATTTCTGATGCACTAAACGTCAGAAAAATATTTTAATGATCACATCCAAGATGTGATAAATTATAAATTATAATTATAAATTATAGACTGATTAAAAATCTTGCTGCCATTTTGGTAACAGTTCCTTTGGGCCATCTGGTTCAAGAAACTTGGAAATATTTATGCAATGAACTTGTAGCATTGTAGTGAAACATGTATGATGTGAAATTGTAGATTCCTTGCAGCATTTCAAACATACATTATCCTGTTCATAATAGGGATTAATGTAAAAATATGGTACAGAGATTTACCCTTAATATAATCATGATATTTTAATTGTAGTTCTCATTTTACCGAACAGAAAGCAATACCTTCATTGCATAAACTCTTTTATCTTAGTATTTAGACTAAGCAGAAATACAGTTCTAGTTGTTGGTCAATAGCTAACGTTTATAAGAAGACACATTTTTATCTGGATTTTGGTGGAAAGTTATATGGTTTTTTCAGTTCTGGATGACCTGCTGCCATTGATATAGATCAAATGGGTAAATCAAGTTCTCTATTCTTTTTATAGGCCATAGGTATCCCACATCTGTTCTAAAGAGTCAAAAGTCTCTCTGGAAGAGATGTGGGAATCATGGAAGAGGACCATAGAAGGAAAAAAAAAAGGATAGGTTTTCTTTTAGCTATAGCTGTATTCCCCCTTGAACAGCAGTCGCCAACCGGTGGGCCATGAGAAAATTTTGGTGGGCCGCAGAGAAATCTCTGAACACCTGCACAAAGCAATTAATGCAGGCTGCACAGAAACACAAAGCTGCGCCGCCCACATGGCTTGCGGGAACCCTCCCCGCCCACTCACTCCTTACCCGGTAAACTTGTCTGCTAAATTGCTATTTTTCCTTTTTCTGACCATCATCTGTTCTGCTCTGCTGGGAGTTTTAGATTAGCTAGGAAGCAGGAAATGGTTGGATTTCTTGCTTTCTAGCTAGTCTTTAGATCTTCGGCTCAGCACAGCGGAAACTCCCTTAGGACTGAAGGTTTGCTTGCAAGCAAATTCAGTGCAGACTCATGGCAAGCAAATTTGAGAGACTGAGCTAGCCGATGGCAGATAGATAGATCACTGGATGATTCTGTGAGCAATTCAATCTGCCTGCTTTGCCTGATTTTGGATAAAAGTTGCTCTTTTTTAATAAACAATTCAATATTTATATAAATAATATTTACATACAAGCCATGCCCAGCCAATCACATGACGACCAAGCCACACCCACAAATTAGGTCATGCCCACAGAACCGGTTACTAGTCCCTGGGATCTAAAATTTGGTGGTCCCTGAGGTCCAAAAAGTTGGTGACCCCTGCCCTTGAAGATTTACTCACCTGCGCATCTTCTCCTAATCCTTTACATTTGCGCTGTGCTAACCATTTACGTATCCCCATGTACGCTGCCCAAACCTCATCATGTGTCCCTCATACCTTCTGCAACCCTGTGCAACCTTCCCCAACCCTCACCATCTCTTCCTCACTGCTTCACATACCACCTTGTATCCTCCTCTCAGCAGCAGCTGCTAACCTACGTTCTGAACCTCTGGGTCTTGTAACTCGATTGTAGGAAGCCAGCAGGAAGTTGCCTTGCTTAACCACCATGGGATTCAGTTAACAACAGCAACCAGGACTATGGGGATTGCCCTTGCTAAGCAATGCGATTGTACTTTAAAACTGGATCATTTAGCTTCAGAGACTTATTCTAGCTACTTGCAACCTTTGCTGCCAACTTTCCTATGGATTTTGTGGGGAAACCAGCAGGGTAGATCACAAATAGTGATCACATGATTGTGAGCGCTTCCACCAGTCCTAAGTGCAAGCCGGTTGCCAAACAGCCAAACTTTAATGACATGATTATGGGGTTGCTGAGGATGACCATGTATCTGACCTTTCATCAGCTCCTTGTAATTTTGATCACTGAACAAATAGTCATCAACTGAGAAATATTTCTAATGTGAATGAAGATTGATTTTAAAAAATTCTATTTTTGTAATAGAGTTGTCAAAGTTTGGAACATTTTTACCCGATTCAGTTGTTTCAGCTACTAACTTTCATAGTTTTAACTCTAACTTAACTTCTGCAGACCTCACCCCATATTTAAGAGGTCCTTAAGGGGTACATGTAAGTGCACTAATGTGTCTATCGTCCCTATCACATTTTAATTTTTTACATTTTGCTTGCTCAGATTTGTAATTTTTGTTTGACAAATAAACATTAAACAAACAAGAAAAGAGCAAACTTGAAAAGAAGGAAATTTTTATAGGTGGCCTGGCAGCTGCAAAGGGCATGAATGAAACAGATTATCTGGACCTCTTTCAGTCTACATTTAGACATGTTTATCGGACAGAGACAGCATTGGTCATGCTTGTCGATGATCCCTGGCGGAAGCGAGAAAAGGGTAGTGCAACCATCTACTCTCTCTTTGACCTCTCTTTGAAGAGCATTCAGAAGCTACAGCTGGTGCAGAGTGCAGCAGCGCGAGAAGTTTTGTGTGTCCCAAGAATGACCCATGTTTCACCACTGCTCCGCGAGTTGCATTGGTTACCAGTCTGCTTCTGGGTGCAATTCAAGGTGTTGGTGATCACCTTTAAAGCCTTTCATGGCATGGGCGCAGGTTACTTGTGGGTTCATCTCATCCACTAGGATTGGCCCGTACCACTTGGTCTGGCAGAGGAAGCATGCTGCGGCTTCCATCAGTCCAATTATTCTGGCTGGCAGAGTCCAGGAGGAGGGCCTTCTCTGGTGTTGCTCCTGCCCTGTTCAACATCCTGCCCCCTAATGTGAAGTTGGCCCCAACCCATCTATCTCTTCATAAGGGCCTAAAGACATGCCTGTTGGCTGGAGACTCTAGTGGGGGAACAGTGCAGTGGAGGTGGTTGATCGAACAACAACAGATCCCATCTCCACCCCACTCTCCCCATGTATCTTTGGACTTTATGTTTGTTTGTAACTTTTTGTGTTTTAACTGTAACCCGCCCTGTCAAAACAAAAACATTCAGTTTTGTAAATTAGAGGAAATGAATCGTGTTTTTCTGTTGTCAGCATACTTTATTTACAAAATAACTAAGAAACAAAAGAAACAGCAGTACCATTCTACTAAGCAAGCAAAAGAAAAGCTATAATGAAAATTGAAGTAGAAGTAAAACTCCTCCCCTGCACACATGTGCAGTGAAACAGAACATCACAGGACACTCATATCTTGTTACTATGGAGACCTGATAACCAGTCCAGCTCATTCTGTAAACTTCTTTGGAAGCTTCTCAGACAAACCGAAATAAACGCAGTGACACGTCCATCCTAGGTGGGTGGGAGGAGATAAATAAATAAATAATGTAATAGTGGAATAAAGAGAAATGTATGAACTTGCTAATAATATTCTCCTTCCTTCAGCTGAACAAACAACAACTACAAGTGGTGAAAGAGCGGTTCCAGGCATTTCTAAATGGAGAGACACAAATTGTGGCTGATGAAGCTTTTTGCAATGCAGTTCGAAGTTACTATGAAGTAAGTAAAACCTTTTTCTCTAGTGCATATATACGTGTGTGCGCGTGTGTACGCTGATATGTGTGTCCATATCACATGAGCCTTTACATTAGCTACTGTACCTAGTGAAAACGTTTTAAATAATGTTTTTAAATTAAAAACAGTAAATCGGATCTGTTTTCTTAAAACAAGGATTCTCTTTCAATATTTGGACTAAACAAATTAGTAGGCTAGTAGGGGTTTGTTCAAACTTCTGGAATCAAAGATTGTTTCAGTGATTGGAAAAAGAAGAATAAGGAATTCTTGTTAGAATTATTAGTTGGCAACATCCCTTTTATGTTATTCTAATATGTGCAGCTAATGTAGATATATGGGAAATTGTGCTAATATGAAGGAGTCACAGATAGCATTGCCTGCATCCCTACCCAGTATTGATTGTGTGAAATCTTGTTGAGTTTTGCTTGATGCCTCTTAGAGACTGGATTAGGATCTGTTTGAACAAGAAGAATATTTTACTTTTCCACAACTCGTAAAATATACATTTCCTGTCACATTTTTTTCAGTTATTTTATAATGTGATACAGACTTATTCATGAAATCAGTCTTCTCTGCAGAACTATCCTTGTTTTTAAATTTGGTGTTTAACAGAAGCTTTGCCCTATGAATCCTGTGCTTATCACTTTTCTTCCTACTTTATCCATGTGTAAAGATGAGATAGTTAGCTTTGGTCCATCTTCTTCATGTCTGATAGCTAGAACAACTCCCTAGAAACGAGAGAAATGGACATATTCAGTTTGGAAATCATTTATTCATTAAAATTAATGCAACTCTTAAAGCTTCAACGCTTATTTTTTCCCACACAATGAGAAAATGTGAGATAGTTTTAACATATAGACAGGCATTATTCTTCTAGACTTTAACAAATTATTGAAAATCTGGCATGGAGGCTTGTCACATTGGATCAGAGGAGTTATGCCAGCTAATGTATTCCAGCTGAGATGAGCTCCTGGAACAGGTGCTGGGATTAATGCTTTAAAATAGCTGGATCTAAGGTTCAGAATGCTAGGAATATGTTTGCTACACTTTCAACAAGAGGAGCAAATGGATAGGAAATTAAAATGAGCATGTATAGATGTTTCTTGATTCTGCATCTTTGTTCTTAGAGCTGGTTTAGAACTGACCTTGATGAAGAATGAAGAATGAAGGTCACAAGAGACCTTGAACACTTTTCTTACCTTCCTTAAAGAATGTTATTTTATTTTATTTATTTATTTATTCATTTGGTTTGTCAATTGCTTACAAGATAATAGGTATAAGTAAAAACATAGTTATGAATATATGGATACATATAAGAAAAATAAAAGAAACAATAGGACAGGGATGGTAGGCGCGTTGAAGCGCTTATGCACGGCCCCTCCAGACCTCTTAGGAAGGGGGTGAGGTCAATAGTAGACAGTCTAAGGTTAAAGTTTTTGGGGTTTGGGGAAGAAACCACAGTCAGGTAGAGTATTCCAGACATTGACCATTCTGTTGCTGAAGTCGTATTTCCTGCAATCAAGCTTGGTGCGATTAACCTTGAGTTTGTATCTATTGTTTGCTCTTGTATTGTTATGGTTGAAGCTGAAGTATTCATTGACAGGTAAGACATTACAATGTATGATTTTATATACTATGCTTAGATCGGACCAAAGGCGGCGTAGTTCTAGGTTTTCTAGGTCTAGAATTTCGAGTCTGGTGGCATAAGGTATTCTGCAACGAGTAGAGGAGTAGAGAACTCTTCTTGTGAAATATTTCTGGACTTTCTCAACTGTGTTAATATCAGATACATAATGTGGGTTCCAGACTGATGAGCTGTATGAACTATGACCATCCTATACCAAGCCAAGTTCCAAAACACTAGAGAATTCCTAGAAGGAACCGTGGACTCGGACAAATTGACTATCAGCAGATACATAGAGATAAACAGGATACACATACCATTAAAAGTGACAATCAAAAGGCCAAAAGACATTTCACCAGCAAAAATTCCTCACCAGTAATCAAAACCTAATGAGCAGAAATTAACACCAAAATTGATACTAGACCAACAATCAAGAAGTAAATAATGCCCCAGTCAAGAAACTACCAACTCAGAAAAAAAAAACTAAATAGTAAACAACAGCCTATTAAAAAACCACCAAGACCTCTCCCATCAACCCTAACAGGGCAAGCCACCAGTATATAAAATGAGAGCAAATCCCACTCTCTTCTAACACTAATTATGTTATCTAGTTTGGTATTGAAGTGCCTGCAAGAAAACAACCAAGTTCAGAGAGCACCACTGAACCCACAGTTCAGTCTAAGGGTTACACATATTTGCTTCCCTTGGAGTTGATGGATACAAGGTAAGACATTACAATGTATGATTTTATATACTATGCTTAGATCGGACCAAAGGCGGCGTAGTTCTAGGTTTTCTAGGTCTAGAATTTTGAGTCTGGTGGCATAAGGTATTCTGCAATGAATAGAGGAGTGGAGAACTCTTCTTGTGAAATATTTCTGGACTTTCTCAATTGTGTTAATATCAGATACGTAATGTGGGTTCCAGACTGATGAGCTGTATTTGAGTATTGATCTAGCAAAAGTTTTGTATGCTCTAGTTAGTAGTGTAATATTACCAGAGAAAAAGCTACGCAGGATTAGGTTAACAATAAATGTACACAATAAATGGTAAGGGATATCAAATGGGTGTGCTAAACTTTGTGAGGGAATCAGTAGAATAAAAATAATCCCAGTCAATCAATCGTACTTGCTTACTTGAATCTTCCAAATAGATAATGTATTCTTTTACCCATATTGGTTGGGACCGAGAAGTTTATGAAAGCAAGGCAAAGTATTTAATTATCTTTTGCTTTGCTTTCATAAAACTTTCCAATCCCACCTCCAAAGTAGAGTTTTCAGTTTGTCAGGCTGACAGATATGTACATCTGATAATGTAGTAATTATTTCCATATTTGGAATGAGAAAGGATTAGGGTTGCATGACGGCTCAACAGTTCAAGATGCTGAGTTTGTCATCTGGAAAGCTGACAGCCTAGGTTCAAGACCCAAATGCTGCATGACAGGGTGAGCTCCCTTTGCCCCAACCCTTGCCAACCTAGCTAGCAGTTTGAAAGCATGCAAATGCAAGTAGATAAATATGTACCACTTCAATTGGAAGGTAACAGATGTCGATGCACCTCGCGGCGAATAGTCATGCTGTCCACGTGACCAGAGAAGTGTCTTCGGACAGTGCTGGTCCCCCCAGCTAGGAAATGGAAATGTGGGTTATGAAATGTCTCTGTGGAGTCTTCCAATATCTGAGGGGCTGCCACAGGGAGGAAGGGGTCAAGCTATTTTCTAAAGCGCCTGTAGGCCAGACAAGGAATAATGGATGGAAACTGAACAAGGAGAGATTTAACCTGGAAATAAGGAGAAACTTTCTGACAGTGAGAATAATCAACCAATGGAACAGAAGTTGCCCTTGGAAATTGTGGGAGCGCCATCACCTGAGACTTTCAAGGAGAGATTGGACTGCCATTTGTCAGAAATGGTGTAGGGTCTCCCGCTTGGGCGGTGGGTTGGACCAGATGACCTTCAAGGTCTCTTCCAACTCTGATTATCTGTTATCTGAGTCAGAAACAACTAGACAGGGAAAAGAAACCTTTGCCTTTCTTTCTTTCTTTTGGAATTAGAGATGCCTGAAAAGAAACTGTTGAAATTAACCACTTAAAATATTTTTTTCTATATACTAAATAGGGAAGCATGACAAATAAGGAAATAAGTTGACGTGTCTGTGGCTAAAAGCCAAACAGAAATAATGGTCCAGAAGGGCTTAATTTATTCAGTCTAGGGAGAGGAATGAATGTGTGTTTTTTTAATAGCCTCCAATGGAAAACAAATTACCTTCTCTGAATAGTCTGTAGTGACAGCAGTGATATTTACTGGTAGCAGACTGGAGGCAGAGAGTGGTAACAAAGCTTTATTCAATTTACATTTTTTATGGTGGCACTTCACTGAAGGGCAGCGTGGGAAATCAGAATCTTTTACAAGTTAGTATTCTCTTTAGAATCTAAAGAAACAGTTGTAACTGTCAGAACAAATGTTCTTATTATTTCATATTCCCCTTTGGAGGCAACATTAAGACCTCACTGAACAAGAAAGGGATTGATTAAAAAAATAAATGCAGTCTGGAATAGAGAATTCGGTTTGTTTCCTTTTGATTGAAACAATCTTTAAAACATCATGGCTTGGCTTGATAAATTAATGGCTTCCTCAACTTACATTGGATACCACAAAGTCTGAAGCAATTTTGATTACTCTGAAATAACTGCCTCCTTAAGGAGTTGGTCACACTGCCTGGTTTGCCTTGGGCACCAAAATCTTTAATTTACAAATTGGATACTTCACTTTAGCAAATACAAGCTTGTCTATTCCAGTATTTCCCCATGTGGCTGGAGTATTCTGCGAGCTAAAATCTACATATCTTTACATTGCCAAGGTTGAGAAGCAATAGTTTTTCAGTCTAAAATATCCTTTTCTTCCTCACTTTACATGCTTTGTGGAGTTTATTTATTTGTTTATTTATTTTATTTGTCAATTGCTTACAAGATAATAGGTATAAGTAAAACATAGTTATGAATACTTGGATACATAAAAGAAATTAGATAGATAGATAGATAGATAGATAGATAGATAGATAGATAGATAGATAGATAGATAGATAGATATACAGTAGATATACAGTATACATACATACATACATACATACATGTTTTCGTAAACAATAGAACTCAGAAGGTCATCATACAGCCCATTACCCAAGTCGTTATAACACAGGAGGCTGATAAACACACAGCCAATACCTCAGCCACACATGTTCTTAAGAAAAAGCCAGCCAATCTGCAAACATCAACTCCATCAACCAATCAAGAAATGACAACACAACCAACCTCATTGACATTGACCACTCTGTGGCTGAAGTCATATTTCCTGCAATCAAGTTTGGTGCGGTTAACCTTGAGTTTGTATCTATTATTTGCTCTTGTGTTGTTATGGTTGAAGCTGAAGTATTCATTGACAGGTAGGACATTGCAATGTATGATTTTATGTACTATACTTAGATGAGACCGAAGGTGGCCTAGTTCTAGGTTTTCTAGGTCTAGAATTTCGAGTCTGGTGGCATAAGGTATTCTGCAAAGAGTAGAGAAGTAGAGTAGAGGAGTGGAGATTGCCAAAGCTGGTTAATATATATTAGATGGTGGCTTGCATGGCTAGGACACTGGTTTGACAAGTAGCAAGCCTGTGTTTGAGACCCATAGGTCAGGTTGATCTCTCATTGTTTGCTCCAGCTTGTGCTAGGGACATGAAAAGATCCCTCAACTGGGCATCCCCTGAACAATGGTAGTGTCATCGGCTAATCCTTTTAACCTAGATGCGCCTTGGTGCTTCTGATATGAGTGTGATGTGATTATTTTATTAAATTTGTTTGCCACCCATCTCTACAAGGTGACTCTGGGCAGTTTACAGCTCTATCTATCTATCTATCTATCTATCTATCTATCTATCTATCTATCTATCTATCTATCTATCTATCTTCTATCTTTATCTATCTATCTATCTATCTATCTATCTATCTATCTATCTATCTATCTATCTATCTATCTATCTATCTATCTATCTATCTTCTATCTATCATCTGTCTGTCTATCTATTTGTCTATATCTGTCTATATATCACCCCTGTCCTATTGTTTCTTTTATTTTTTTATTTTTCTTATATGTATCTATGTATTCATAACTATGTTTTTACTTATACCTATTATCTTGTAAGCAATTGACAAATTGACAAATAAAAAAAATGTATATGTATGTATCTGTGTGTGTATATATATGTATGTATGTATGCATGTATGCATGCATGTATGTATGTATGTATGTATAAATATATAAAATGTTTTATTGTCTTTTAAATATGTATATCTAATAGATTCATATGAATTGTTTTTCTTTAATAAAATGTTTCTCATCAGGATGCATAATAAAGCCTGCATCTTTCCTTTTCCGTTTTATTAAAAGACTACTTTGAGGGGGGAAAGGATATTTAATTCCATATTGTGCATATTCTCTCTTTTTCTCTGTCCTTCATACTTTGCAGAAGATCCTTTTATTATGGCAGCTGACAAAATCTTTATACCTCTTTTCTTTGGTGTGGCTTTATTTCTTCAAGGAGACAAATTAGCTTTGCACATAATTAATATATAAGCAAAGACTATTGGGATGGTGTTCAACATATTTACTATTGCTGGTAGCACCTCTCAGCAAATGGGACACTTCATGAGCTTGTCAAAAGGCTAACCTTTAACCAGTAACAGTCATTAATAAATTATCAAACAGTGAACACACAGAACTGATTTGGATCAGAAGTAGCGTAGAATTCTACCTTGATAGGGGATACATGTAGGATAGGCGGAATATTTAGGTTTAGGGGGGACATCCAGGTTATCTTGCAAGACTGTTTTCACTAGGACCATCTACCTGTCCTATCAGGTCGGATAGGTTGGTATGCTCCTGCACCTTTCCCCTAAATATTGCCATCTGATGGGAGCTAGGAAGTGTGCCTTTACCATGGCAGTCCAATGTACACTGTCCTCCCCACCCCCGAGATGTTTCATAGACCTCCAACCTCCAGTCCCCTGGCTTTCTGTAAAAGTTTGAAGATCTGGCTTTCCCCACAAGCTTGGGATAAGATTGGATAACTGCACTTTAGAAGTTTGACTTTGTGCCGAGTTGTTGTTGTTTGTAATGTTTTAATGTGAAGTTTCCATTTGCTTGCTTCTATTACACTGTAAGACTGCTTTCTTCCAGACATATTTAAAGTACATTGGGTAATTGAAATATATTCTGTTTTCACAGACTGGCTTTCAGGTGTTGTGACTATTGGCTATCTTATGCGATTTCACTTTTATTGTATGAAGACTACATAATATTGAAAGCTTAGGAAGCAAAACAACAGTTAAGATTACACTATATATCCTTCTAAATGTCTTTGCAAGCACTAGATACTTATCATAGAATCATTATTTTTATTGCTTCAATTGGATTTAAAAAAAAAAAACTTAACAGGAGCCATCATTACAAGCCCCTATGCTCTGCACAGTAAATATTTTTATACTATTTTGTTCTTAATTTGTTTTGGAAGCTGCCAAGTATCAGCTTTAGTGGAAAATTTTCCTTACATTGTGTTAGTTTCTATAATAGATCTTGACATTTGAGATATTTTTTATTGTTGCAGAATACCTTATGCCACCAGACTTGAAAGTCTAGACCTAGAAAACCTAGAACTACACCGCCTTCGGTCCGATCTAAGTATAGTATATAAAATCATACATTGCAATGTCCTCCCTGCCAATGAATACTTCAGCTTCAACAATAACAACACTAGAGCAAACAATAGATACAAACTCAAGGTTAATCGCACCAAACTTAATTGCAGAAAATATGACTTCAGCAACAGAGTGATCAATGTCTGGAATACTCTACCTGACTCTTTGGTTTCTTCCCCAAACCCCCAAACTTTAACCTTAGACTGTCTACTATTGACCTCACCCCCTTCCTAAGAGGCCTGTAGGGGGCATGCATAAGCACACTAACGTGCCTACCATCCCTGTCCTGTTGTTTCTTTTATTTTTCTTATATGTATCCATGTATTCATAACTATGTTTTACTTAAACCTATTATCTTGTAAGCAATTGACAAAAATAAATAAATAAATAAAAATACGTTTGTGCATTAAGTTATCAACAATATGATTATTTGTGGCTCCATTAATTCAGTTTACAAATGTTAATAAGCAGTAGTATAACAGTAGTCCATGACTTATGACCAGAATTTGAGCCAAAAATTTCTGTTGCTAAGTAAGACATTTGTTAAGTGAATTTTGCCCCAATTTTACAAAAAATTTTGCCATAGTTGTTAAGTGAATCACTGTAGTTGTGAAATTAACCACATGGTTGTTAAGTTAATTTGGCTTTTTCATTGACTTTGTCAGAAGATTGCCAAAAGGTGATCACATGATCACACTGCAACCCTCATAAATATGAGTCAATTGCCAAGCATCTGAATTTTGATCACATGATCACGAGGATGCTGCAACATAATTGTAAAAAATAGTCAACTCACTTTTTTCAGTGCCATTGTAAGTTTGAACAGTCACTAAAGGAATTGTTGTAAGTTGAGGACTACTTGTATCTCTATAAAACAGTTTTAACTGGTATAAACTACATTTGGATGTAGAAAAAGTATTCAATAAATATGTTAGAAGCAATGTTCCATAAATAAATATTTGCCTACAAACCAGCTTGTGAACCAAGAATGCTCAGCTAAAAAAAGTTCATATCAGCAACTACACTTCATCATCTGTTGTGACCCAGCCTTAGCAGGTAGTGAGAAACTGTTTACTCACAAGTACAAACAAACCCTTTTTCAAACAGGGTAGGAACAGTCTTTTATTCGCGCAGATCAGGGGTGTCAGACTCAAAGCCCGCAGGTCGGATCTGGTGTGCGGGGTGCTTAAATCTGGCCTATGGGGCCGGCCTGGAAATATCAAAGGACTGGCCCACGGTGCCTCTGCTGTCCAAAACCTCTGGCCTCTGCCCTCCATGTCCCGTTTTGGCTGGCAGGGTGCCATCTCCTCCTCCTCTCCCTGCCTGCGGAGAAAAACTACAGTGCTGATCCGTCCAGGGGTGGGATTCAAATTTTTTAACAACCGGTTCTGTGGGTGTGGCTTAGTTGGTGATCATGGCTTGGTGGTCATGTGACTGGGTGGACATGGCTTGGTGGTCATGTTACTGGTTGGGTGTGGCCAACTCATTCTCCTACGAGCTGCTCGGAGCATCCATTTGATTGGGTTGGTTCAGTCTTCGTCCTGATAGGCTGAGCTTAAACTTTGGAACGCTCCTCCTCCTCCACGAGACTCCTCCCAGCGTTCCCCAGTTTTAGCTCAGCCTCGTCTGAATAGGTTGTTTTAAGAGCTTGTTCTGGTCAAAGCAGGTGATTTCTGTATTTTTCCAATCCCTCCTTTATTCTTTAGTGTCCTTTCCCTGTCTTGGGTCCTTTTATTATTCTTTTTTTTTTTTTGCATTTCGATTTACTTCTGTTCTATTTATATTTAATTGGGCACTGAGAGCACAGTCCCTCTGTTCTCCCTTTTGGGTGATCAGGGCTCAAATAATTATTTGAGGGGGGTAGAAGTTTCAGCTCCCCCCCCCTTAGTAAAAGGGGATCCCCTGGAACGTTGCTTTCCACACACACACCCCCGCCGCCCCCCCCCCCGCCGATTTTGCCTTGCTCTGTTTGTTTGCAGCAAGCCAAGCTGCTTTTTCTCTGCATTCCCCGAACGCCATTTGTCTCAGAGGGAGTGGAGTGCGATCGTTTCCCTCCCTCTTTTAACTTGCTTTCTGTGGATTTCTCTTAGGGTCCTCCATTAGCTGGACCCTTGCTGCTAGGGATCGCGCGCGCGCCAAAATTCGGGCGGCCGCCATTTTGTTTTTCCAAAGGCCTCAGAGCCTCATGGCCTTTCCCTGTGCCCTATTTGTTGACTGTGGGGATTAAATTGTGCTCTCTTAGGATATCCTATAAGACAGAAGGCCTTATTATTCTTGTGTGTTCTGAAACTTGTTGGCTAAGCCTCACAGTCTCCCTAGCAGCATACAGCAAGCACCCTAGGCCTGAGTCAGCCTGTGCAGTTATTGCTGTTCTGGGCCTTTTGTTTTCTGAGTAGGCCCCACTGGCGTTCTTAATCTGGCTGATTGGTGATCCCTTCTTTTTCTTCCAGTTTTGCAAATTTATAAATCCAATTATTTCATCAAGGGGAATATATATTAATATCAGGGCTCCCTCCCTACTGGGTACGGTCCCTGGGCGTGCCAACCGCCTCATTTACATAGATATCAGCAGATTGTATTATACTGAATTATCATGGCAGGGGGTAGCGGTTCTCGGCCTTCTGCTTCGCATGCCAAGTCAAAATCCAAATGCAAAAATGTGTGTGGGGGTATTTCTAAGGCTTCTGAGCATGATGCCAGAAGGCGCCATAGGGCCTTAGAGAGACAAATAGATAAGTGTGCTCGTGAGGTTCAGAGACCTTCTCAGCACCTTGCTCCTTCTACTCCTGGGCCCTCTTCTCATGTCTGTTCCCCTCCACTAGATGTTTCCCTCTCCTCCAGGCACAGTCGTGGTTCTGTGGGACACCAGACTCAGTTATCCGACCGGCCAGCCTCTAGGGGTCCTCCTGAGGCCACCTTTACTCCCACTGCTGCAGGCCTTCACCAGGAATCTTCCTTGCCTGAGGAGATTCCACCTCAAATGCGATCTTGGATGGAGATGGCAATCAGGCAGGGGATTTCTGCCGGTTTACAACATGCTGTTATGACACAACCCCAGTCTCTAGTCAGGCCGGAATTAACTGCTGATCAGGTAATACCTTTTGAGGATATTCCGATGCAGGACACTCAGAGAGGGGATCTGGACATGGAGGCTGAGGAGCTGTTTCAAATGCAAGATTTGGAACACAGTGACCAAGAATCCTTTCATGAGGCGGAGCACTCCTTATCCGAACAGGAGCTTTTAGAGGGGGGGATGTCCGAGGATGAGGGTCTTTCCCCGGACCAACCGGCTTTTACTGGCCTGTTTCAGCCTCACCTATTTAAATCCCTCCTATTTAAGGCAACTAACACGGCTGGCATCGACACATCAGCTCCCCCCGTGGGTCCTGTAGAGGAGGGTCCCCAGGATTTATTGTTTCATCAGCCTACTGTTCAGGCTGAAGTGATCCCTGTTCCTCCAAGGTTCATGGAACTAGTTCAAAAACAGTTCCTTTCTCCCGTACCATGTCCGGCTCCTACTAGTTATGATAGGAGACTCTTTAATATGGCCCCAGAATACCTCAATTTGTTAAATATCCCGGGGGTCGATGAACCCATTGTGGGTATAGCCTCTCCTACTTCTCTTCCAAGCGAGCCACTTGAGATTTTAAAGCCTGAGGATAAGAGGGCCGAGGTAGCGCTACGCAAAGCCCATCATGCTGATGCTTGGGCTATCAGAGCTGCCACAGCGGCCTCATTTTTCAATAGGACTTCACTCAGATGGCTGATACAACTTCGTGAGCATGTCCCTGCATCTAATCTAAGGGCCCATCAGGACATTGCTAAGCTCACGGCGGCTACTGAATTTTCAGCCGATGCGACCTTTCATGCCGTAAAATTTTCTACCAGAGCCATTGCATCTCATCTTTCAGCCAGACGCCTCCTTTGGCTTAAGCCTTGGCAGACGACATCAAGCACAAATCTAAGCTTGCTTCTGCTCCTCTCAACAGCGACAAGCTGTTTGGCCCCTCTCTAGATCCGCTTCTCATTGAGACCCGGAACAAGAAAAAGATTCTTCCTTCTCTTTTTAGGAAGTCTGACCCAAGGTATCCCCAGTCCTTTCGGAGGAGTTCCTTTCGGCCTTACTCCCAGAGTTCCTTTCTGTCTCGACCGTCTAGATCCCAGTTTCCTCGCCCGGGATTCTCCTCAGACAGGTTCGACCCTGGGGATCGGTACCGGAGAGGCGGCCAATCCAGGCGATCATTCCGTTCTTCCGGCAATAGATCCTTCAGGCGTCCACGTTAGCCTTGAGGAGTCCTTTCCCATGGGGGGCCGTCTCAGGTTTTATGCGGATAGATGGGACGCTCCTACTTCGGACGCCTGGGTCCGAGATACTGTGAGGTTTGGCCTGGCTTTAGAATTCCAGTCCGCCCCATCTGATTTTTTCAGGGTATCCCCTGTTTCCAAAAATTTGGTTAAACATAGCCTCATGGAAGCAGCCATACTGCGTCTTCTACACATACGGGCCATTCAACCGGTTCCCGCAGACCAAAAAGGGCGTGGTTTTTATTCTCTACTCTTTTTAGTTAAGAAAAGTTCTGGTGGGTGGAGAGCTATCTTGGACCTCAAACGACTCAATAAATTTTTAGTCTATCGCAAATTCAAGATGCACACTTTACATTCCATCCTTGCTAGCATCAGAGAGGGACATTTTCTCACCTCAGTAGATCTCACGGAAGCTTATTTGCATATTCCGATCAGGCCATCACATCGTAAGTTTTTAAGATTCTGCTATAACGGTCAACATTTCGAATATTGGGCTCTTCCCTTCGGTCTAGCCTCTGCTCCTGGGGTTTTCACTAAGGTCCTCGCTGCTCTAGCTGCCCATATTCGCGCCCTTCCCATCAGGTTGCACTGTTATCTAGATGACATTTTAATTTTGTCCAGCTCTTCTACCCAAGCTGTCCGAGATACTCAGACGACTCTCCGCATTTTGCAAGCACATGGATTTGCTATTAATCGAGACAAAAGCCAGTTAATTCCTTCTACAAGATTGTTACACTTAGGTGCCATCATTGATACACGGGCATGCAAGGTTTACCTTTCTGACGAAAGACATAAAAGTATTCAACAACTAGTGCAGCTGATCAGGTCACGACATACTGTTTCTTTAGCTGATCTTTCTACCCTTCTTGGGAAAATGATCTCATGTATTTTTATTATTCCTTGGGCTCGTCTTCATTCCAGGTCCCTTCAGTGGTTCCTTCTCCCGTTTCAACGTTCCGGTCTCAGCAATTCCAGTCACAAAGTCAAGGTTCCAACCAAAGTTCTTACATCACTTCTTTGGTGGTCCCGGCCCACAACCAACAAGGGTTGTCTCTTCAAGGAGCCCCGCAGACTCATTGTCACCACCGACGCCAGCCTGCTGGGCTGGGGTGCTCACCTTCACTCATCCACAGTTCAAGGTCGCTGGTCAGCAAGGGAACAGTCCCACAATATCAATTGGCTGGAACTTCAGGCAATTCATCTGGCTCTTCGGGCTCTGCTGCCGCAGGTACGCAACCAACATATCTTAGTTCTCACAGACAATACAGCAGCCAAGGCGCACCTAAACAAGCAAGGGGGCACTCAGTCTCAACCTCTCATGCAGGAGACGGAACGTCTCTGTCGTTGGGCGGAGGCAAATTTACTTTCTATCAGGGCAGAACACATCTCGGGCATCTGCAACACCCAGGCAGATTGGCTCAGCCAGGCCACAGTCGACCCCACGGAGTGGCGTCTTCATCCGTCGCTCTTTCAAGAGGCAGTCACGAGGTTTGGTCTTCCGGAGGTCGATCTTTTCGCCTCCCCTCTCAATGCCCACCTGCCACGGTTCGTGTCCCGATTCCCCTCTCAAGGGGCGGAGGATTTCAACGCCCTTCGCTGCCCGTGGCCCCCGGGGCTCTTGTACGCCTTTCCCCCTCTTCCTTTGATCCCTCAGGTCATACGGAAGATGCTAGAGGAACGAGCAGATCTGCTTTTGGTGGCTCCATACTGGCCCAGATGCCCTTGGTTCGCCGATCTCTGTTGTCTGTCGGTTTTCAAACCATGGAGGATTCCTCTGGACAGGATTGTGCTAACCCAGGGTCCTCTTCAACATCCGAACCCTCAGTGGTTCCACTTGACCATCTGGAGGTTGAGCGGTCGCGTTTAATCAGCAAGCAATTATCCAACAAGGTTATTTCAACCATCCAGGCTGCAAGGCGCCCCTCAACAAATCGCATTTATAATGCAACTTGGTCCATATTTACCAGCTGGTGTTCCCAATTTCATATTGATCCGCGATCTCCTTCAATTGCTCAAATTTTGGAATTCCTACAAGCTGGTCTCGATAGGGGGCTTTCACCAAATACCTTGAGAAGACAAGTTTCTGCCCTGTCTTCCGTGATTGACTATGAGAATTTCCCATCTCTTTCTCATCACCCTCTTATTCGCGCCTTTCTTAAGGGTGCTACTAATTTGCGACCGCCCATGGTTCATCGTTATCCTACTTGGGATTTGAACAAGGTCCTTCTGGCCCTTACCAAACCTCCTTTCGAACCGATTCGTTCCACATCACTACTATTTCTTACATATAAGGTTGCTTTCTTGGTGGCCATTACTTCAGCTCGGCGCATTTCCGAGTTGGCATCCCTATCTATCAGGTCAGACCTCTGTGTTTTTCATGCAGATAGGGTTGTCCTCCGGCCGGACCCCACGTTTATCCCAAAGATTAATTCGGCTTTTCACAGGGCACAGGAGTTGGTCTTGCCCAATTTCTGTCCTCATCCTTCCCGAGAGTTGGAACATCAGTGGCATAAGTTGGATGTCCGGCGTGCCTTGAAGGTCTATATCCATCGCACGGCATCCTTTAGGAGGACAGAGGCCTTGTTTGTTGTATTTCTGCCTCATAGTCAAGGTACTAGGGCCTCTTCCACCACCATAGGTCGTTGGTTGCGGGCCACTATTGCTAAAGCTTATCAGGCCCAGGCCCTAGCAGTTCCCAGGGGCATCACGGCACACTCCACTCGCAGTGCTGCCACCACGGCGGCTTGGGCCACCCAAGCTCCTATCTCTGACATTTGTCGGGCCGCCACCTGGGCGTCTCCTTCCCCCTTTATCAGACATTATAAGGTCGATGTCTTTGCATCTGCTGATGCGTCTTTTGATAGGAGGGTACTACAGGGTGTGTGCAGGACAGCAACAGACTCCAGGTCCAGTCAGCATCCCGCCCGTAGTCCAGGCCAAGCTTTGGTATGTCCCAATCAAATGGATGCTCCGAGCAGCTCGTAGGAGAATAGGCGTTGGTTCTTACCTGATACGCCGGTTCTTTCCGAGCTGCG
Source organism: Bungarus multicinctus (assembly GCA_023653725.1). Classification (NCBI taxonomy): domain Eukaryota; kingdom Metazoa; phylum Chordata; class Lepidosauria; order Squamata; family Elapidae; genus Bungarus; species Bungarus multicinctus. The sequence continues at coordinate 8,905,011 of CM042848.1, read as the reverse complement.
AAGGAGCATCCATCCCCACCCTATGTGTTATTGCTAACTGTGTTTATTCCTTCCGTCTGTGGGAGTCCTGCTATACGACCAAGCTGATGCAATAGTTTTTCGGAAGCGACATCTGCCTTTTCACTGCGATCTTCGCTAAAACTGGGGAACGCTGGGAGGAGTCTCGTGGAGGAGGAGGAGCGTTCCAAAGTTTAAGCTCAGCCTATCAGGACGAAGACTGAACCAACCCAATCAAATGGATGCTCCTTCGCAGCTCGGAGAGAACCGGCGTATCAGGTAAGAACCAACGCCTAACATCACTCACATTGAGGCATGCATCTCCTCGCCTGGCCTCTCATGACTGTGGGGATGCTGCAACAGTCATAAGTGTGAAAAATGGTCATAAGTCACTTTTTTCAATGCCATTGTAACTTTGAATGGTCACTCCACACAAGCAAAGTACCAGCAAAGGAGGGGAAAAAAACTCAAGAGATGTTCCTGAGACAGGAAGTCTAGTTCTGCCAAGAATGTAATAAGGGTTAATGGAGAGGCAGTTTCTGTAAGCAACACCAGAATGTTTCCTTCCTGCCTTCCTTACAGGATTAGGCCAGTAATTTCTTCTAACAACCGGTTCTCTGAACTGTTTAGAATGTTAACCACCGGTTCTAGCGAATAGGTGCAACCTGGTAGAATCCCACCCTGGATCTGCCCCTCAAAGAAATCCAGTCTGACACCCCTCATGTAGACAAACAAAAATCAAACATAATTAGTCCCAACAGACCGGGGCAAGAAATCTGAATTGCTTGCTGTATCCTAAAAGTGAATGGTTGTCTGCGACAACCAGCCACTCCCAAACCCCTACTATTTATTTCCCAGCCAGGCAGGAGCTGGGTAGCGTCCACTTTTGCTTTTCCTTGAGAGCTGTCTTATTGTTTTCCTTTGCTTTCCTCTCCCTTCCTCTCTGCGCATACGCGCATCTGGAATGGGCCCCATCTCTTCCTCCCTCTCACTTGGTTCAGGGCCTGAAGAGAACTGCCTCTCCAACTGGGGGAGGACGGAAGGCCCTGGCTCTTCCTCTGTCTCTGATGCCGTCTGACTCTGCAGCTAGCTCTGCTGGCAGCCGACGGGCCACAACAACAACATCATCATTTTAGCCATTGCCTATCCACTGTAGCCTCTTCCACATGTTTCCAACCAATACAGTCCTGAACATTCTTTTGCCAATTGGGCCCACAATACCTGCTGATGTCATCGATCCATCTTGTTTTAAGTCCCTTTCCTGGATGTTTTTTTTACCGTGGGAATCCATTCTATGACTACCTTGGTTCACCTGCCGTCAGTTTTTCTTGCTGTGCAACCAGCCCATTTCCATTTCCATTCTTTTACTCTCTTGATGATACCGTATACTCTAATCCACATTCAGGTCTTCTTTAACTTGTCTTGTAATTCTGAGCATGGCTCTTTGCATGAGTCATAGTTTTTGCATCAATTGTGAGCTTAATATCCACGTTTCACCAGAATACCTTAGAGCAGATAGCACAACTGACCAAAAACTTTTCTCTTCAGGCATAGGGAGAGATTGTTCTTGAAAATTATGCTTAGCTTACCGAATGCTTCCCAACCACATTTAACAAGCCATTCAATTTCCTTTATTGTATCATCTTCCACTGAGCCGATGTATAGGTAGTGGTCTAGTTCTTTTCCAAATATTTTTTTTTTTCTCTCTTTAGTGAATTTATTAAACATAACCTGACTCTTTTTCAGGTTGATTTTTAAGCCAAGGTTTATTTTTAAGAGCCTTGGTGATGCAGGCTGTTAAATCATCTAGCACTTAGCTCAATTGCCTGCAATTAGTGCAGGTTCAAATCCCACCAGGCTCAAGGTTGACTCAGCCTTCCATCCTCTCGGGGTAGCTAAATTGAGGACCCAAGATTGTTGGGGGCAATAAGCCGACTTTGTAAAAATGCCGCTTGGGGGGGCCAAAAGCCCTAGTAATAAGCAGGTATATACAATGGAATGAAGGCTATTGCTGAGCACTTAGCATGGTGCTCCATAGACTGTAAGCCGCCCTGAGTCTCCGGAGAAGGGCGGCATATAAATGTAATTAAAAAAAAAAAAAGTCAGGGTTTATTTTTAAGCCAAATGGTTCTCCTGCTTTGTGCAGCTCTTGAGTCTTTGTAACTCTTCTGGCTCTTGTGAAAAGAGAACAACATCATCTGCAAATCTTAAGTGATTTAAAGAGGCGCCATTGATTTTTATTCCATCTTTTGCCCAGTCTAGTTTGTGAAATACTTCTTCAAGGCAGGCTGAGAAAAGGATAGGTGATATTGTATCATCTTGTCATACACTCATCTAGACTTACACTGGCAGAATAACTTGGAGTATAGTTGTGTGTGTACATGCATGCAGTTGTGCCTTCAAGTCAGTTTTTGACTCCTAGTGCTACCTGAAGCAGCCCTTGCAGGGTTTTTTGGCAAGATTTAAATCATCACTAAAGTTCTTATTAAAAATTAATATTGCAAAATAAAAGACTTCTTGTCCATTTTCCTTCTTATTTTTCCCCTACTGTTTTAAAAAATCCCATTCATGCCATCCCCTCCATTTCTCAAGTGCAGGAATGGCCAGTCAGGTTCTGAAGTTTCACTACTTCTTCGATTTCATTTGTTCCTTGCCAGCCATCGAATAGCGACTAAAAGAAATAGAGGGATCCAACCGTCTTTAGCATTGTTGGTAAGATTCAAAGTGAAAGTGAATGGATGACATTTATAGCATCACAAAGGTGTAGGCCATCGCAAGGACAATATATGTTGACAGCATCCTGCCAATAAGACCCCAAACTACTGATTAGTACTGTGCACAATGCCGGAAGAGTCTATTAAAGCGACAATTGCCACCTCTCAAAGAAAAAGTCACTCTGTAATCTGTGCAGTGAGCATTCTTCTAAGGAACTTTCTAAAGAAGTAGTAATAAAATTTAAGCAGTACTAGAATATGTTCCTTTTCTCTGCAGAGCAAGGAACAATCAAAGTAGCTAGGGAGGAGAAATTCCACAGGAAAATACGCCTATAAAACTTTACAGAAATGTGGTAATTGTTTTAATATGTGTACTAATAACTTGCGTATGTAATCAATGTTTCGTTAACTATTACCTGCCACATGGTTGAAAATGAAGAGTGTTATCGAAAGGATATTTCTACAGAATCGTGTATGCAGAACACATTTTCCATTATATTCCAGTTTACACCATCTTGGTAAGCCACCGTGTTTACTATTAGCATAGGGCTGCAATTTTTCTGAATGTTTTGCTATTGTTAAAAAACATACCGTTGTTCTGTTTTGCATAAGCTTACATCATTTTGCAGTGTATTGTAACTGAAATAATGCTCTGTATTAGACATTACTAATATATTTTTGCAGCTAGATTTGGATATAAAGACTACTCATGGTGATCATAATCACTATTATCCTAGGGGGTATTCTTTCAAATCTTAATAATGATATTTATTATATAATGTCTACGACTTGAAAAATGCAAGGTCAACCCTAAGTATTGCCATTCAGAGCACAATATACACAGAGGAGGAAACAGGAGGAACTGGGTATTATTGGTGAGTCCTGGTGTTAGAAAAAATATATTTGTCACGCTGCAGAACCAGATCTATTTTTGAAGGTTCTGAATCTCTTGATATTTCTTCTACAAAAATCCTCCAAAAAAACAAAAAAGGAAAAACAGGTTTAGAACAAACTTGCTGGTAGAAAGATAATTTTTGATGCTGTTCAGTCTGAGATGTGACTAACTGAGAGAACAATCTGAGAGATGTGAGTCTGAGAGATGTGACTAACTGAGAGAACAATCTAGATGTGACTAACTGAGAGAACAATCTAGTTCAAATAAAACAGCCCAGTAGCATATATTTGTTCTTGAAAGCGCAGCATTTCTAAAGCATTTAGATGCCTTTGCCTCTACTTACAGCTTCTCCCAATTTATTTAGTGAATTGTTTATGTAATTAGAATATATTTTCTTTAATTAAAAAACCATCACCCCTTTCTTTCGAATAAGCATTAAAAGTCTGATAGGGTTACTGGGGAATCCTAATTAATTGATTTCTAGGAAGAGACATTGGAGTTCCAATTCATCCTGGCAAATTTGGAGTTCTAAATGTATGTCTTTTAATCTAAGAGCTGTCGTTGAGATTATAAGATAGTGGTCCCCATGGAATTCAACCTTGTAAATGTTTTGTTTTAATACATCATAAAAGAGTAAAATAATAACTTAGATTTGTTTAGGTATTTTGGTATTCTCCTCTGTAATAATAGGAACCATTACCCCTTATAGAGTTGGAAAAATTGATCAATTTCTTGCAAGGGAGTATCACATTCTGATTTGCTACTGTACCATTATCTCAGGAGAGTCCAATTTCTTTTATCTCTGCCTCAGTGAGATCACTGTTGGGTGACTGCAAAAATGAGTCCATCTGACTGATTACATGCTTCATTTTGATTCTGTAGTTTTATTCTGTTATGCCCTTTGAGAACTGATTGCTTTGATCTGGGATAAAACTCACCTTGAGAAGTAACAGCATTAAACACAAGTATGTCCAACATCAATTAGAAAACATGATTTGCATGTACATTTAATCTTGTTCTACTTCAAAAGAGGGCATATCCTAGCTTAGAATTTGTGGTTGTGTTAGATATTTATCATCAAAAAATAAAGTTTACGCCTCTTCAAGTTAAGTTTAACTATTAGTAACCTCATGGATGTATTTACACCAAGACAAATTCCTTGTGTGTCCAATCACACTTGGCCAATAAAGTATTCTATTCTATTCTATTCTATTATTCTATTCTATTCTATTCTATTCTATTCTATTCTATTCTATGTATCCATGAAATTTTCTTGCCAGCAATATGGAAGTGGTCTGGTATTGCTGCCTTCTGGAATGATAATGACTTTCTTTCCAATCTTTATCATAAATTATGTGTTTGATAAATAGAATTTACAGATCCAAACACAGTCATGAATTGTAAACTTGCTAATGTATAAATCTCAAATAAAACACAGAATAGTCTGATTTACTAATCTGTTGTTATTTTTTAGCAGTGCCTTATTGGTACTCTCAGTTTGAAATGCCTTTTCCTTCTTTCCTTCCTCCCTAGGTCATTTTCTTCTTCCCTCCCTCCCTCTCAAAGCTTTATTGTTGTCAGTATAATCTGTAGAAAATTCTTACATGAAGACAAAATATTAAAATTATAATTTTAGTATTTACAAACCATTAAGCTGCTAAATATTTAATATTTTGCCAAACGTTAATGGCTCACGAAAGAAGATGTAATATAAATAATATTTTGTTTGGCTGGCTATTAACATTCTATCAAGCCTGATATATAATTAAGATGTCAAGCTTTCATAAACAAATTTATAAACTCTGAAGGGATTAATCTGTAACCCAAATGTTTCTTAATCTTTTTCATTCAGCTGGCTTTCATGGCTAAACTCACAGTCTCCTGATTTCTAGACAAGTACCTTAACCACTACACCAAACTGGGTCTCCATCAGCTATTTTATCATCTTTCTCAGTCTTCCTCTTAATAACAATTTGTAACATTGGATTAAGATCACTATTGTTATTGTAGGTAGTTCCTACAATTTGCAAAGAAAGAGAACAACAACAGTTCACAACAGCATAACAAGGAGACATCACAGATAAAAGCCTAAAACATACTGCAGTCTATATTGCACTATTCCCTTCCTATTTTCTGATTTAGCACTAGCAAAGCATATTTAAAACATGTAAATTATAATCATGGTCTTTTGTCTTAATGAAGTTTAAGATTCTGCTTGTTAGTGAAAGGTATCAAGGATGTTGGTAAACATCGATTTGATGGGATGGCTGATATCTGTCTGTCTGTCTGTCTGTCTGTCTGTCTGTCTGTCTATCTATCTATCTATCTATCTATCTATCTATCTATCTATCTATCTATCATCTTATCAGTAGTTTTTATTACCAGTAGTGATAGGAGCCAGCAGAAATAACATAGGTTATCCTCTATATCAGGGGTCTCCAACCTTGGCAACTTTAAGACTTGTGGACTTCAACTCCCAGAGTTCCTCAGCCATCTGGTTGGCTGAGGAACTCTGGGAGTTGAAGTCCACAAGTCTTAAAGTTGCCAAGGTTGGAGACCCCTGCTCTATATTCAGTACAGGTCTACACAATTCAGACAATTACTAGGTGGCAGCAAAATTATACAGAAACTGAAATCTAAAGAAAACTGCAGCCTAGATTTGGTAGCCCTAGTCATTTGCCAGTTTGCCAGTTTAACCCTCCAATTATTAATAAGAACAGCAATTAAAATTTATGCAATAAAATGATATGGATAGGAAGTGAAAATCAAGTGTCTTTCAGCTTTGTCATGTCTTAAACTGCTATTTGTCCAAAACTGTAGCTAGTTAGAAAGTGGATAAATACCGTGAGAGTATAGTAATATCAAAACTTCAGATCGTCTATTTAGGAAATTTAGCTTAGATTTGGTGTACAAAATGAAGTGCTCCTAGGAACACGGAAATTCTAATCAGGTTTCTTTATTGTTTCACACCTATAAACAAAATATTGTCAAACTGAGGCAGACTGCTACCTACATGGAGGATATATACTCTGGGGACTATGAGAGAGGAGCTGTCTTCACCTTCTTTCTCTCACACAAACTAGTTGCCTCCTTCTTGAGAATCCAGACTACATTCCATCACAGTTGTATTGCAATCCTCTTCATAGTGATTATCCTCAGGCATGAAGATCAATAGCTGGTGTCACCTGTGAACATTTAGAAAGTGAAATAAATGTAGAAAATGCAGCATGTTTAGTGTGTGATGACTTAACATTTTTTTAATAGTTCAGGCAGCTAGAAAATTAAAATGAGGTTATGAAGTCAGCCGAACAGTTATAGTACTGGCCTTAAGAACCAAAGCTTTGGTAAATTTTAAAATTTTAGCCAATAAGCTTGCAGTATTCAAATTAGCTAGGCCATTGTTTATGTTAGTTTATGATACTAGGAAGTGCATCACTTGACATGGCAGTTGAAAGGATTGGCTGATCCCACAAATAATCTCTCCTCCAAATATACCAGGACAAGAAATGTTACTTATCTAAGCCTCTACACTTTGAAGAAATCATCAGGAACTTTTTAAACAATAAATATTCTGGCTATTTGCAAAAAAGCGGAAGGAGAAATGAAGCCTTTTAATCACTGCAGAAGAAAAATCTCACTTTGCTGGAAATTGGCCTTGGGCTTCTCCCTGATGTTTGGTGTACCGGATTCCCAAGCTGCAAGCCCATCCGTGTATTATATGAATCTGACACTTCATTGGGGGAAGTGGGCCATGTCAGAGATCTATCATCCAGCTTTATTTGAAGAGAACCTGCCTTCCAAGAAGATGGTGGGTGTGTTGGTGATCCCAGAAGGTGAAACTAAAAATGCTTGTGGGGTGGAGACTAACTTCAACATCCCACCAAATACAGAGGACTGGATTGCCTTCATTGCAAGAGGAGGCTGTACTTTTAAGGATAAAGTCATGGCAGCAGCCCAGAAAGGCGCCACGGGGGTCATTATCTATGACCATTCATGTGCTGAGAGAGAGAGTCTCATTTTAACGCGCGAAGATGCTGGTGAGATTGCTGCCGTCATGATTAGCAGTCTGAAAGGAAAGCAGATTCTTCGCTTGATTCAGGAAGGTATTCGAGTAACTGCCATGATTGAAATGGGAGCAACCCAGTGCCTCTGGAAGATATACCTCTGTGCTTACTCTCTCATTTTGACATTTGTTGCTTATGTCTTAATATGCTGTACTCCTGGGCAGATTATGATAAGACATGAAGAACGGAGAACCCAAATGATGAAATCGGAACTCCGAAAAGCTGTTCATTCTCTTGAATTACGGAAGTTAAAAAAGGATGAATTTGATCTGGCAGAAGAAACTTGTGTGGTTTGCTTAGAGACGTACAAGCCAAGAGAGATAGTCCGGATTTTAACTTGCAGGCATATTTTCCACAAACGATGTATTGACCGCTGGTTGCTAAAACGTGGCATTTGCCCAATTTGCAATTATGCCATTATCCAAGGCAACTGAGAGAGAGAGAGAGATGCAATGATGTATCTTCATCAGATTCCCAAGGCTCCTTTCCTTTTCAGGATCATATGTAAGACCATTCTTCTCACTAACTCTTTAAGAACTTTCTTACTTGGAGAATGGTGATGATTTGGAGGATAGTGTCAGTTATGATCAATAATTAAAAGTCTACATTTATGGACATCACCACAATGTGAAATTTGGTTGCTTTTTTTCCCCAAGAGACATACTGATTTTGCAGTATGTATGTGTTTAAGTAGTCTCAGAAGTGTATGGATGAGATTGTCTTTGCCAAATGTATTTATTAACTACATCGAACTAATGCTTCTTGTTGTCTAATAAGAAACCAATAAGCACAGACATTAAACAACTTAAGAAAGAGAGAAATGATTTGCAACTAGTGCTGCATAATGGCTGCATACTTTTCGAGTTAAAGTTACATGCAAAAGCATTTTCCAAAATATCAATTTTATGGAAGTCAACTATTGGATGTATTTCCAAATTAGCTATTCCTACAGCCCTTTTGAGAAGACTGAAAATAACTGAGGCCAAACATTTACTAAATGGGAAACGTGGGTAGAATTAGCACAGAACACACATCAGTGAAAGAAACTGAATCTGAATTCTTAAGAGAAACATTTATTTTAATGAGAAAACTAGTAGTTAATATGATGGAAAATCCTAAACTTTTAATCTGTAATTCTTTAGTGTATAGTTTTTGGCTGTTTCTCTAAAACTTACCTCTAATCATTTGACTAGCAGAAACTGGAAAGAAACAAGATGTTGTTGTTTATGTTGTTTATGTATATTTAATTTATATAAGGTGGTGGAAAACTCATCCAGAAGATTTCTTCTTTAAACACATGAATGGGCCCACCCGCATTGTATGAAAAAAGAGCATTAGACTATATAACCTGTTGATACAACTCAATTGTTATTACCAAGTAATAGCAGTAGGAAAAGCTTTGCTTACAAACACTGTAGCCTACACCTTTTCGGAGTAAGGAGAATGCATAAGAAAATAAAATACAGAGGGAATTTTTAAAAATCTCAGTGACTTCTAATTGGTATGACTGACGTTGCAGTCATCTTGTCATCTCATTTGCTCTACATGATTATTCTGCACTTGTACCATAGCAAGAAATTATCTATTTAAGAAAAAAAATTCAGATGCTTAAATAGGAGCCTGGGCATTAATTTAGAATATTTTTCTACTCACCAGTAGAGTGTCACAATCTTAACTGCTACAGGGCAACTGATTTTTGAGCAATAAATCATTTTAGGAGAAAACTGTTATGTAATTACAGTTACAGTAAATCTGTTTATTATGGCATGAATAAACAAGGCAGAATGCAATATGCTTTGAATGCAAACTACATTTGTTAAAAATGTAATATTTAGGTAAATAAAAATTCCAAGGTACACCTATATGCCAACAATGGACATAGTTCATAAAAATTTCTCAAGCTCCAATAAAATGTATGGAATAATGGAACCTTCTTGTGACCATCATTATCTGCTGTATTTATTATTATTTTTTACTTTTATTGAGAGACTATACGAGTGTGCTAATTATTATACCAGATTGGTTATTTCCACCTAACTTTATTAAATGACACTGTAAACAAAGCTGTATCTTTGAGATGTGGTTAAAGTCCCACTCCATTCAGCTTTAGCCAGGGTACAAATGGCGAGACTTAATCGGAGCTGTAACGTAGTAATATCTGGAGGTCATATCCACATATTATCCAGCTGTTGTCCACTGGAGTACAGCAGAATTACATCTGGTATGTGCTGCTGCTGCATAATTGTAATTTGTAATTTGAATGTGTTTAATTTGTATGAACTGTTATAGAGTAGCATAAAGCCATTATAGTCTTAATTTTTTGATATTGGTCATTATGCTTTGCTTTAGTTTTTGTACAAAAATATCTGATAGTGGGACTTTTTTTTCCTTTTTGGCCTCATTTATCTGTGATTTACAGAATTGTTTAGTTTTTTTCAGACCACTTTTTTTTAATCTAATTGCAAATGCCATACGAAATGTGTTTGGTATAAAATGAAGAACTGAACGAACATTTTCTGATATGGCATATAACTCCATCAGAAACCTTCAATGTATGCTCCTATATTAGACTGAGTGTTTGCAACAATTCTCAACTCCCTATACTTTGATTTTTATATTCTTTATCACCTTGGGATTATGGTATATTATTCAAAATGCTAAACTGTTGGTTTAAATTTTCACCTGATACAGTTGATTGTTTCACTCTATTTGATTATATTTTAATATTATCAAAAGCCATTTTATAGATTAGAATATGTAAAGAAACAATGGAGAAAGCATACACAATAAATTAAATATAGCTTTGTATAGAATTGAATTTTTCTATTGACTTCCATATTTTATAATCATATCCTTGGATGCCTCTTCAGTATCATAACACATAACAAGCTTCATATTTACAGTATAATAAACTGTAAATATGAAGTTTGTTATGTGTAATGATGCTGAAGAGGCAACCAAGGATATGAATATAAAATATTTGCTAATTATTCAGAACTAAAAATACTGATTGCAGCTAAATCATCGATGAAAATGCAGATCTATTTGGATAATTATTAAGGAAGAGTATTGGTAGTTGCAGAATTCTGGGCATTGAAATCTACACATCTTAAAGTTGCTGGGCTTCAGAAGCACTGGTCTAAGTAGACAATCCTGCCTTGTACTGAATGGAATTCTCAAACTCTGCAAAACAGGAAGCCTTTTCAGTTAATGTGTTAGGTGGTTTTCCTCAGCCTGGTATTTTCCAAATTGGTTGGGACTGCAAGTTGTCTAAAAGCTTGAGGCTGTGTTCTGAACAACTACCTCGAAAAGTGGGAAAGGAAAAGGGGAAGAGAAGGAAAAAAAGAAAAAGAAAGGGAAGGAAAAGAAAAGAAAGGAAAAGAAAGACTACGGCTAGAAATATTTATAAAGACAATAGAAAAGCATAAAGAAGTCAACTAAAAAGGAAGCTTATTACAATAAGCATGTTATGGATAACCTAATTTTGTTGATAGAACACAAATCACACAGCTAAATTAATTAGATAGCAAATAATTCTCTTTCCTTACCTATGCTGGAATTCAGAATAGTAGTCAGAGTATCAAGAGCATTGAGGAACAATGCCAACCAACGGTTAAGCTGCCCATTCAGCCCATCTCAAGCTTCCTATTTCTGTGTTCTTATAATGGGCTGAGTTGAAAGGACTCTCCCATGGAGCTAGTTCTGATGTCACAATGACTGCAACTCTATTCCAGATCACTGTTGTAAAACTTGTAAGCAATGGGGAAAAGCATTCACTTTTTGCTAGGAATTCCTAGGAGAATAGAATTAAGTAGGATTTTACAGAAACATATTTGTGAGCTTACTCCATGTTTTTTTGGTTAACTAGTCAGCAGGATGTTTGACACTTAAATGTTTTGTATTACCTTGGTAGCTTTCTCACGTGAATCAACACTTGGATTTTCCTGTTGCCATTTGTTCAAAGAAGAATGAAGCGTCACAAAAACTGTGGAAAAATGGTTTTGTGGTGCTGGAACTTGAGGTTCAATATTTCCCTTATGATTGAATTGTTTTATTCAAAAGTTACAGGTGGTTTTGTATATTCCGTGAATCTAACAATTTATTGGAGAGACCAGGCCAAAAAAACAATCTTCTAGCTTTCTTGGAAAAATACCTTCCTTCCAAGAGGGTGGCAGGGCAGTCGATTATTCCAGAGGCTGAAGGTGAAGATGCTTGCAGCCTGGAGATTTGGTTCCATGTGTCAACAAATAAAAGGACTGCTTGCTGCAATTCTTGTGAGAAGAATCTGCATTTTTCAAAAGAAAATCAAGATTTGTACCAAAGAAAGGTTTTGCTGGTATCATTATCTATGACCATTTGTTTCCAGAAAGAGAAGGTATTATTTTGATTCATGAGGATGCAGATGGTAGTCCTGAAGTTATGATGAACAGCCTGAAACAAAAGCAACACCTTTGTTTGATTCAACATGGTATCCAGAAAACTGTCCAAATCCGAGTGAGAGCAATCCAGTGCTCTTGAATATATATCCCTGTGTTTTTCTTACTGTTGGGATAATTGTAGTCTATGTCTTCTTCTACTGTTCTCCAGAGCAGATTATGATAAGACATGAAGAGCGGAGAGCCAAATGGTGAAATCAGAACTCCAGAAAGCTGTTTATTCTCTTGAATTGTGGAAGTCAAAAAAAGGATGAATTTGATCTGGCAGAAGAGACTTGTGTGGTCTGCTTAAAAGTAAGCCAAGAGTTCTTCGCTCCTCTACTTGTTGCAGAATACCTTATGCCACCAGACTCGAAATTTAAGACCTTGAAAACCTAGAACTACGCCACCTTCAGTCTGATCTAAGTATAGTATATAAAATCATACATTGCAATGTCCTACCTGTCAATGAATACTTCAGCGTCAACCATAACAACACAAGAGCAAACAATAGATACAAACTCAAGGTTAATCGCACCAAACTTGATTGCAGAAAATACAACTTCAGCCACAGAGTGGTCAATGTCTGGAATACTTTACATGACTCTGGTTTCTTCCCCAAGCCCCAAAACCTTTAACCTTAGACTGTCTACTATTGACCTCACCCCTTTCCTAAGAGGTCTGTAGGGGGCGTGCATAAGCGCACCAACGTGCCTACCGTCCCTGTCCTATTGTTTCTTTTATATTTTATTTTTCTTATATGTATCCAGGTATTCATAACTATGTTTTACTTATACCTATTATCTTGTAAGCAATTGACAAATAAATAAATAAAAAAATAATAAATAAAAAGATAGTCTGGAATTTCACTTGCAGGCATATCTTCCACAAAGAATATATTGACCGCTGGTTGCTAAAGCATGGGATTTGCCCTATTTGCATTTATACAATTATCCAAAGCAACTGAGACAGGCTACTTCTATAAGATGTACATAGGGATACAAATACAGATATGTGTATCTATGGAGGAAAGTAATATTTTAAAGTTCGTTGTGATTAATTAAAACCCTTGATGTATGATCTGCAACTCTCAAAAATGGTTGATTTTTACTTTATTTTAATACTTTGGTGATAGGTTTTTACATATTTTTGTGCATGTAATTCATTTACAAGACATTTCTTTGTTGTGAATACAAGTCATTTTTGTGAGATTGATGGTTGTATAAATTTTATAAATAAGTCTTACCTATAACTTCTTTTTATTTATAAAGGCTTTATGCTACTTCAGTCTTTGCTGTTCAATTGTCTTTTCATTAGTTGGTTTGATAAACAAACAGGTAAGTCCCAAACTTTTATTTTATGACTTCTGAATCATTTGAAAGACAGGATTTGAAAGACAGGATGTTTCATTTGGTTTCTTTCATATCTTGTTACAGCATTTTAAAGATCTGATCATTGGACAACATATTAAAATGACTTCAATAGCAGTTTTTATTTAATTAACGATAACCTGAAATTTGTGTTTAGTTCAGCAAATTGGTAGTGGGTTTCTCATAAATGGTAGATGATGATACTGGGCAACAAAGATTTTGTTTCCTGAATTCTTTGGGGTATATCTTATAGGTTTTTGGCTGCTAATTATGAAAATAATCTAAAATGTAGTCTTATCACATGCCATTTTATAGAGATCTTATGTTTTTTGCAATTTGTTTTTATAAATATTTTACTAATTTTGGCTTGGGTTATAAGATGTTTTGTGTAGCTCATGCATGTCCAGTTGTGCACTGGGCATATTGCATAACATTTGTGGAACTGGTACAATTTGGGCATGCCTAGGCATAGTTAGGCTAGTTAGATGTTGCCTAGACAGCCTATAAAAGCAGATTACATGCAGAAATGATGCTTATTTCATTGATACCAGCCTCCATGTATTTTGACTGCAATTATTTCAAGGCATAGCACATGTGAGTTATATTACAATTAAGCAGGTTGTAGACTTGCTATAGGAATATTGGAGATAGCAGATAGTTCGCCAGTGTCAGTATAACCATGATATTCGCCACATTTGTGGTGAATGAACACTTAAGTATCAGACACACTATGACTGGACTTATTAAAAAAGCGTATAAATTGTACTTCGGTCGTAAAACTGGTGATCAAGAGAAGGCCTGGGCTCCTCACATTTAACAAATTTCTTTGTACAGATCGACAATCTCTTTTTCTGTACTGACATTGATGGTTTGTTCCAAGCTTTAGGTTATGAGCATGTCCCATAACCTAAATGGCATCTTTTTATTGATTCATTAGTGTTAGGCCTCAAGGCTGTGTTGCTATATACAATCTTCATCCTTCAGTACCTGTTCACTATGCTGCACACATGAAAGAAGCATACAAAAATATGGAACAGTTGTTGAAGTACACCCAGTAGATCAAGTACAACAGGAATATTTATTTTATTTATTTATTTATTTTGTTAAACAATTATTAGATAATATGTATAAGTATAAACATGGTTATAAATATATGAAATGGATACGAATAATAAAAAAAAACAATAGGACGGTAGGCACGTTTTGGTGCGCTTATGCATGCCCCCTTATATCTATCTGCAGCAGCCAAAAAGCTAATGCAATCCTAAGTTGTATTAACAGAGGGATACAATCAAGATCAAGGGAAGTACTAATACCATTCTATAAAGCCTTAGTAAGACCACACCTAGAGTACTGCATCCAGTTCTGTTCACCACATTATAAAAAAGATGTTGAGATTCTAGAAAAAGTACAGAGAAGAGCAACCAGAATGATGAGGGGACTCGAGACTAAAACATATGAAGAACGGTTACAGGAACTGGGCTTGGCTAGTCTAGGGAAGAGAAGGACCAGGGGAGACATGATAGCGGTCTTCCAATATTTGAGGGGCTGCCACAGGGAGGAAGGGGTCAAGCTATTTTCTAAAGCACCCAAAGGCCAGACAAGAAATAATGGATGGAAACTGAAGAAGGAGAGATTTAACCTGGAAATGAGGAGAAACTTTCTGACAGTGAGAACAATCAACCAATGGAATAGATGTTGCCCTTGGAAGTTGTGGGAGCACCATTACTTGAGACCTTCAAGAAGAGATTGGACTGCCATTTGTCGGAAATGATGTAGGTTCTCCCGCTTGGGGGGCGGGTTGGACTAGATGACCTACAAGGTCCCTTCCAACTCAGATTATCTGTTATCTGTGGAGATTTAAAACCGAGTTTCCAATAAAGAAGAATATTTGTAGCTCAAGGTTGAAATGAGTTGGAAGTAGTGTAATAGTATGTGAGAATTACCTTGGGAGAAAGGAGGAAAACTGGTGGATTGGACAACCAGCATGTAAAAGATATTTCAGTCTATAGAAGGAAAGGGAGCAAGGGAAGTATACAAATGTGATTTTCCCTAGAGTAAAAAGAAGGAGAGGAAAAATACTTTCAGTCTTGCAAGATTCTGTTAATGTATACTGAGCTTGCTTCTTTTCTTGCAAACATTTAATTACTCTAACTAGGTAATATCCTCAGTGCTAGTAGTTCCATAAACCCCCAATTCCGTATACATTAAATTGGCAAAATATACAACTGGTAAGATCTGAAAATTTTTAGAGCTATGCAATTCCTTGCAGAGAAGTCTTTACCATGTTTACCATTACCCAATAACTATTCTTGAAAGTACATCCTGTTATACGATTTTTTTGAAGGCTGCAGAGGCCACAGAAGAGCATTGCTTCACGAATTAAGATGTTGCGCAACCCAGAGCGGTCAAGTTGGGTCACGGGCCTATTAACAGAAAGAGGACACAGACTGAAGATAAATGATGCACTCCAGATTCTGGGTGCCCTGGGCTGTGGGGGCAATTGCATTGAACTGTGCAAGGGGGCCTTTTTGAGTGGCAGAAGTGGCAGTAGGGCCAGGCCTCGATTTCAGGCCCAGCCTTGGTGCAACCACCAAATGATGCTGTTCGTGGTGGCTTAGATGTGGGGAAAATAGAAAATTCTTTCTCTTTTGTTTGGGAGGGGCGATAGCCAAGAGAGTCAAATTAGGCATTTCCCAAATTTTGGACATATTGAGGCCAAAAGGTTCACCATAGTATGCCAGGAATTGGCTACTGATATACAGCTATTTTATGCGTAGCTCTTGAGAATATTAATTAAGCCAATATTATAGGTTGTTTGGCAATAACAAAAATCTAGCATTGCTTAAAAAAATTGGACTTTTGAATTTAACTGCCCATCACACCCATACAATATTAAAAATTCAGTTTAATGTTAGTTCCAAAAGGAGATGCTTCTGAGGTCTATTTGGGACAGACAGTTATGGGTAGGAGCTACACATATTGGGAAATGTATTGGTTGGTGCACTCACTGTACACAGTAGACAAAGATTCCAACCCAAAAACTATAGAAAACTCTCACATCCTATTTCCAATCTTCACATTTCTAATCTTGAAAAGGTGACATAATTTCTTAAAAAATAACATGGGTCATAATTTATTTGAAATGTTATCTTTTTTATTTTTTGGTTATTTCTTAATTGTAAGAACATACTAATGGAAAGTGTCAGTCTATGGGAGTTTCTCTTCCATTTCTATTATACTGAAGCCATTACTTTCTTCTATATTCATGGTACCAGTAAGAAGGGTAGTTGGAAGGATTTTCAAGAGAAACTTCATCTTAGCCTCCAAAATGGGTCCTACTACATTGCAGTATTTATTATTTGATAATTCTAGAAGTGAAAGCACATGTTTTCTTTATATGAATTGTTAACTGTTATATTTCCTCCAAGCTAGTGTCAGTAGCCACATTCATTAGCAAACCCAATGGGAACTGAAGATCAACTCATCTGGAAGGCCTATAATGGACAAGGCTAAGTTAAAACATGTAGTCTGAAAGATCTTAAGAATGCAGAAGAAGGTTAAAACTTAATATTTTCAGGTTTGAAATAACTTAGTGTCTATGATTTTTCATGTCATTAGAAAGTATGTATTTATTTATTGAATTTCTACATCATATATCTGGGCAATTTACAATAATTTGTTATTCTCCCAAAAGCCCCTCAATTTCTGTTCAATAAAAGAAGTGTGTTCATGAAAACAAGAAAAGCAGTTGGCAGAAATATCTGCTGCTATATATGAAGTATGTGTGCATAGAAATAAGCATCCTCTTTTCAGACATGAAAAAAATATGTGAAAGAAATAATTCAATTTCTAACCAAAGAATCATTCCTGCCTTTTTATTTTACACACGCATACACGCACACACTCACGCACGCACATAATATTTTCATCTTTGCAACTCCTTGCAAAGAGGAGCTTCAGAAGATATGGGAACATATGAAGCACCTTTTTCAGAAAATAGTTAAAGCAGCCACATCTGTTTCCAGCCCCAAGGCTGCTTCAGAAGAGCAGCGATTTTGCTTGTGTTGTTTGGTTCTTTCTAGCAAAGGAAAGGGTATTGTGCATGCCTATGTTTCCAAAGATGGTAAGGAGTGGTTTCCAAGCAGCCACTGAGAGTGAAAAAAATGCAGACTTTAAATATTTTAAGAATAGGCACTTGTATACAGCTCTGGGCATTCCAAAACACTTCTCTGCAAGGAATTGCATAGCCCTAATATTTTCAGATCTTACCAGTTGCATATTTTGCTAATTTAATGTTTATGAAATTAGGAGTGGGAGGTAGGGGATGATTTCTTCATCTTCCCAAGAAAAAAAAATACCCTAAAAACTAAATGTCTATGAATTTTTATGGAAACTATAGAACAATATTATTATATATGTTAGCATATATGCTGCTAACTAAAGGTTAAATAGTTAGGTTAGGGTTAGCTGTTCTTGTTTGATCTTTAAAAGCTAAGCAATTTTAAAGATAGTTTATTGAACTTTAAAATGCAATATTAGAATAGAATAGAATTCTTTATTGGCCAAGTGTGATTGGACTTAAAATGCAATATTAGAATAGAATAGAATTCTTTATTGGCCAAGTGTGATTGGACACACAAGTAATTTGTCTTGGTGCAAATGCTCTCAGTGTACATAAAAGAAGAGATACATTTGTCGAGAGTCAAGAATCATAAGGTACAACACTTAATAATAGTCATAAAGTACAATAAGCAATCAAATCATAGGCGGAAACAGTCAATAAAAATTGTTAGGAACAAGCAACAAGATTACAGTCATACAGTCGTAAGTGGGATGAAAGGAAGAATGGGAAGATTAATAGTAATAGTAATGCAGACTTAGTAAATAGTTTAACAGTGTTGAGGGAATTATTTGTTTAGCAGAGTGATGGGGAAAAACTGTCCTTGTGTCTAGTTGTTTTGAGGGTAGGAGTTGAAATAGTTTTCTATAGCGTTTTGAGGGTAGGAGTTGAAATAGTTATGTCCAGATGTGAGGGGTCTGTAAATATTTTCAGAGCCCTCTTTTTGACTCATGCAATATACAGGTCCTCGATTGAAGGCAGGTGGGTGGTAATTGTTTTTTCTGCAGTCCTAATTATCCTCTGAAGTCTGTGCCTGTCCTGTTGGGTTGCAGAACCAAACCAGACAGTTATAGAGGTGCAAATGATAGACTCAATAATTCCTCTGGAGAACTGGATATCCAGCTCCTTGGGCAGTTTGAGCTTTCAGAGTTGGCACAGAAATAATATTATGCATTCTCTCCGCATATTCACATTATATGACAAGACATTCAGAACATTGTCCTTTCTATACTGTTTAACCTTGTTGTTTGTGAAAATTATATTTATATCAAAAAGTTTATTTGTTTTTAAACAGTATAATTTTATATAGGATAAAGCACAAGAGTCCTGCTTGGCAAAGTGTTAATGATGTCACAATTTCATTACTTAACAATAAATGACTTCATTGGAGGGAGAGAGAAAAAATCTGTCACTGTCTATAAGAAATCTTTATCTAAGCAACATACTTGCAAACAGACCCTTCAGCTTGTTTCTCCAGAATTTTTGAGATGGGTTTTTGGTATCTTGCTGGAAATATCATTCAGCTCTGATGTGCTGATGATTTTTATTTTCTTTTGAGTTATTGGCTCTGGAACTGTTTAACAGATGTCAGCATGAACTTACTTGTGGCTGCCACTGAAAAAAGAAAGGTAAAACCATTGTACTTTCTATACCTTGGCATCTGTCTCGGGCTCCACCTGCAGAGTTCACAAGCTGACAGCTTTTGGATTGCCAATATTAACATATCATTTCAAGTGGGGAATCGGACTGTGTGGGAGATTGCAGAAAACGGAGTGTTCGCCAAAGCCTCGCCCTTGAAGAAGGTATCCGGCATTGTGTTAGCAGCTGAAGAGCCCCATCAAAATGCCTGTAGTTCTGTAACAAATTTTAAGTCAGGAAGTGCAGGATGTTGGATAGCACTCATCCTAAGAGGGCAGTGTTCATTTACAAAAAAAATAAGTGTAGCTGCAGAAAAGGGAGCAGTTGGTGTGATCATCTATAATTATCCTGGTACGGGTAACAATGTGTTTCCCATGCTTAACTTTGGGAAGGAAGGCCCTGTGTCTATTATGATTGGCAATCTGAAAGGAACGGACCTTCTGCATCTAATTCAGAATGGCATCCAAGTGATGGCAACCATTGATGTTGGAAAGCACTGTAACCCATGGTTAACCCGTTATATGGGCACCATTTTTATTCTTTCCTCTGTAGCTGTGGCATATTGCACCTTTTATTGTGCTGGAAAGCTACGAAGAACAAGGAATTTGATACAGAGATGCCAGCAGGAACTTGATATTACTAAAGCCATCAATCGTCTTGAGCTTCGTACATTAAAAGAGGATGACAAAGAAGTTGGATCCAATGGAGACAACTGTGCAGTGTGTTTAGAAATGTACAAGCCGAAAGATGTAGCCCGTATTTTACGTTGTGGGCATCTTTTCCACAAAATCTGTGTTGATCCTTGGCTTTTAAAGCACCAAACTTGCCCGGTGTGTAAGTGGAACATGCTTGGAAATGTGGAAAGGATTACAGCTACAGCAGAACCATTTGCTGTTCAGCTATCGAATGAAGCATCTTCTGCTATCAATTCTCCTAATGAAGCCATCTGTCCAGAAGCACCTGCAGGAATTCATAAAGGCTCAAAAGCTCAATCTGGGGACAAATGATTATTTCGATCTTGATCACCTTGTTAAAGATTGAGCTTAAGGTGTGTGAAATAAAACATTACATTACCTTTGATTCTGTTTAGCTTGTTTGCTTTATGACAACATTAAAAACATCCAAAGTGATTCTGGAAATTGGAGTTTTGATATTTTAAGTTTTGGATTGTGAAGAACTCCGGCTACAATTGTTAAATTCCTAATTATATTGTTTTAGAATGATAATTTACAGGTAGTCCTTGACTTACCGGGTACAACTACAACTGAGGCCAAAATTTCCATTGCTAAGCAATGACCCTTCTTTTGCTACAGTTGTTAACCAAAGCCCTGCAGTTGTTAAATCAAACTTGCAATCTTTCAATGAATCTGGCATTGACTTTGTCGGAAGTCAGAAGGTTTTATATGATGATCACATGACCCAGGGACAGTGCAACTGTCATAAATAAATGCCGGTTGAGAAGTGCCTGAATTTTGATCATGTAACAATGAGAATGCTACAACAGTCATAAGGTGTGAAAACTGGACATAAGTCACATTTTTCTGTTGTAACTTTGAACAGTCACTAAACAAATGGTTGTAACAAATGGAATTCCATCTAAAATGGATGGTGAAAATGAGAAAAATTAACTAACCACTGTTTCCTCTAACTCTGTTTCATTATTTATATTAATGTTTTGCTAATTTAAAAATGTGTTTACATATAGGGCTCAATAGCAGTAACTGTGAGAGAGATCTTGGAGTCTTAGTGGACTACCAGCTAAATATGAACCAGCAGTGTGCAGCGTCAGCCAAAAAAGCTAATGCAAGCCTAAGTTGTATTAACAGAGGGATATAATCAAGATCAAGGGAAGAACTAATACCACTCTATAAAGCCTTAGTAAGACGGCACCTAGAGTACTGCGTCCAGTTTTGGTCACCACATTACAAAAAAGATGCTGAGACTCTAGAAAAAGTACAGAGAAGAGCAACCAGGATGATTAGGGGACTGGAGGCTAAAACATACAACGAATGGTTGCAGGAACTGGGCTTGGCTAGTCTAGTAAAGAGAAGGACCAGGGGAGACATGATAGCGGTCTTCCAATATTTGAGGGGCTGCCACAGGGAGGAAGGGGTCGAGCTATTTTCTAAAGCGCCTGTAAGCCAGACAAGGAATAATGGATGGAAACTGAACAAGGAGAGATTTAACCTGGAAATAAGGAAAAACTTTCTGACAGTGAGAATAATCAGCCAATGGAACAGCTTTCCCTCGGAAGTTGTGGGAGCGCCATCACTTGAGACTTTCAAGAAGAAATTGGATTGCCATTTGTCAGAAATAGTGTAGGGTCTCCCGCTTGGGTGTGGGGTTGGACTAGATGACCTACAAGGTCCCTTCCAACTTTGACTATCTGTTATCTGTTATATCGCCTTTTTATTTTTAACAAAAATTAATTAGTATATTCAAGAAGTATTGGTTGCCTTTGTTCTGATGCACATGTTAGCCCAACAGGCTTGGATTCTGTAGCAATTTTAAAAGTTAAATCTCCATATGCAATTATGCATTGTTTAAGAATAAAAAGCATGTACATTACGGTGATTGTTGTTCCCTCTCCTACTACAAATATCCAATTTCTTTTTTGAGAGTGAGAAAGTAGGGTGTTGCTGACCTGAAAATGTACTGGATAACTAGTATAATGTACTGTAAATGTTATCTGTATGACAACTGTGATGGAAATCTCACCCAATAACATCAATAGCTGAAGAAGAGGTGAGCATGTTCTCATGAGTTACTGGTCTTTTACATACACAAAGAAACAAAGAGCAATGGCTAAGGTAACATAGTTCTACTGTAAGGGGAATGCTGAAAGGCAAATGACAATTTGCTGACCCTATTAGAAGTGAGAAGTTGCAAAGGAGACAGAAACAAAACCATGCCAAAGAGATAACCGTCAACTGAAAGCAGGCAAGACACCCTAGCTGCCTCTTTTGAAAATGCAGGATTTCTATGGTACTTTGATGTTCAAGAGTACCAAATTGCTGTTGTTCAAATAAGCTGACCCTGTGTCCTTTGGGGGGAAAGAGTGTTGATACCACTGCAGATAATCATCATCCTTGAACAAGTAGTTCAGGAACCTCAACCATGAGAATGATGTTTATTAGGCACAGCTGCTTCTGGAATGTTGTTTTCAACCTTCATTAAAAGACAATTATCAACTTTGAACTCCGAATCTACATGGCATTTTGCTTATATAGTTGTTATATTTCAAAGCTTTCTCTTCTTCCACTCTAAATGACAACAGAAGAGAACAGGGGTCTCCAACCTTGGCCAGTTTAAGACTTGTGGACTTCAACTCCCAGAATTAATCAGCCAGCAAAACTGACAACAAAGTTGGCTGAGGAATTCTGGGAGTTGAAGTCCACAAGTCTTAAAGTGGCCAAGGTTGGAGATCCCTGGGATAGAATTTGTTTAGGAATACATTTGTATAGTGCTGGACATACAGTAATACACTGAAGCACTAACTGAGCTTCTGACAGCTTTGGTGGCAAAAAAAAATAGCCTAAAGAATGGTGAAGGTACAGTCCTCCTTAATAGACTTACTCAAAGCAGAACATACATGTGATTGGATGAAGCAGCCAAGCATTTCATTGGATATAATAAACCACATGCCTTATGAAGTCAGTGAAGTCAGTGTGACTGTGACATAATGGGACAAGACTTCAAAGATAATGAGAATTTAAAAGAAAGGCAGTTATTCCATAGTATATTTCAGGGAATTGCTTTCTTTAGCTTTCGTAGAGTTCTGCTTATTCCCAGTGTTTTTTCCCAAGTTATTCAGCGTTTCTTGGTTTTCTGATTGTTCTGTGGATAAACGGATAGCGTAATTTTCCTGGAACAGTCTTTTTGTAATGGAATAGTTGCCCAGTTTGATGCTATATATCAGAGCCAGCGTTTTCTTTTCCCTGGGAAGATGTATTTGGGTTAAGGGTTTTTAACTTAGGTCCTCAAATCTCCTACAGTGGACATAGAATTTGCAGACCCAAATTTGATCAAGTGCAGCAAATTTGCTACATACTGTGTTCCCCCAAAAATAAGACCCAGTCTTATTTTCTTTTAGGTCCCAAAATAAACACGCAAAATATTTTTGGGAGATGTCTTACTCACCTTAGGATCACCGCAGCCAGGTGCCACTGTTTCATGCCCTGACACCTGTCGTGTCTGGCTGTGGTGGTCCTAAGATAAGGGGATGCAGGACACGTGGGGCAGTTCCACTTGCCCAGTTTTATTTTCATGCATGTGCCTTGTCCCACCTTGTACAACCAAATGGGTGGGATGGAGTGGGTAGGGTCTTAATTAGGACTTATTTTTGGGATAGGGATTATATTAGGTGCATACATAAATCAAGTTAGGGCTTATTTTCAGGATAGGTAGGGGAAACATGGTACTATGCTTTCCAGAATATAGTGTAAGATTCTATATTATATTCTAAGTAATCATGTAGCATTTTTTCCATTTTGTCTTTTGCCTTACATAATGAATTTGCTGCCCATACCTTTATAGATAGACTCAAAGAGGGTTGGGTGTCTTCTGTCCACGTTGAAATTTTCCCCACTCCTCTTCTGCTGTGGCACCAGATATTTCTTCTACTCATTGTTATTTTTATTTGGATGAATGCCATAGGCGGTCTGAGCCAACTGAGAATCACACTGTGAGTGAAGAGGATGTTACAGTGTAATTAAAGAGTTATGGGTGCATAGTTTCTTGTGAACAAATTGTGATTTTTCAAGGTCTTTGATTAATTACGTACACATCCTATGGGGCCACGCAGAGCGGGGTGTCAAACTCGTGACAACACATTGTCGTCATGTTACATATTGCAACTTTTTCCCCCTTTGTAAACTGGGGTGGGTTTGGCCAGCGCATGACACATCCAGCTTGCAGATTGTGAGTTGGACACCCTGACATAGAGAGTCTCAAAGCAAATTCAAGAGCTTCATGTGTGCTTCTCAGTTGTCCTTCAAAATTGCTACTAAATGTTCATATATCTTTTTACAACTAAAAGAAAGATAGGCAGTGCCAGAGCACTGAAAAGGAAATAAAAAGCTACTGAAAACTAAAGTTAATAACTGTTTTTACAGTATTCTGGCACTCTGAAGTTCATGTTCTATCCCAAAGCAGCCTGACAAATAATCTCTTGAGTTTACTGGTGGTGTTATAATTTGAGAGCTATATTTCTCACTGAGAAATTTGCTTCAGTTTAATTAATAGAGGAAAGCACAGGTCACCATTTTTGTTCGGTGACCGAGATACCTGAAATACAATAAGATATTTTGTTAGTTTTCCCTTTGCTAACTTATCTCAATTAGATATCATGACCAGTACAATCCGATAATTTTTTCCTAAAGCCAAACTGTTTATTAGAGAGTAGGTTGTTTGTTTCTAAGTGGAGGATGATGGATTGGTTAATAATTGATTCCATGACTTTACAGGTGATGCAGCATAAAGAGATTGGTCTGTAATTTTCAACTAGGCTGGGGTCTCCCTTTTTGAAGATGGGGATGACTGTAGCTTGTGACTATAGATTTGGCAAGGAGCTGGTCCTGAAAGATTTTTCAAAGATTATGCTTAGAGGTTCTGCTATGGCGGTGGATAGCTTTTTTAAGAAGTAGGCACATATTCCGTCCTGTCCAATAGATAGAGATGGTTTTAGATTGCGTAGTGCTTTTTCAACATTGTCTTCTGTAAAATCAATATGTATTAGATCATTGTAGTTGTCTGTGGTTCGACTAGGAAATACTGGGCACGATCCATTGCTGTTTACAAATACTGAGCCAAAGAATGTGTTAAAGAGGTTGGCTTTAATAGTGTCATCATTGCAGTCTTTACCATTAGGTCCTTTCAGGGACCTAATGGTAAAGACTGCGATGTTTTATTACTAAAAAGCATATCCGCTTCAGTAGGCTAAACATATAATCCTTATTCTTTAATTATGTTTATAGGGAGTATCTTTAAAAAACTCTGTTTTCCATCAATATCTTGAAGAAGAAGACAAGTTTACCCAATAGGGTATCCTAGAAGGACTATTGAAGTACCTTTCAAGAAACTAATTTGAATGCATGGAATAGCCTAGTTATGTATCTTCCCAATGATACTTTATGCTTAGGCTCAGTCATAGAAAAATCATTCAGGGATATAAATTCAGATAGGTTTTGGTTCAGAAGTGTAATTTCTTTAGAAAAAAGGTGAAGTACATGAGAAGAATAATTTGGATCAATTGCAAGTTGTGGTTACATAGTTATCTGAAACATGATGATTTAAAAAATTGCCCAGCATAAATACAAGTCAATAGCTGTTGAATGACAAGATTTTTCTTATTTTAGTGCTCTGGAAATAGTTTGTCACTGCTACTTCCAGGATGTTTTTAGCTGATATGAAATCTCCAGATGGTTCCTTATCCAAGCACTAAAATTGTTCCACAGCACAATAGTCTTCAAAAATCTGTTTGCCTCTTCTCCTACCTACCTTTATTCTAATATCTTTCTTCTTTTGTTCAAAAGGTTTTCCTCAAGAGTGACCGAGTTGCTAGGATGGTCCATAGTGGTGGATGCTCAGCAAATGATTTCAGAGATGTTTTTAAGAAGAACATAGAAAAAAGAGTCCGGAGCTTGCCTGAGATAGATGGATTAAGCAAAGAGACTGTGCTAAGTTCTTGGATAGCCAAATATGATGCCATTTACAGGGGAGAAGATGACCTCTACAAACAGTCCAGTAGGATGGCTTTAAGTGCTGTATCTGAACTCATCTTAAGCAAAGAACAACTATATGAGATGTTCCAGCAGATTCTAGGAATAAAGAAATTGGAGCATCAATTGATCTATAATGCCTGTCAAGTAAGTAATTCATCTTCAGTTCACCTGTATCTATGGAATGTTCCATTCATTCCCTCTTATTAGATGTCCAGTTCACAAGATCTTTTTCTCTACCTGTTATATCTTACCGGAAGATGTTTATTTCTCTTGTAGAATTTGCATTGGGAAAGCAGAACTGAAAACTAATAAATACTCAAGGGCAATGAAGTTTACCCTTCCTTGAATGCCAGTCACTTTTTTTGTAATGATTAGTCCCCTATTCCCTGTTTGCCCATATGCTGGGCTTTTGGAGGAGGTACAAACAGCTGTAATTTCCTGCCCAATTCTAGTTATGCAGAAGGGAGACAGGTTTTCTTTTACTTCACAAAGGGAAAAGAAAGTTGAATATTTCCTTCACATAGAAACCTAGCACAAAAGAAATATCTCAGTTGTTTTTCCTTTTTCCCTATCATCTTTTCCCCCTGTGGTTTCTCTCCTGTCATTATGGCTTGGGCTAGAAGTACACACACATAGAAAAAAACTATAGAATTCAATACGCTAGTGCTGGGAGTAGCTGTAGCTCATTATAAACACGTCTGTTTACCGCTCGTGAAATTCTAATTCTTCAACAATGGCCATTAATTGTGGATCAGTCATATTGGATGACTTCATATTTGTAGTTGGATATTACTGTGCCTCTTGCATTGTTTGGTCTTCTAACATCATTTCATAGCAATATTTTTTTTTTTTGTTTCTTGAGTGTGCTGATATAAATACATTTATCAAAAACATATGAGTGCGTGTATCGTTTAAGATAACCACTTTGTGTATTTGAAGGAGAGATTTCTGGCATTCAGACGTTTGTTATACTCGGTTTATTTATTCATTCATTCATCCCCAAGGGCTGACAATTGTTTGTTGGTAATAGGAGGAATGCTATCTGTGGTATATTCCATTGTGTTTATTATTGGAGAATATTATGTAAAACTAAAAAAAAACATTGAGAATTGATATTATATGATGAATGGTATGTATTTTCTCTTTTGGCTTGAATAACATTGTCCTTGAAAATTGCAAATGAGAGTTTCTGCTTCATTTAAACAAAACATTAAACTTAATCAAGAACAGATCTGACATATATTCAGGGACAATCTTTCCCCCCCATTATCTGAGGGTCTGTTTTTTCATTTTTGGTATGTAGAAATATAACGCAGCATTCATTCCTGGTAATAAACCTGTAGTAATTTATCTATTATTGCTAGGCAGGTATTGACAATAGCTTCATATTTGACCTCGCTACCTCATACCTTTCTCCCATATGCCCTTCACTGAACATGAATGCAAATATTTTATAAACATATATACCCTTAAAAATGTCTGGGATCCTACTGTTTCAAAATGCCCCTTGCTAATCACTGACCCTTGCTCAATTGTCTTATAGTTACATTGTAATATGGATAGTTCTGTAATATAATGAAGAAAAAAACCCTAGATATCTGCAACAGTCTTAATTGTTAAATGTCAGTTACAGAACATTCATTTATAAAAGAATCACTGGTAGAAAACAACATACTTGGATATCTGTTAGAAAGTTGGCCATTATAGGAAGAAAGAGAGGAATATTAAAAGCTGCACCCCTCCAATAGCCTGTACAAGTAGTCTTTGACTTACAACCATTCATTTAGTGATCGTTCAATGTGGAAAAACATGACTTATGACCAGTTTTCACTTTTGGTTATTGCAGCATCCCCATAGTCATGTGATCAAAATTCAGGTGCTTGGTGACTGGCATGTATTTATGACAGTTGCACTGTCCCAGAGTTACGGGATCACATTTGTAACTTTTCCAGCTGGCTTCTGACAAACAAAATCAATGGGGGAAGCAGATTTACTTAATAATAATTAATTGCTATTATTAATAATAATAATTGCTTAACAACTGCAGTGATTCAGTTAACAACTATGGCAAAAAAAGGGTCATAAAATGAATGTACAACTCATTAACCATTAGCAACAGAAATTTTGAGATTAATTGTGGTCGTCAATTAAGGACCACTTGTAGTGCAACATGTTAGTTAGGTTTTTCTGCCTAAACAGATTGTCCCCATTATGAAAACAAGCCAGATGCAAAGAAAATAAATATAAGCTAATGACTCAAGGATTCTAATCATTTGCAGAAATGATGCTACAATTATTTTTACCTTAAAACGTTTGATTAAAAGATGCCCAGATTCATCAATCCCCAAAATCTCGATGACTCATCTCTGCAACAATGTACTGTGTTTACTTACCTGCCTCCTACTTGACTTTACTTTGATTGTGTAAATCTGTGTGTTCCTCCAAGACAATCTGCTTGCCTATGTGTTTGGCTAGCTAAAACCAAATATTGACTTCTCAGATGCCCATGCACAATATGAAATTTGCCAAGTGTCAAAAGGAACGAAGGCACATGCTGCTTCGGTCTGTAATTGAGTATCATGCAATTCCATCTTGTGCTTTTTGAAATAGCGGCTTTGCTCTTTTTGAGTAGTAGCTTTTTCACAAAAAATATGAACCTCACTCCTGTGCGTGCTGTTAAGTGCATGTAGTCTGAATAGATTTTTTTTAAAAATTCTAAAAATGTCAGTTCCCAATGTAGCAGTATTAGGAGAAATTCTCTTCACATCACAATTTATTAATGCTTCCTAAGAGGTTGGTAAATAGAAGGTCAATTTTTAATAAGAATGCTCCTGCTTTTTAGAGATTTCATCTTCTCTTCTTCTTAAAAAAATTTTTTTTACAACCTACCCACATGTTTTTTTAGTGCAATTGTTTAGCTTGAATCTCAAGTCAGCTTTTTTGTATTATGCCCATATTCTGATCAAGCTTGCAATTTTGGAATAAATTGTTTTGTATTGATGATACCTACATATTGCTATGGGAATGTCTCATGACAAAAATTCAACAGTTCCCAAAGATAAATTGTAGAATAGGTATTTCAAGAAAGGAATTAGACTGTCTGGTTCAATTTTTGTTTGGTGAAAATTTAATTTTCTTCTTCTATATGCTGAAGACTCATGGGGTGAAAAAGCCTTAGTCCGAAAAGCTATTTATTTCTGACAAAATAAAGCACCTAAGTTATAAGAATGGCTGTTCTTGGATATTTCACAAACTGGTGTAGCTTTAGAATATCCTTCAGTGATGTGATGTGATTCATATTATGTTCCTAGAAATTCTTAGTCATTGGTTACTGAGGGATGTTCATTGTTAGATCCATACCTATTACTCGTTCATTTATATTTATGCATGGTCTTTTAAGCAGAATATTTACAAAGAACGTGCAAACCTTATTTTCAAGAGGAGGATTATTAATTCAGTTTGGCAATTATGAACATTATTAGTGGTTGTAAGTATGTATGTGAATATTTGAAAAATTGAGGTTTCAAATGATGATCCCTCATAAGTCCTTAGATCCTCTGTGGTCACGCCACTGAAAATTGGCAGTGCTGTATTATTTCCCACTTTTTTAAGAAAAGGAATAATAAAAATAAATTAAAATCTAGTGGCCTTGTTCCTCCAAGGATCATCCCTGTGTGACCTCGCCTTGTTACTTTAGAATCCTTGGAGGCTGAAAAAATAAATTATCACTATATGCATAAATTTTCTTCTTACTCCTAACCTGCCTTTAATAAAGATTATACTTTACACAATTGAAGGAAATACTCAATTAAAACTATATACTTAGGGACATATCCTATTTTTGATTAAAAATTTGTATAAATCATAGATTTTGGTTTGGATTGATGGGCAAATACTGAGTATTCCAGACTTTTTAATTTTCAATTGACACTGACTGAGAAATGCAGGACATTTATATCAGGTTCAAGAAATTATTATGTGATTGGTTCAAGAAGCTGCTGCAAGAAGGCTGAATGAAATTAGAATTAAGTAAAACCAACCTGCCTTATATGCTATCCTTTCCCTACTAATGGAGTAGACATACGTATTCCAAATTTGATTTTTTAAAATATATAAGAAGCCAAAGTGTATTTAACAGGCACCCTTCCTAGTTATAGGAGATGTGTGGTATTGTCATAAAAACATAACATCTTCACATTCTGGGCACAACTGACTGTGTTGTTAGTGATCAAGGCAATAGATTGGAGAGATTCTTCTGAAGAGTTAGTGACTGAGGTAATAGATTCCTTAAAGAGGTATCTGGCAGAAAAATGCAATTTATTCCAATTGGCATTTTTAACCAGTAGCAACCATATAAACCATTTGAATCTTGTGGAATCTAATACCTTGGCTCAGGAAGAAAAACATAGTATTAACACCATCATGACCAACATTATTTCCAGCTATGTTAGAAAGATGTTGAAAATCAAAGAAAAGCATGAAAGGCAGGGTAGAAACTATTAGTTGGCACCCAGAATCTTGTTTTAAAAAATAAGTAGAGGAATGCATTCAGGAGAAACAAAATCTCAGTCCATTTTATGGGCAATCAAGCCTGTGACATTTTTTTTTTGTTCCACCACAGTATATGAATTACCAACTCCTCTGTGATGACCCGAGACGTGGCACAAAGGCAACACAATCACATAAGTAAGAAGAGTCCCTTTAATACCTCCAACTTTGCCCTCAATGTCCAGGTTATCTTTGGCTGGAGAAAAATCTCTCCCAAGAACAGTCTTTAAGTGGAGGAAATTCAGTCTGAAAATGAAGTAAATAAAAATCCACACAAACCACGCTGCAGCAATTAACTGGATAGGGGAGGATAAGGAATTGCAGAGTTGTAAAGCCAACACAACACACAGAGTTGGGAAGATGCCGGGAACCCAGATAAGCCTCGACAATAACAATTTGCTTCCAACAACTTTGCTATGTGTAGCTTCCCTTTTTAAACACTGTGTTCCCAGCTGCAGCTAATGAAGGGAATCAGGGCCCTTTCCTCCCCCATAAGCCATGCAACTCACTTTGCTCCCTTCTCCGTTCTTCCCTGCATGCCCTAGGATGAAGAGGGGGTGGTGGCCCCGAGTCTTCCTCTGATTTCCTTCTGCCTTGCTCTATCTCTCCCCTGCTCTGCCCAGCTGGACTTTGCCCTTCCCCAATTTCTTCCACAGCCAACGAAGCCACAGTCCCACTCCCTGTCAGCTGCTCGGCCTCCCCTTTGGAATCAGATTCCGACAGGGGCATGACATCCTCTTTTTTAAAACAATCAACGAACATCTTCTAAAGAATGACTTCCACTCTAGTTTCATTTGCTTTAACTGAGGAAGGTAAACCTAGAACAGGAGTGTCAAACTCAAAGCCTGTCAGCCAGATGCGTCACGTGCTGCACGGTTTAGCGAAGGGGGGAAAAGCGATAATGCTGTGACGACATGAGTTTGATACCCTTGCACTAGACATAATGAAGAGCAGTGACATCATTTCTAAGTAAGAAAATGGTTCTGCCTTCCTAATGGTTAGCTGTCCAGCCTGGTGAAAGAAAGGAACATTTCCTTGAAATCATTATTGGAAGAAAATGAATTCTGAATTGTCAGAAGTAATCTTTTTTTTCTCCTCTCTTTCATCCTCTTTTTACCTTATGCCTGGGAGAGATATAGCAACCAGGCACTAAGAATCTGGTTTCCTTTACTTCTCAACCTTTCCTTTTCGTGGTTTCTGATCGATAAATAAGCAGGAGCAAAATGTTTTTATTTGAATCTGGGGACAATTCCACAAGAACATTGATCTCTAATTATTCCATTCAGCATTCAACACAATGGGTTCTTTTATTTACCCTTTAAAGATTACTTTCATACAGAAAAGGTACACATTGTCTTATATTCGTTTTTTAGTTCCTATGCCAAGCCCTATTTTAAAAGAATATTTTTCATTACTTAAAACGTCGTGAATACTTTCTTTTGGAGACAGAGGATGCAAACATATCCTTTATTAAATCAAACATGAGCTTCCTAGTCCAACAGATATCCACGTGAAAGCTTTGTTAAGGTCAATGCGTGCAAACATTAAAATTGCAGATTGCAAACATTAAAACTGCAGATTGTTGCAACTACCTCAGTTGAGAACAATTGGTCACAGTAGAGCTTCCATATGGAGAAGCCTGCTCTCACTGTGCTGTTGAAAACCTGCATAGAAAGGTACTTGTCAGTCACCAAAGACAAGCTTGCTGCAATTTGCCAGTCTTCACAATTTAAGATGTATTGCCACCTCGGTTTTGTATATAACTCAGCTTTGCTTGATTCCTTTATTAGTTTTAAGATGAACTGATAAAAATTGCTAGAATAAAAGCGTAGTTTTAGAATTGATCAGTACTCATTGGTTACTCATTTACTCTCTAACCAGCAGCAGTTATAAATGAGCATAATTTATTGTTTATATTTATTGATTTAGGCATAAGTTGGATCTATAAACTCTTACATATCTGAGATCCTTTTGTTGATGGAAATAATAAAATACTATCTTAATTTCACACTGCACATCAGTGGTGGGATTCATTTTTTTTTACTACCGGTTCTGTGGGCGTGGCTTGGTGGGCATGGCTTGGTGGATATGGCAGGGGAAGGATACTGCAAAATCCCAATTCCCTCCCCACTCCTGGAGAAAGATACTGTAAAATCTCCATTCCCTCTCCACCCCACTAACCTGCTTTCCAGTTCTGTTCTCCTCTACAGGGCAACCAAAAAAGATCCAGCCAATCAGCTGGGACTCAATGGGAGGCAGAGAATAGATGGGGATGGGGCCAGTCAGAGGTGGTATTTGCTGGTTCTCTGAACTACTCAAAATTTCCACTACCGGTTCTTCAGAACTGGTCAGAATCTGCTGAATACCACCTCTGCTGCAGATACTTTGACACTCCTTCCAGTAAACTGTGCAAAAAAACTCTCCTTGAATCTTGTAAACTCTAACGTACAACTTTGCATTGTGCTTGCCTACTTTGACTTGAAAAGTAATTGAAGAGTCCATTACAGCTTTAACTTTTATATTGGAAGAAACTAATTTGCTGATTCTCATTTTGAGAAGAGATTATTCACCCTTTTTCCATTATTTTGGATTTTAACAGATTAAACTGTATTAGTTTCATTGCTATGGTTGGTTTAATTAAATTTGTACAGCCAGGCACTCCACCAGTGGCAAGAGTGCAATAGACTAGGCTAATGTAATGTTTGTCACAATTGTACTTTGGGGGGCTGTTCACCTACTTAGGCGCTTCAGTCGTGGAAATGGATGTAAACAATCTATGGCCAATGTGTAAAGATAAAAGAGCTGCTTCAGAATATTAACCTTCCTCAGTGGGATTCTTAGGAAATAAATGGTGGGTTGCCTTTTTTGCTGTGCTTCCCACTCTGGATTGGTTGGTTTGAGATGTAATACTAAAACATTCAGCATAGCTTCCCCAGATTCTTCCCTCCTACCCAGGAACCTGCATAAAACACAGAAATTTTGTTTTCATTTTTAGATAATTGTAATTTGCCATGTCATTCTTAATTCAGAGAATCCTTACAACCTCAAAATACAATTGATAAAGTTGCCTCATTTTAATGAATTATGGTTAAAATTGTACAGTTTGGACAGCTGCTAACCTAGAAGTTTTTGATCTCTTTATAATGTGCCAGAGAGAATCATGTAAACTTGTGAATATGCTGAATCTCATTATACTGAATTTTACTACGTAAAACGGTGAACTGTTTTACATGATATTTGAACATATTATAACAATGGTTGGTCTGATTGGTTCATTCCAGGTTTTATGTGGAAGTCTTACCTTTTCGTATTATTTTAATAGTAAAATTATCTCACGCTGACATCACACAGAATCCTCTAAAGGACTCTGCTGAAATTCATGTGAGAATGAAACCTGGAAGAGCAAAAATTTATCTGTTCAACTTAATCTCATGATGAGGTTGGCTAGACTTCTACTTTAGTAAATTGATAGTGATTCTAATATTTTAAGAATATGGCCAGCTTGATGTCACTCGTGTCGGGGCACCTATGGTGGCCAAGTGTTATGGCAGGACTTCCCTGAGACCCACACTCTCATTATAATCTTCCTTCCTTCCTTCTCTCTTCCTTCTCCTTTCTTCTTCCTTCCCCTCTTTCCTTATTTTTCCTTCCTTGCTCTCTTCTCATCTTTCCTTCTTTTTGACTTTCCTCTTTCCCTTTCTCCTTTCCTGCCCCTTCTTGCATGCTCAAGTGCAAAAGAGGAAACATGTCTCCTTTTGTTTCGTTTTTAGTTCGTTTTTCTAGCGCTCTGCCAGCAAAAATAAGAGCTCAGGGGGCCATGTGTGGCCCCCACACACTCTGTCTTCACTGGCAGCGGGCTGCAGGAGACCATCGCATGTGCCCTCCTCCGAGCTCCATTTTCACTGACAGAGGCACTGCGGGCCAATCCTTTGCTGTTTCCTGGCCAGCCCTGCGGGCTGGATCTAAGCACCCCATGGGCCAGATCCAGTCCACGGGCCTTGAATTTGATATCCCTGTTCTAGTTCCACATGTAAAATCACCACACAAATCAAAATGAAGAGAAGTCACAGTATTGATACTAAAATAAGGTCTGATAGTATTATCCTGACCATTTGCCTGACCAGTTTTAATACTTAACGAACAGGTATTTGAGGCAAAGTTTGATCTTCCCTCTAGTTTCCAATCCAATCTCTTAATTCTTTTCATCAACTAATTTATTTATTTATTTGTTTGTTTGTTTGTTTATTATTAGATTTTATATACCGCCCCCTCTCCCGACGGGACTCGGGGCACTGTACAGCCAAGTAAAAACGACACATATTATAAATACAATTTTAAAATAGAATTAAAAATGGATTAAACAGGATGGGACAATATCAATTTCCCCAAATTATTTTTAAAGTTTGCACAGACCTATGTGAGATTCTGTAGCGTATGTTACAAAAATTACTGATGTTTTAAAACCTTTTTATTCCTAAGAGCAAAAATAGCAACTGAATATATGTATTTATAGTTTGTTTGCAGCATTTTTGGAATTATTCTTAAAAACATATGAAAGGCAATGAATGGAAATGATGTTATGAAGTTGTAGGAAAATAGACTGAAATGAATTGGGGGAAAAAGAGGCAGTAGATGTAGAATGTAGGGGAAAATATTATCTGATCCTTTAGCAGATACTTAGAAAACATGGTTTTCTAAATATGATTTAGCACTCCAGGAAAATTGTGCTATTTCCTCAGAATTATATCATCCTAATGGGGAGATCAACCCATTGGTCTGAGAAGGCATAACTACAGGTACTTTCTGCCTTTTATCAGAAAGAATACTCAGGACACTGTTGCCCTAAGACCATAGATATAGGAGATATAAGTGTTAGAGAACATCAGCCCCACCCTTCAGTTAAAAAAATTATAGTTTTCAATCCCTATTAAACAGGTTCAAGTTCAGTTGGATCAAACTGCATTTGAAGCCTGTTTATAGCTTATACATATGTTCTGACCTTGAAGAACTGGTCTTTCTACTCATTTCTCTTTTCACTGAAGCATTTTTGCATGTCTTTGTTTTAATTTGTGTATCTAACCACCACACCTGTATTTATCTTTTTCACTGGAAAACAATTGTCTAAAAAGTGGGATGAGAAAACCATGAACAAGTATGCAGCAAAGGTTGGGATGCTGTATGTTAATTAGTGTTTTAATAACTACTAAATGATGACCAAGGGACATTTTTATCTGCTGAAGAATAAAGAGGACTCTCGCGCTCTGGTCGGAATGAAGCACGACACGTCAGTGGCATGCTGTACTGTTGGGTTCGGGTCGCTATTCGGTCAGAGTGGTGCGCGGTACATCAGTGCCTGTTGAGTTCGGGTCGTGCGTGTGCATCGACTGCGGGAGACTCCGTCTCGATGTGTTGGACACTTTGCCAACCAGAGGGGTGTTTAACCCGTCAATGTGGCTCGTATTGGACTGCGCTGGCACTGCTGACATTGGTGGAGCGACTCCTGAAGTTCCCGTCATTGACGAGAATGTCGGATAGTCGAGAAGAGAAAGAAAGCGGATTACTGGGCTGACGACAGCACAAACAGATCTCACTGGTGGGAGGATGGTGGAAGTATTGTGGATCATGGTGTGCATTAGATGGTGATGGATTGATGATAATATAATGAGGGGTTGATAAGATGTAAGCATAATGATGTGGGATGGGGGATTGATAGTAGGTAAGCATAATGATAAGGATGTTGGCTTGTTGGGAGAACTCCAGATATTGCAGGGAGTTAATTACACATATTGGATAAATACAGCTCTGAGCTAGTGAATGCTCAGAGCTGACTTTGAATTTGTTTCTGCGTTGCTTCTTGATGTCCCTGACTGCAAAAGAATAAAAGACCATTTTGCCAGCCTGAAGGACTTGCTTGGTGGTTATTACCTTGTTGGAACAGTTGACCCAAGAACAGCTGAGAAGGACAAGGCCAAAGATGCCTCTTGCCAGTTATTTGGAACAATTTGTCACGGGACACTTTTTTTAATATAAATAGTTCTTGGGCAACATTGTAGCCCAGTGTACCTTTCCGCTATGTCAGGTGTCGGCAAGAAATAAAAGGGGTAGCAAAGAGCGCCATGGAGAGCTTGCTTTCCAAGCAAGCCACAGCTTTCAGAGAGAGAGAAAAACAGAGAGAGAGAGAGAGACACACAGAGAGGTGAAAACGGCTGACGAGCGAGCGTCTTTGGCAAGGGCTTTCTCTGAGCCGGGGGGGGGGCATGTGAGATTTGGCAGGGCCAGCTCCCTTTTCTTACTGCCCTGAATTTCTTAAAGCCTTTGGGGGCTTGACATCTGGTATGCATTTATGTTGGTCACAATATCCAGGGTCTCTGATTG
Source organism: Bungarus multicinctus (assembly GCA_023653725.1). Classification (NCBI taxonomy): domain Eukaryota; kingdom Metazoa; phylum Chordata; class Lepidosauria; order Squamata; family Elapidae; genus Bungarus; species Bungarus multicinctus. The sequence goes on along the minus strand of CM042848.1, from coordinate 8,868,150 downwards.
TCATTTGTGACTTTCCCAGCCAACTTCCAACTAGCAAAATCAGTAGAGAAAGCCAGTTTTGCTTAATAATCATGTGATTCACTTAGCAACTGCAGCAAAAAAAGGATCATAAAACCAAGCGCAACTCATTTAACAACTGCCTCAATTAGGGATAGACAGTCTGGTCCCAATTATGATTGTAAGTCAAGGATTACCTGTACATTTACAATCTATAGTGACTAAATCATGTCAATAGTTAAACTGCATGTCCATGATAAATCTTAAAGTAATTTTTTAGAAGAAAACTAAAACAAATGGCCATCAAAATAAATTGTGATACAATAGCTGGAGGAAATAAAAATAAGATAAGAATTAATGGTAAAAACTTGCTGCTCTAGTTAAATGGAACGCTGTCTAGATCAGTGTGATTTTCAGCATGCTCCTGAATGCTGTCAAGGAAAGGAGCAATTGGATCTCTATGGGGACACCAGGATTAGCACTGTTTGTGGAAAAGCACCTCCCATTTCAGCTCCCCACTTCTCAGAAGTGCTTTCCCTCTGAACCAACTAATAGGTCAAGTTCATTCAGGCTGGATAAGTGGCCCTGTTAAAACCAGCACTAAATTAGACTTGTAAAACAACTGTAACCAGTACAAGGCCCATGATACAACATAAATAATTTCAGTGTGCCAGACATTACTTCCATATTATTTCGCTTCAAGTTCAGATTCTCCTCCAGGTAGTGGCCTAAGCTATCAACAGCATCTCTCCTACAGCCTGAGTTGGTGGTAGTTGGGTGTCATCAACATATTAATGACTCTACATATTAGATGCCTTCTCAAGAATACTTTCCTAGACATATAAATGGTAGGAAAGGGAGAAGACTTCCATGAGGCCTTGCACAGTCTCCACAACTACAAACTTCACCCTGAAAGCTGTCACCTGCCCTGCCTTCTCTGCCATACTGCCCTGGTATCACCTCTCCAGCCAGGGCCAACTGTACTCCACACTGCCCCTTTTTATGTATATGTGTTTGTGTTTCTTTGGTTTAGATTGAAGAATTCAGTATTTTGTATGTAAATTGGATTTTTTTCATTGTAGAATTTGTAAGGATGCTTTTAATGCAGGATAAACATTTCCATTTTTTCATTAAAGTCTGTTTTGTATTATTTACCATAGCCATAAATCATGTAATAAGATTACCAGATTTAAACAAAACAAACCAGAATGATATTATCCTGTTATTATTTTCTGTCATTTGTTTTATTTATGAAAATATCAGATGTTGTATTTGTTTAATATTTCATTTTTAATATTGTGAACATTTCCCATCCCCATTTTTTCTGTACTTTTCTTGCAAGCTGGACAATGCAGATGAGCAAGCTGCCCAAATCAGACGAGAGCTTGATGGGCGCCTCCAAATGGCTGATCAGATGGCAAAAGTAAGTTTGAATTTCTTGTTTTGAGAAGTAGAAATTTTCCTAAATAGGTTTGAAGCTGATTATTTAGAAAAAAAATGTTCCACTGCAGCCAGTGGAACAAACTACATGGATTTCTAACAGCATTTTCTTGCGTTTGTCCTTCTTATCTCACCTTTTCAGTTCATTTGGATAGGCCTTATTTTCTGAGGGATGACTACTCGTGGCTGTGGTTCTTGTTAATGGATGGCATATTTTTGTAACTGGTAAACTGAGCTTATCATAAGTTGTTTGACAATATCTGCTTTTAGGTTTGCCAGTCAAAACACGTGGCATTCAAGGAGAAAGGAGGAACAGAGTGAGAGCAAAACAGGGGAAAAGCCAAGCTTCAAGTTCTGCTATAGTCAGCTAAATGAATAGTTTAGTTCTCTATTGGAAAGGCCACCACTGCTAGGTATAATTTGGAAGTGATCGTTTTAATTGACATAATATGCTAAGTCTCATGCACACATAATTGCAGAAAGAAAAAAACTATGATGATGCAAGGGTTAGAATGCATTATTGCAGGCTAAGTCTACTCATTGCCAGGAATTCGATCCTGATCAGCTCAAGGTTGACTTAGCCTTCCATCCTTCCAAGGTCGGTAAAATGAGAACCCAGATTTGTTGGGGGCAATATGCTGACTCTGTAAACCTCTTAGAGGGGCTGTAAAGCACTGTAAAGTGGTATACAAGTCTAAGTGCTATTGCTATTGTTAAACGAGATAAAAGCACTGCACAGTCTGAAGAGTTCCAGAGAATACGTATGTCACTGCGTTTATTTTGTTTGTCTGAGAAACTGCCACAGAAGTTTACAAAATAAGCTGGATTGGTTATCAAGTCTCCATAGTAACAAGATCTGAGTGTCTTGTGAAGTTCTGTTTTACTGCACATGTGTGCAGGGGAGGAGTTTTACTTCTACTTCATCTTTCATTATAGCTTCTTTTGCTTGCTTATTAGAATGGTACTGCTGTTTCTTTGGTTTCTTAGTTATTTTGTAACTAAAGTATGCTGGCAACAGAAAAACACGATCCATTTCCTCTAATTTTACAAAACTGAATGTTTTCGTTTTGACAACGTAGAACTAGCCCTACTTTGGATAATGAAGACACCTAAGATATCTTTGGGGATTAAGATGGGCCATTGGTACTATATATGACATTAGGATTTTTTAATGAAATATTTCTATATATGATGATACAACATCAGATAATCCAGAAATATGCTAACCTATTTGATTTTTCAATATTACTCGGGCTTCTCTTGAACTGAACTGAACTAGTTAACAGCTAGACTGTTAACTGGATTCTGTTGCTTCAGATTTCATGGCAAAATTTATCATGCCAAATCAAGAAATTGGGGGAAGAATTGCAGACATGTAAATGGTTGGCATCCATTTTCCCACAGATAGCCCCAGAAATCAGATCAGTTTGATTATTTTATGATTTATTATTATTATATGACCCAGGAACAACTAAGGGAAGAGAAATATTTTGACTGTCCTATTTAATGGATAATATTTTAAGTACTGGTGAGTTATAGAGTAAAATGCTGATATTAAAAAGCGCCATAAAAGCAAAATGATTCAGTATCCAGTAATTTCTTTCCTTTCTGAGGAAGTACTTTAAAATTTTGAATTTTATTACTAGATTTGAGCATAAATGATGATCTGTCATCTTACATCGCTCCAAATTTATTATCAGAATGTTTTATTTTTATTTCTTACAATCCTTTTCTATTTTGTGAACATTTTTAAATTGAATTGCATTATTTGAGATACATTGTTTCTTAGTATTTAATTGACACTTTAAAATGGCTTCTGTAGTTTTTCAGGTTAATCTAAAGGCTACATTTTACATTTACATTAAACAAGATACCAATTAATCAGGATTGTGTTTATCTGTCTAGGAGTTTAGAACCTAAAGTGACACTGAACTTTCAAAAATATTTTCAAGGAAAGAAAATGTCCAGAGTTTATAGCAAAAGAAATGGACCACATGTATATAGAAGAACTACGGTCTTCGGTGAATTTGCTGATGGCAAATTTGGAAAGTCTTCCGGTGTCTAAAGGTGGACCAGAATTTAAATTACAGAAGTTAAAGCGATCACAGAATTCTGCCTTCTTGGACATAGGAGATGAAAATGAGGTTCAACTGTCAAAATCAGATGTGGTGCTATCATTCACATTAGAGGTAAGCATATTATCATATAACACTTTAGTATTTTAGTATTTATTTGGTTTGTCAATACTTAGGTATAAGTAAAAACATAGTTATGAATACATGGATACATATAAGAAGAATAAAAAATAAAAGAAACAATAGGATATGGATGGTAGGCACAATTGGTGCGCTTATGCATGCCCCCTATAGGCCTCTTAGGAAGTGGGTGAGGTCAATAGTAAACAGACTAAGGTTAAAGTTTTTGGGGTTTGGGGAAGAAACCACAGAGTCAGGTATTGTATTCCAGACATTGATCACTCTGTTGCTGAAGTTGTATTTTCTGCAGTCAAGTTTGGTGCGGTTAACCTTGAGTTTGTATCTGTTGTGTGCTCTTGTATTGTTATGATTGAAGCTGAAATATTGTTGACATTTAAATTACTTATGAATATTCCTAACTCCTTGGACTTGTTGTTTATTATGGTTCCTTTAAAAATTCCTAAAGGTGTGCTATTTATCTAGTATTTTGAATTCTCTGCCAGCAATTCAGTTGGACATTTTACCTACAGAATGCTTTCTAGAAGAATATTTGAAGGGTTGTAAGCTGCAGATCTGCTAAAATCTTCACTGCTGTTGATTTCTTTTTAATAATTTTATTAAAGATTATGATTCTAATAGCAAAAAACTATACAAACTAATAAATTGAAAAAAGATGGGGAGAAGGTGCAGAAAAGAAAAAGAGAAGAAAAAGTAGGAAGGAAATAAGAATATAGAATAAATAATAAAGAAAAAATAAAGAAAAGAAAAATATATAAAGAAATGACTTTTTTCTTTATCATAAGTATAAACAATTTTAATAACTTCATTTCCTCTTAAAATACAATACATAATCATTTTCCCCTACCCTATTTCTTATATATAAACAAATACACAAACCTTTATCATTCAGTCCTGATGTCAGCAAAATTCCATTAAGTATTACCAGAGATAACAATATATCTATTTTAACCTGGTTCAAATCAACCAGTTTTATATTCCTTCTTTTTTACTTTTAACTATCTTGATCTTTACTTTACAAATAATATCCTAAAACCTGAATTCTTTCCATTTCATTTTCAATCCCCTAGATTTTTTTTCTAATATCCAATTTTTATTTTTTTAAAAAAATATTTTTATTATTTAAAAAAGAGGTATCAAAGGAAAAGCATTTTTCCATGAGAAGGATTATGTATAATTAATTCCAAATCCTATTTCAAATTTATCTGGACTCTTAGTATGCTTGCAACTTTCTAAAACCAAAGTTTTAATCACTGCTTCTATTTATTTCCCTACCCCCCAATTATTTTTCAGTTCTTATAGCTACAATTCCCTTTGCTAGGCATTTGAAGAAAGTTCACCTGTTTCTGTAAAGCATGTCTATCCAAAGGTCCCTAATAGCTGAAAAGGAGTTTAAAAGCAATTTCCAAAAGTGATTAGAAAAGGAAGTATGCAAACTTAGTGCCTTTAATGTCAGGTTAATCTCATTTGAATAGATCATCCTTTATGTTGAAGTCATGTTAACCTTTTCTAAGGCACAGTAATTATCTTAACACAAGGGAAAAATGATGAAGATTGTTGGACCAGATGTTGAATTTTGTTTAAATTGTTTCACTTTGCTTCTTTTTATTATCTATTATCGTAGGGCCTATTCAGACATAACAGCTCTTCAGATTGCCACTAGAGTGTCTGGCTAGGTATTAATAAGTATGGAACATTAGTACATTAGCATGAAAACAAAACTAAATCCTCTTCTTATTGTTCAGGGATGCACAATTTTGTTTATTATTGTGACCATTTCTTCTCTCTTTTGATAAATATGGAAACCTTACAACATCTCTTGAATTTGGGATTCAGAGGAAGTGAAAAGAAAATTACTCCTGTCTTAACCATGCACGTCTGAATGTTGCATATGTTTCTGAAGACCAGCACAACTCTGTGTAGTAAAACAACCTTCTCTGGATTTGCATTTCAGCTTAAAATCTAGGATCTCTAGATTCTTGCTTTAATGCTAACCTTTCTTTAACAGCTTAAATAACTGTGCCAGATGTCTGAATATGTACCATGCCCTAACTTTTTAGTCTTTTTGTATTCCTGATCTAAATTCTTGATATTTTTACTGAAGTGTTCCATATATACTATATTATAGTATCTTCATTATGCTTTGCTTTTTGTTCAGAGATAACACAAGTGCAAAGTTGCTTTCTTCTGTTAACATGAGAAAAAACTTCAGCAAATATTTCTGTCGTTTTCCGACTTGTCACCTCCAACGCACTTTTCAAGAGAATAAAATTACTACTAATGAAAGCAAAGAGGAGGCCACTAGCTCCAACTCCAGCAGGAATGGTTTTTTTTTTTAAAAAAAGGAACAAAGATTATTTTGTAGTAATGGGATTTAGTTTTATAAAGTGATTACCTCTTTTGTCACTCTGTTGGCAGTTTGAGTAAACAGATCTTGTGGGCCCAATTCACATGCCCTTTTCTTGAGTACTTCTACAGTACATTATGCTGCAAAAATGAACTGTTCTACAGTTCATAAATCTGAAATAGATTCACAATCTAAATGGTGTCGGAAGCTAACTGAGCTACAGACATTAAAAGTGATGTTCAGTCAAGAATGGAATTCAGTCTGGAACGTTTCATAAGAAAGACAACACCATATTTCTTTGGCAATCATTGGCATCACTCTAAGGATACCCACATAGCATCACAATCTAGCAGTATGACAAGGTGAACTATTTGGAATCAAAATGGCTGAAAAGTTATCAGAGCTCTCCTCTTTTATGTGTTTTGCTCCTAACTGTTTAGATCTGAGAGAGCATATAGAATTGGTATGTACTGTATGTAGGTTTGCATACATGCTTTTGTGTATATGTATATTCTACAGCTCAATAAACTTTGTGTTTCAACACCCTGTTAAGCCCCAATTAAGGGAGAAAGCATACTGCTTTCTTTTCTGTCTTTTGGCTCATCACCAGAGACCATACCGACAGAAAGCTACTTGTTTCGTTGTCTTTTATTTACATGTGTGTAAGGTTTTGAGCTGATAAATAATTAAATAAGGGAGACTAGGATAGATCTATTTCGAGCTTGTTAGCTCTCTTCAGCTAGCCATACCCTTACTGGGATTCGAACCAGGGACGTATTACATGTGAGGCAGTTGTAATTGCCACTAGACCACTGGCTCTATTCTGTTCAGCTGAGGCAGGGGAATAAGTATATACTTTGTGTTACAAACCTTACACACATGTAAATAAAAGACAACAAAACAAATAGCTTTCTGTCGGTATGGTCTCTGGTGATGAGCCGAAAGACAGAAAAGAAACCAGTATGCTTTCTCCCTTAATTGGGGCTTAACAGGGTGTTGTAACACAAAGTATATACTTATTCCCCTGCCTCTGCTGATAAGGATAGAGCCAGGTGGTGTAGTGGCAATTACAACTGCCTCATATATAATACTTCCCTGGTTCGAATCCCAGTAAGGGTATGGCTAGCTGAAGAGAGCTAACAAGCTCGAAATAGATCTATCCTAGTCTCCCTTATTTAATTATTTATCAGCTCAAAACCTTACACACACACACACACACACACACATATATATACACATATACATACATGTTTTCGGAGGTTTTCGCGGGTATTTGTATGTGGATCTTTGGTCCATATTGGATCTTGGCCCAAAGATCCATATATATATATATATATATATATATATATATATATATATGCATGAAAAAAGTGTTTCCTTGAAAAAACATTTTCCAAAATGTTTGGTTCTTTTTCGCCCATTTCATAGGAAACCGAAATGAATACTGTGCCTGTTTTCAATCAGGGAAATCTCTCTGCAAGTTAACCTGGTCACAATGCACATTTCTGTAATCAAGAAAACAATGGTTTTCCAATAGCATGATGACATTGATTAAAGTTTAAAGAATTTGAGTTGAGGAACAGCCATAATTTCATTTATTATCTTCAAGACAATAATTTCAATTTCTGAAGTGGCAAGCCACTAAGGCAGCAGCATGTAGCTTACATTCCAATACCCATTGGTTACCTTCAACCCAGAAGTGAAACTTTGAGCAATTAGATGTTGATATGGAGGGCCTTTAAACATCCTGGGTTTAATGATGTGAAAATATTTTTATGTGCCTCTGGTTGGACATGAGAATGGTAGCTCAACTGTGTTCATAATTCTTCCCAGCAATATGAATCAATGGAAGTTTGGAATTTTGACCACCGGTTGTAGCAGCATTCTGCTATCAATCAAAGATTAAGTTTCCCCTAGCTACATCCAGGCAAAGCATCTTCAAATGAGCTGGGATCAATTCAGATTTGCACTTGAATTGAGTGTTCTTTTAATATGTGAAAGTTCACAGTTTTATGCTTCAAATCAAGGTATGTCTTACAATAGTTGGGTATGCAGGAGTTTATACTAATGCTTAGTTGCTATGTATCAAGTTAGATCTAAATACAGTATTTTTGTGTGTGTGTGTGTGTGTGTGTAAAAGCACTCACGCATCATCACGAAATCTCCAGAACTGTAAGGCCTACAAACTTGAAATTTGGCACGTATGTTCCTCTTGGCTTCTAGGTGCTTGCTAAGAAAGGATTTTTCAAAATGACCATCAGAGCATTAGTATTTCGTATATTATTATTAACACGCTCTGATGCTAAGGAGTTCTACTCCCCCTCCCCACCTGAAAATAAATCTGTTCCAAATGCAAAATACAAGCAAAGGAGAGGAGTTTCAGTTTCAGTTTTACAGAATAGTTGAGCTAAGCCACACCCAGGCTTCTTGCTGTCTCCTTGCTCACGCAGCAAATACTTTTTCAGTTTCCAAACAGCCCTCAACTGTCTCACACACTGACAGGATGCTAGCCAGATGAATATCGATGGATGCTGGTAGGCAGAGGCAGAATTTTCCCCCTTTATTTTCCTCCCCAAAAACTAAGCCTGATCACATAGTTCCATAGTGAAGCATGGGTACCCTGCTAGTTTTTAATATACTTGAAATATTATTAGTTTCTTCATATATTTTTCTTGGATTCAAAACTTAACAATTTGTTTATTTATCCCATCATTGTCCCTCACTTGCTAATGAGTAATATTTGTTCATTTGGAACTTTGTTGTCACTAGTCATGATCCACAAAAGGATTCACAATTGCACTCTCAATATTTATACTCTGTTGGTGAATAGAATAGAACAGAACAGAACAGAACAGAATAGAATGCTTTATTGACCAAGTGTGATTGGACACACAAGGAATTTGTCTTGGTGCAAATGTTCTCAGTATACATTAAAAAAAAGATACGTTCGTCAAGAGTCAAGAATCATAAGGTGCAACACTTAATAATAGTCATAGGGTATAATAAGCAATCAAATCATAGTAGGAAACAGTCAATATAGATAGTAAGGATACTTTACATCCTAAAATATTATAATCATTTGATTATACATTGCAGTATATTTACTGATAGGACAAATATAACCCTAATGTAGTATACGTTATCACAGCTGCTACATATAGGATTTTTGTATTTTTAAAATTCAATGTGATGCTTAGTATGGCGATTGCTCTGTACACATCAATATAAAGCATACTTGTAATCTTTATCAATTTCCTTCCTGAATATTTAATAGCAAAACCATCAACATATTTTAAAGGATAAACCAAAGTTGCAAGGACCAAGATGATCAGTGAACGGCATAAAGCAGGAATAACCTTACTTTTTTTTTTTTAATAAATCTGAGTGAGACCTGCATTTTTAGTCAATGGTAACATTGCCACCTGTGTACTGAGCATATGTTTCAAACTGTTATGTCAATGTACATTTACTGGCTTTTTTCTTACACAGATTGTTATAATGGAAGTTCAAGGCTTAAAGTCTCTAGCTCCAAGCCGTATTGTTTACTGTACCATGGAAGTAGAAGGAGGAGAAAAACTTCAAACAGACCAAGCTGAAGCTTCAAGACCACAGTAAGATTTTTAAATGATGTGGTTTCTTTCCTTCCCCCTTTGTGTGTGTGTGTGTGTGTGTGTGTGTAAGGAGGATCCCTTCAGTCTTGTGGGAAAATTTGCTCTAAATTATGGATTTATGTTTATGGAAGTAAAAGTTAGCAAAAAGTAACACTCATTTGCAGAACTGACAGACTGGTGGCCTGATTGGCACATCTCTTCTAGGAAATAACAGCAGAAGGGTTGCAGAAAAGACCTGATAGGAGAACAGAGGAAAGTAGACATGTCCAACATCAGCATCTAGAGGAGGATGAATAAAATTAAGATGGTTATCTTAGCAGAATTATCAAAATCCTGCCTCTTTTGTGCATATCTATATTGCTCATATGAACAATGAGGCAAGTTTTGTCGTATTGCTGCAGAACCAGGGGTGGGATTCAAATTTTTTAACAACTGGTTCTGTGGACGTGGCTTAGTTGGTGGGCTTGGCTTGGTGGTCATGTGACTGAGTAAACGTGGCCTGGTGGTCATGTGGCTGGCTGAGCGTGGCCAACTCAATATCACTCACATCGAGGCACGCATCTCCTCGCCTGGCCTCTCATGACTATGGGGATGCTGCAACAGTCGTAAGTGTGAAAAATGGTCATAAGTCACTTTTTTCAGTGCCATTGTAACTTTGAATGGTCACTCCACACAAGCAAAGTACCAGCAAATGAGGGGAAAAAAACTCCAGAGAAGTTTCTGAGACAGGAAGTCTAGTCCTGCCAAGAATGTAATGAGGGTTAACGGAGAGGCAGTTTCTGTAAGCAACACCAGAATGTTTCCTTCCTGCCTTCCTTACAGGATTAGGCCAGTAATTTCTTCTAATGACAGGTTCTCCGAACTGCTTAGAATGTTAACAACTGATTCTACCGAATAGGTGTGCGAACTGATAGAATCCCACCCCTGTGCAGAACCCTCTTAGTATTTTTGACACAGACACACAAACCCTGCATGGATGACATTGATGCTCACACCAACTTGAAATGGCCAATAAATGCCCCTTTATTTATAGACACTGTCACCCTACTTGTCTTCCATCATAACAAGTGACAATGTATAACAGATTTTACATAGTCTGGAGATGCCCTTGCATGATGTCAGAATAATGGAGGAGAAAATACGATTTGAAAATGTTTGTAGTTGACAAATACTTAAGACTCTATAATACATGGACTGGGAATGAGAGGAAGGCAACATTATAGGGTGAAGGTTAATAATGTTGGTTCCCTTACTTATTTCATTTCATTCCACTCAATGTATGACTACATAAAAGCCATGACAGCAAAACACATCTTGTTTAGCCATTCCTTCTATATTTACATTTTGCTTTTATTGCCTAAAAACATAATAAAGTGGATGAATCATAATTCATTATGATTATTCTTATTTATTAAATAGGCCATAATCCCAAATTTACTTATTTCAGTAAAATAAATAAAATTTTACAATCCCCAGTGACTTTATAGACATTGTATGTAATATGAAAGTTTTGTCAATTTCCCAGTCAAGCTGGGGTTTTCTGGTGGCCTCTTTTCCAAATAAAAACTAAGGCCAATCCTGTTTATCTTTTCAAGATTAGTCAAGGTAGCTAAGTGCTTCCATCTACCTGGGTGATAATATTATTTATCTACTTGATAATGTTTGATAAATTCATTGGTAATATCCTGTCTGCCTGTTTACCTATCTTTATGCCTACAAGTTTTCAGTTTAAATGAATGCTGCCTTGAACTCTTTTTGATCTCAATCTATAAGTGCTCTCTTCGGAACTTAAATTTTAACAGCTGATGTGTGGTAAAATATAATGAAGATGAAATGAGTGGTTTTCATGTGTAATATTTTTCTTTTTTACTGCCTTTCTTTTGTTTTTGTTTTATGTTGTTGGATCTGCTGGATGGATCTTCATAAATGTATGCATTCAGTCAGACAGACAGACATTTCTTTGCTTGGCTGAGATTCAGCCTGTACACATAGCTTAAAATTAAAATTCCATAAATGAATCATGATAAAATTTATTATATGACAACTTTCTTCAACCTGAAGCCCTCCAGATAAGTGAGTTATAATTTGCATAATATCCAACTCATTCAGTGAAGTCTTTGCTGAAGATTATGGGACTTGTGGTTGGCTTCCTCTTGGATCTCCTTTCAGCTCATTTTTGGAGGATGCACTAAACAAAGAGACTGCAGGAGGGAACTCTCATTTCAAGGATGACACCCAGGAAATTAATTAATTGTGCTTCTGATTCATTTGATTGGCCTCTGGGGTGATACGCTTTCTTCAAAAGCCTTTCCCTTCTGTTAAAACATCAATCAGGATCTTTTGTATAATTGTTTTAAGACATACTACCAGCAGTGTCTCCTGCTCTTTAATGTGTGCTACAAGATGCTGTTTTGAAGATTGTAGTCGCAAAATTCCTTATGGATCAACCCTGAACTTGACATTTGCTAAACAACTGTAAAACTCCATTTGAAAGTAATATAAGCATCTAAATATGACGGTGTTTTTTCCTCCCTCTAAATAAATTTGTACTTTGAAACTTCTTTCATATTTTTTTATTATTTCAAAAATGAAACCTATAGTGCTGGAAGCATACAGGATTAAACCTTAGACCATTTTGACAAAAAAAAGTCTCAGATTCATGAATTTCTGTCTGTTTTCTCACTGAGTGGCAATAATATGTTCAGAGCCAATTAAAAATCTGTACAATGTAATTGGAAAACAATTGTGAGGAAGACAGTAAACTGCTAAATGTTTAAAATATTGAAGTACTGTCTTAAAACAGCACATCTGTTTCGATCATAGATCATCATAAAACTCAAATTTTCTTAAACAAATGCAATAGATACCAAGAAGTGGGCATTGGAAGGCAAACTGTAATTATTAATTTAGCAATTGTTGAGTACATTCATACCCAACTGCAATTTTTGGAAACAGAACAAAATAAATATTAAAATAAAAAGCAATTGACAAAGTATTTGGTACAATGTGACTGATCTGATTTAATGACATTTTTGTAGCAGTTGTTAAGTGAATCCACCGTCATTAACTGAACCATTATATGCAAAGGACATTTTTCCCAGAAACCATAAACCATGGTCACATGGCCCTAGGATGCCACAACCATCTGGTTTCCAAAAGTCCAAAATGCAGTCACGTGACTGATGGGATGAAACTTTGAGTCCAGATCCTAATTACCATTTTTGGGGGTCTATCATAACTCTTAATTGTCACTAAACAACCAGTCATAAGTCAGGATTATTGTAATTAGACGGAAAGAAAGGGGAAAAAAAGGACAAAAATGTAGAAAGAGTCAATCAGTAAATCAGGTAGCTCAGAGGCAAGTAACTATGGGATGAGAAGGCTGTGATGTATTGTCCCATCTCCACATGGATTGGAAAAGGCATTTGAATGGCATAACAGCTTTTTTATTTTTTAGGCTGGGAATAGGAACATTTTTCTGTAGTGATTCAAAAAATATATACCAAAGATGAAACAAAAATCAGGCATTATACCACTGAAGTCTAGTAGAATGATGTTGGCATGCTGGGTGTTCATGTATGGCTATAAGTTGCCTGTCTTTGGAGTAGCAAAATGGTGGTGGAAATTTTTTATTCTTTTTCAGCATGCTTGTCACCGTGCCTTAACTGCAATGTATAGTTCAAAATTTCAGAGTACCGATTACTGGCTTTCCATGCCACAGCTAAAATATTAACATTTTTATTTTAAAAATGTGCAGCTCTCTTGATCTGGATCATTTAAGCAAAAATGATTTTTGATCCAGATTTACCTTTGTTGTGTTTCCTTCTCTCCTCTTGTTCATCCTTTCGGGCTGAAAGTATGAAATAACTGATAGGAGGAACCATAAGCTGCTAGGTAATATGAACAGGAGAAATTATTTTCTTTTCCATACTCGGAAATGTTGCCTGATCTTTTGAAAGATTGGCCTACTAGGCGTCTGAGTTGTTGCAAAGAAACTTAAATGTTTGTCCGCTTCTCTTTTTTTTCCCTAAAGAGAAGTCTTAACTACAGTATTAAAGATTTCATTAGCATTCTCAAATCACATTAATTCTAAAATTAAATTTTAAAAAGGGTGTCAGATCAAAGCCAAAGTTTGTCAACATTCTGTCTAGATTTGCAGGCTCTTGCTCTGAGGCACTGTAGTTGTAGGAATCTATAGAGAACGTTTATTTGCTTTCACTGGGCGTCCATGTTAGATTGGGATTCACCTGAGAACGTGGCAAGTGGCAATCACAGATGGTTTCCTTACTCACACATTGTGCCCGTACATAAGAACTGCCTAAGGCTATGGCTTCCAGTGGCATTAGAGATGCTGCGTAGAAATGCAGGTTGCAAAACTGTTGATATAAGTAAACTATGAATATCATGACCTTTAATAAAAGAAGTTGACATTTTGAATAGGAATCATGCCTCACAAATCTCTTGCAATCATTTCTAATGCCAATGAGGATTTATACTGAAAGTCTGAAAAAACAGTAAATCTTACTTTTCCTAAAATGGTGCTAAAGTGAGACAAGATCAGGATCATACAGATTATATATATACAAAATAATCCTTCCTCCTCCTACTTTCCCCACAAGGGCCCTGTTAGATGGATTGGACTGAGAAAAAATGATTGTAATTTAACACTCTCCTGGCTTCTAACCTAGTGCTTTAATCACTAGACTCTTTTTGAATGAAACTGGTCTTTTAAGATTAATTACAGGCATTTCATCATATTAACTAAATTTAATCTCAACAAACAACTTCAAACCATTGTTTATTATATGGTATGATTGTTGTGATGATTACATAGTTAAAATAATATTCTTGAAACTGGACAGAATCCTAGATTGTGAAAAAATATAAACAGAAACTTCTGATTGCTCTGTATCATATCAGTTGCACTGGTTCTTAAAATATATATATAATCAAATTTTGTCTCCTTTGCTAGAGTATAAATCTGATCCTCTTGTCTCTTTTAAAATGGGACAAATTTATTTATTTATTTATTCTATTTGTCAATTGCTTACAAGATAATAGGTATAAGTAAAACATAGCTATGAATACATGGATACATATAAGAAAAATAAAAGAAACAATAGGACAGGGACGGTAGGCACGTTGGTGCACTTATGCACGCCCCCTACACACCTCTTAGGAAAGGGGTTAGGTCAATAGTAGACAGTCTAAGGTTAAAGTTTTTGGGGTTTGGGGAAGAAACCACAGAGTCAGGTAGAGTATTCCAGACATTGACCACTCTGTGGCTGAAGTCGTATTTCCTGCAATCAAGTTTGGTGTGGTTTACCTTGAGTTTGTATCTATTGTGTGCTCTTGTGTTGTTATGGTTGAAGCTGAAGTATTCATTGACAGGTAGGACATTGCAATGTATGATTTTATGTACTATACTTAGGTCAACTGAAGACGGCATAGTTCTAGGTTTTCTAGGTCTAGAATTTTGAGTCTGGTGGCATAAGGTATTCTATAATGAGTAGAGGAGTGGACAACTCTTCTTGTGAAATATTTCTGGACTTTCTCAACTGTGTTAATATCAGATACGTAATGTGGGTTCCAGACTGATGAGCTGTAATCGAGTATTGTTTTGTATGCTGTAGTTATTAGTGTAATATTACCAGAGAAAAAGCTATGTAGGATTAGATTAACAACTCTTAACGCCTTTTTAGCTATGTAGTTACAATGGGCTCTAGCACTTAGGTCATTTGAGATGAGTACTCCAAGGTCCTTGACAGAGTTTGAATCGTCAACAAGGTCTTGACTATTCAGCCTGTATTTTATTTTCTGATTTTTTTTTTTTGCCAATATATCAGAAATATAGTAGGACAAATAAACTTAACTAACAGGCAAATATATTTCAGAAACATTCTGCGGTTGTTGTTTTGCTGTGGATGCTTCTTAAAATAAAGCTGTTCAGCTCCTTTCAATTTTAGCCATATTAAAGCTTTCCGAAAGTCTGTGGAATACTTTTATGTAGCCTGCCCAGCAGTGTTCTGCTTTTTTAAGATTTCAAAAGGCCACCAGCATATAATAGTGACCTTTCCTCTCCACTCTCAGTTAAGAGAACACTTTCATTGAAGTTGAGCTTATGGAGCAATGCATCAGTCTGTTGCTTTCAAACAACAGGGATTCCCATCTCCTTGTATAGCTAGTCTGGAGCATTTTTTTTCTCCATTATTAAGGTCTGCCATTCTGGAATAAAATAGAGCTTGAGCACTGGAATGCCCACTGGATTTTTAAACCATTTTCATTTTCTTTCTCATAAATATTTTATCATGAATGATGATGAAGGCTGCAAGGTTTGGCAACTGCTTAATGAATGTCAGAGTAGGATAACAGAATTACCGTATACAGAATTGTGGCAGTGCTTACGTATTTAAAACTACTGCGTGGTAACATTTGGTAAATTAATTAATGGAGACTGGATTGAGGTTTCATTGATTCATCCAGTATCTGTCCCCATCCGCTCAAGGTTTTGTTGCTGTTCTTGTGGTTTGTATTTTAAAAATATTGGGAAACGTGCATTCATTCACCATATGGAATTTTCTAGATTTCAATATGGAATATACAGAGTTTTATATGTTATTTTCCCTAAGGTAAACTTTTGAGATATATTCCAGTCTTCTTGAAAATATGCTAGGTTGTACAAGTTTTTAAGCAGAGAATGGCATTTGTAGGAAATTCAGTTCACTGGTACTCATTCATTTATATCAGAGGTGAACCAAATGGAGTTGGCAGCAGATTCGGACAGTGAGGAGGTTGGGGAGGAACATGGGCCAGTCCTGGAGTCTGGGGAAGGCCCTGACGAGGGCTCTGTGTGTCAGAGGCAGAGGTGGGGCTAGAGCCATCTAACAGTTATCAGCTGCCTTTGAGTCAGACATCAGTGAGGCAGAAGAACAGCTGGAGCCTGTTCTCAATGTGCGCATGCACAGGTTTGCCAGAAGAAGAGAACAGCTGAAGAACAAGGGCCGACTTGGGAGTAAAGCCATAGGTGGATGGTGAATAGTCCCTTCCCTAGAGCATAAAAGAGGGGCAAAAGGGGAATGGGGCTTTGCAGGAGACAATTAGTTCATTCCGGCATGCTTGCCAAATATTGCGGCGTCTTAAAGGTATCGGTCTGACCATTCTCCAAGCCTGATAAAGGTCTGTAATTGGGAACTATCTTGAAAGACTGTTGACTTTGTTTGAGAGGAAATTCATTATAAATTAAATAAAAGGGGTTTATCAGGATGGGGACTCAGCTTCATGCTGTTGGGAAAGCCTAGGTCAAAACACCAAAACTTTAGTGTTATATGCACTAACCAATGTCACAAATATTAATAATTTGCAGAGATGTAATGAAATAGGTAAAGTTACAGACAGTAAGCAAGTTATTTATGTATTTATTTTAATTTTAATTTAAATATCCAGGTAGTGCAACCAAACTTTGGTTTGCATGCTGAGTTATATGTCTGTGTTTAGACATTCCATGAGATGCTGGGTACTAACACATGCTACTTGTTATGGCTGTTGCCTACAGTATATAGAAAATACAGCATAATAAATCGTAGACAAAACATGTGACCTAAGCATAACTTTTCAAGTTATAACTTCTTCACATAAAAATTCATCTTAACTGTGCCCTTGAAAATAACTGGGAGTAAAATATTAAAGTATAATAGTAGAAAAGCTTTTTAAAATAATTATGTGCAATAAGTTCATCAAAGTACCTAGCTGCTTTGAAACTATTCTGTTGATTCTGTAATTCAGCACACTTCAACATTGGGCTGTGTTGAGTGTGGTATTCCATAGCCAGAGGACTGCACTAGGCTACTCATAAATCAAAATGAGCAGATCCGTAGACAATATTTAAAAAATCAGCTTTAACAAAAATGTAAACGTAATGAGCTACGTTTTGTTAAAACAATTTCTTTCTTTCTTTCCTTTCTTTCCTCCGTCCCTCCCTCCCTTCCTCCCGTCCTAAAATCCTTGCTGGCTTCTCAGTGTGGGGAAGCAAGTAGGAAGTTGCAAGTCTAAGAAAATCAGGAATAAGTGGCAACTGCCAGGTGGGGAGGAAATGAGGAATGCGTTTAGGTATGGGGCGGGAGTGGTACGTTGGGTGTACGAGGTGTGCCATGTGGGTTGGGAAGGGTGCATACATTTGCTAGACCTATACTTGAATACGGCTCATCAGTCTGGAACCCATATCATGTATCTGATATTAACACAATTTAAAAAAGTCCAGAAATATTTCACAAGAAGAGTTGTCCACTCCTCTACTCATTGCAGAATACCTTATGCCACCAGACTTGAAACTCTAGACCTAGAAAACCTAGAACTACGCCACCTTCGGTCCGATCTAAGAATAGTATATAAAATCATACATTGCAATGTCCTATCTGCAAATGAATACTTCAGCTTCAATCATAACAATACAAGAGCACACAATAGATACAAACTCAAGGTTAACTGCACCAAACTTGACTGCAGAAAATACGACTTCAGCACCAGAGTGGTCAATGTCTGGAATGCTCTACCTGACTCTGGTTTCTTCCCCAAACCCCAAAAACTTTAACCTTAGACTATCTACTGTTGACCTCACCCCTTTCCTAAGAGGTCTGTAGGGGGCATGCATAAGCGCACCAATCGTGCCTACCGTCCCTGTCCTGTTGTTTCTTCTTTATTTTTCTTATAAGTATCCATCTCATGTATTCAACACTATATTTATTCTTATACCTGTATCTTGTAAGCGATTGACAAATCAAATAAATATAAATAAATATAACAAATATAAATAGAAGAGATATCAGGTGGCTCAGATAGGGTGCTTGGGGGTTCAGAAGAGGTGCTGCATGGATGAGGGAATGTATGCAATAAATGATGTGGATCAGGAATGATTGAGGAGTGAGCATGAGGTACTTACTGCATGAGTCAGGGAAGGTGCACAGGAGGTGTGTGGGGATGCACAAGAGGTGCTGAGCAGGTCAGGGAGGGCATGCTAGGAGAGCTGAGGAGGAATGTGTTCCTCCTCATTCCTTCATTCCTCCCTCCCTGTCTGTTCCTCCCTCCCTATTCTTCCTCCCTGTCACAACTTTCCCAAATTTCATTCCATTTGGAGTTATGGATCCCAGAGTTTGGAGTCATTTTTATTTTATTTATTTATTTGTTTGTTTATTTATTTATTTATTTTTGTCAATTGCTTACAAGATAATAGATATAAGTAAAAACATAGTTATGAATACATGGATACATATAAGAAAAATAAAAAGAAACAATAGGACAGGGACGGTAGGCACATTGGTGCGCTTATGCATGCCCCCTACAGACCTCTTAGGAAAGGGGTGAGGTCAAGACAGTCTAAGGTTAAAGTTTTTGGGGTTTGGGGAAGAAACCACAGAGTCAGGTAGAGTATTCCAGACATTGACCACTCTGTTGCTGAAGTCGTATTTCCTGCAATCAAGTTTGGTGTGATTAACCTTGAGTTTGTATCTATTGTATGCTCCTGTGTTGTTATGGTTGAAGCTGAAGTATTCATTGACAGGTAGGACATTGCAATGTATGATTTTATTTGCAATGTATTCTTTCAAGATTGGGGACTGTGTATATTTGTCCACAAAATTATTAAAGCCATTACAACCCTCTAAGAAATTAGGACCAAAATTCATTGGCTGTAAGTTAGCCAATTTGAGGCTAAATAATTTATTGCCGTCCAACGCACTATTTGGCCAGTTAAAAGTAACGGAATGAGAGTTTTAGTAGTATATAGATTTATGAGCATACTGTATATTTTTCCACCAAACATTCAAGACCAAACAGCAGTCTAAACTGAAACATCTGGTTCTAAAAATCAGCCTGTTTATTTGCCAAAATATTACAGTTTCCCAGAAAGAATGGCATGAAGCTGCCTAAACATGCTTAAATGACTGATTGGCCAGTAGTTACAATTCCTACATTTCCTAAAGATACTGTAGATACTCCAATTTTAGATTCAGGCAGATTTGTCAGTACAAGTGAAAGCAGAGCCAACAATTGCAGCCATCAATCTGCATTATTCTTAATCAGTTCAGGGAATAAGCAATCATAGCCAGATCCCTTTCCAGATGGTTGATTTAGATATTTCTGGTTTTAACTGGTTAATTAACATGTGTTTGTTTGTCTGTCTGTCTGTATTTCTGTCTCTCTATTGACTGTGTGTCTGTCTGTCTATCAATCAATCAATCTATCTATCATATATCTAAGTTGACATAGAAAACAGATATGAGTGGAATCCATGAACCCTCTAGGGCAGGGGTCACCAACCTTTTGGACCTCAGGGACCACCGAACTCATAATTTTAAATCCCAGGGACCACTAACTGGTTCTGTGGGCGTGGCCCAATTTGTGGGTGTGGCTTGGTGGTCGTGTGACTGGCTGGGCATGGCTTGTATGTAAATATTATAAATATTGATTTTTTTATAAAGAAAAAAACAACTTTTACCCAAAATCAGGCAAAGCAGGCAGGCAGATTGAGTTGCTCACAGAATCCTCCAGTGATCTATTTATCTGCCATCAGCTACCTGAGTCTGTCACATAAAATTTGCTTGCCATGAGTCTGCACTGAATAATAGAACCTTCAGTCCTAAGGGAGATTCGGCTGTGCTTAAAAGCAGAGTCAAAGATCTAAAGACTAGCTAGAAAGCAAGAAATCCAACCATTTTCTGCTTCCTAGCTAATCTAAATCTCCCGGCACAGCAGAATAGTTTATGGTCAAAAAAAGGAAAAATAGCAATTTAGCAGGCAAGTTTGCCAGGTAAGGAGTGAGTGGGCGGGGAGGGTTCCCGCCGGCCATGTGGGCGGCACAGCCTTGTGTTTCAGCGCAGCCTGGATTAATTGCTTTGTGGGGGGTGCTCTGGGTGTGAGATTTCTCTGCAGCCCACCAAATTTTTCTCACGGCCCACCAGTTGACAACCGCTGCTCTAGGAGAAACCTCCCAAACTGCTACTCTTTACAGAATTTACTCAAAGTGACTGTGCATTCGGCAACACTGGAGCTAGTCTAAAAACAGTTGTAAAGTGGTTGTCTCTCACTTGCTTCCTAACGTGCAGGTGCAGACAAATAACTACAGTAGCCTCTATTCGAAGATTTCTAGCAAAGCAATAATCATGACTTCTCATGGAGGTTACTCCACTGTCTGATACCTCACGCAGTCAGAATTTTTTTTCCTTATGTGTAGCTTGAAATCCTTCCTTGTAGTTGTATCCCTGGTTTTGATTCTGCCTATGGAGCAATAAAGAATCAGTCTACTTGCTCTTTATTACAGTGATGTAGAATAGCAATATAGTATCCAAATAGAGGTTCACATAATTGCATTTCATATTTTTGGCTTGATGAATTACCAACTTCATTAATATCTGGAGGGTGCTGTTGAAATGGTAGATAATACACATTGTAATTTCCCATAAGTTATGAGACCTGTGGTTAGCTATTTATTGAATCATTTTTTTTCTTAATCTTGCCATTTTGGGGAATAATCTGTGAGAGCGTACATAGCTGGAGGAGATAAATATTTACTGTATTGTAAAGTTTTAATGCTGTAATTAATGCAAAGCCAGATTGGTAGAAATGAATCTTCTAAAGCCGACATAGCAAAAGAGACACTATTAAGGCATATTGTACCAGCTGTCTCCAATGGAAACCTAAAGCAAAGCTATATTAATTTATATTTCTACCGTGGCTGCAATACTGCTCTTCCTAGATTTTTTTACAATGTGTTCATATATCATTTATTGCTTTCCTCAATACAGAATTGCTTTTCTCAGTACAGAATGGTTAGCAAATTCAACAAGGACAAGGAAACATTTAGCACTGCTATGACTTCCTAAACGTATCTCTATAATTAGGGAAGCAGAAAAGGAACTTCACATATGAGTCATCTTTCAATCTAAATTCAAAATTGGCTCATGACAATCATTTTCTTCAAATATCAAGTGGCTATGCTCTATGCTGATTTATCACATACATTTTGGGATTTTCCCCCTCCCTCCTTTGTTTTGTCAAATGAAGTAGCTCCATTTGCTAAAAGATTGTCTACAAATAATTTGCTATAGGAAGTCCTCCTTCTCCCCTGTTATAGAGGAGTATAGACAGGGGTGGGATTCTACAGGTTCACACCTATTCGCTAGAACCGGTTGTTAACATTCTAAGCAGTTCGGAGAACCGGTTATTAGAAGGAATGACTGGCCTAATCCTGTAAGGAACGCTGGAAGGAAACATTCTGGTGTTGCTTACAGAAACAGCCGTTCCATTAATTTATTCCATTTATTACATTTTTGGCAGGACTAGACTTTCTATCTCTGGAACATCTCTGGAGTTTTTTCCCCCTCCTTTGCTGGTACTTTGCTTGTGTGGAATGACCATTCCAAGTTACAATGGCACTGAAAAAAGTGACTGATGACCATTTTTCACACTTACGACTGTTGCAGCATCCCCACAGTCACGAGAGGCCAGGCGAGGAGATGCGTGCCTCGATGTGAGTGATGTTGAGTTGGCCACACCCACCCAGTCACATGACCACCAAGCCACACCCACCAACTAAGCCACACCCACAGAAC
Source organism: Bungarus multicinctus (assembly GCA_023653725.1). NCBI lineage: Eukaryota > Metazoa > Chordata > Lepidosauria > Squamata > Elapidae > Bungarus > Bungarus multicinctus. The sequence continues at coordinate 8,845,940 of CM042848.1, read as the reverse complement.
CGGTTGTTAAAAAATTTGAATCCCACCCCTGAGTATAGACATAGCCTTAGGAAATACAGGTAGTACTCAACTTAGTGACCATTCAAAGTTACAGCGGCTATGAAAAATGTAACGTATGAACACTTTTCACACGATCACTCCAGCATCCCTGTGTGGTCATGTGATCAAAATTTGGATGCTTGGCAACTGGTTCCTATTTATGACCATTGCTGAGTCCCAGGGTTACGTTTTGCGACCTTTTGCGACCTTCTGGACAAGCAAAGTCAATGAGGAAGCCAAATTCACTTAACAACCATGCTAGTAACTTAACCACTGCAGTGATTCATTTAACAACCGTGGCAAGAAAGATCATAAAATGGGGCAAAACTCACTTAGCAACATAAATTCTGGGCTCAATTCTGGTCGTAAGTTGAGGACTATCCATTTGCAGAAGCCATGAGGAAAATGGCTTATATTTAACCCAGGAAATCCAGAGGGTTTAAGAAAGAAATTCAAGATTGTTCTGCTTTGCCTCTCTTTAGTTTAAGAGGAAAGAGGGGAAATGCTGTCAGGCTATCAAGATTCTGTTATAGCCTACAGTAAATCAATAAAATAAGAGTTCTAATGTCTATTTCCTGACTTCTATCCGTAAAGAGCTGGCATCTAGCTTCTTTAAAGCTTTAATGCTATTCCTCTACAGATAGTCCTCAAGTTATGGCCATAATGGACCCTATCCATTGTGATGACCATAAATTGGTCATTGATGTGACTGACCTTATTTTATAATCTTTTTTCCGGCTGTCATTAAGCATATACTGTGGTTGCTAAACGAATGGCACAGTCATTAAGCAAAGCCATGATTTGCTATCGGCTGGTTTTGCCCAAAACTGGAAGTGAATGCCATCATAAAATGCAATCATTTGACTGTAGGGTGCTGCAAATGGTATGTGACCTGAGGGGGCAGCTGTTGGAAATTTAAAACCAGGACATAAGTATCCCCAAGGAGGTCCATTGTAGCTTCAGATGATCTCTAAGTGACTGGTCATAACTCAGTGACTACCTGTATATCAATCTCTAGCTTTGAGAGAAGTTTTCAATTCTGGAATATCACCTTCAGTATCTGGACAGATAAGAATATGCCTACAATTGCTCTTTCACTTCACGTACTCAGTTCACAAAACTTATTCCTGTCCTTCTTTCATTCTGTATAAAAATAACATTTTGGATTCCTAATGCAATATAAATCCCTCAGTACTATGAAAAAGCTAGAGAATCGTACTTAACACAGATCTCAGTAGTTTAGTTGTTGTTTTTTTCAGTCTTTGCTAAATTAAGTTATCCTGATCAACGCAGCGTTTGCAGATGTCAGTAAAATAAAATTACTACAATAAACACTGCAGCTGTTAGATTTGTACTATTGTGGAGAACATAAGTAAATAACATTTGAAATATTAAATTGTTGTATGCATCACAACATCTGAACAGACGTGCAGCAGTTTTATATGTATATGTATACAGAGAGAGAGAGAGAATGTTCCTAGTAACTATATTATAATACATATGAGGCTTGTTCTTTTACTTCAAGCCAAAACTCTTTCATTTCTCTCTCTGCCCCCCCTCTGTCACACACACACACACACACACACACACAGAGTACAAGCATCTTCCAACCCAGTATTTTATTTTATGACACAAATCTTAGAGCCCTTCCTAATTGTACTCTTGGATTTTGGGTTCACATTCAGAAAAGAAATGGTATTTCGAGCTCTGCCTTGGAGATATGCTATATGGCCTATCTATCCCATCTAATAATGTCCATTCTCCTTATTGTTTAACTTTTGTCCTTTGTTTAATGCAATCCTTATGATACCAAAATGTTATATACTAATACTGTAGGTAGCTTTGTTACTCTGTGAGGTTAAACCCTCTACTGGGAATGGAATTCATGGGCCTATTAATTTCCGTTGAAAATATACATTTGACTATATACAGTGCATTAGTTGAACTCTCAGAGCAGGGAAATACAGATATCATTATGTCATGTCCCCATATATAAAGTTTTACATGACTTCCAGACTCACTCTAATGAAGGGGGATTTCCATTTTTACATTGCATATAACTTACGCGGTATTTTCTGTTATATTGACCTTTAGGAAACACCAATAGGTTTTGTCCTATTTGGACATCAAAAGGAATTGCCAGAGGGTATTCCCCATAGATGTTGTACTCATATAATGCATATTATACCCCAGAGAATAACAACTACTACTCATATCTGATGAGCCTCAGTACAATAAAACAGGTCACATAGTGTCTCCTATTGATCAGTGTGGCTAAAAACATCACAAAGAATATACTGTGCACAGACATTTTTCAGTATACCATAGTGAAGCAGAAGAAATAGAAACTGCCCTTAATAATCCTTATGGTAAATAGAAGCCAAGAGAATATCTGTTTCCAATTTACCTGGAAACATTAGCATCATAGAATTTAACTATTTAACAAAATGGATTCAACAAAAATGGATGATGTTGGGTTTATTTCAAAACAGTAATCTTTTGGTGATAAGAGTCACAAAAATCGTCTAACTTCATTAAATTAGATGCCAGTTCAGTTTACGCATCTATTATATTAAAAATATGTAAATTCACTGTATTTTGTGTTTGTATGTCCTCCCTCCTGTCACTTCAGAATACCCTCCCTCCTGTCTCTTTCAGCATATCATCCTAAACAAGCTTTTTTTCCTTCTCCTTTTTTCCTTTTCCTGCATTCCCTGTCTTTTTTCTAAGCATCATCTCAAAACTCTATTAGAATTAAATCTGCAGTGATTGACATTTGTAATTGCTTCATCCTTGTGTAAGAGATGGCAGTATTTTGTCGCGAAGGCACCCAACCCTTGCAACAGAATAAATTCATATTATTATAGTTTGCAGATGGTTAAATGCTTTGGGGGGGGGGGGGGGAATCAAAACTAGTAACTTGAAAAACACATAAATGCTTTCTGTGAACAGTTGCAGACAAGCTTCATACAGAAGAAAACAATGCATATGCTAATGTAAAATAGACTTAATTTTGTGTCATGGAGGCCAGTCTAGGTAGAGAAGCAATTTGCTATTTAAATAACTCCACCATGAGTCAAATTTTATGAAGTTGATACTATTTGCTAATTACTATCTTTAAGGGGCATGTTGCAAATTATGGAAAACAATAGTTGTAGCCATAGTACTTTTACATACAAAATATGTACATGAAAGTTTATCTTATCTTAAAGGAATTTGTTTTCAGGTGAGTTATAGCAGTTGTTGCTTATTTGGTGTAAGTAATTAAGACACCAGACTATAAACCAAGAGGCTCTGAGTTCTGTCCCAGCTTAGGCATTAAGCCTAATCTTGGGGCCAGTCACTATCTCTCAATTCTTGGAAGCAGGCATTTGTGAAATCTTGCCAAGAAAACTGCAGTGACTTGTCCAAGCAGTCAGCAGGATCAACACTGACATGAAGGAACAACAACAACAATTTGTATCATCCTATTCTCCTTATATGTTTTTTTTTCAGCATTTTCCAAAGTATACACTGGACATCAATGAAGTTCCATAGCAATGAGGTTCCATGATGCATGTGTTGTATTCAAAATGGGTTTTAGCCTGGCATCAAAGCTACCATACACAAAGAATGGCTTTTCTAGCTTCTTTATTAAAGTACTCTAGCAAAAGGGTCTCAATCGCTAAAGGAGCCAAGACCTTGAATAATGCACAAGTAAAAATTTTATATCATTAAGGAAATTAACATCCTAAGAATCACACATTGGTTCCTTGACACGTTTCTTTTGATTGAATTCTTCTACTCTATCCTTCTTCTTCCTACATTGCATGTTTATGTTAATAAACTTTCTTATTAAAAGAGGTGTGTCTTTTACTACTAGTATTACAATAAGCTAGAGGTTACTAAAGTTTATATATCTACAGTATGTGCCATAGCTAGCATCCTTCTAGTGCAAGGGCCTTCAAACTTGGCAAGTTTAAGGCTTGTGGACTTCAACTCCCAGAATTCCTGAGCCAACATGACTGAAGAAGGAATTCTGGGAGTTGAAGTCCACAAGTCTTAAAACTGTCAAGTTTGAAGACCCCTGTTTTAGCCTATCCTTACTTGCAACTTTCTTGTTTGCTAGGCAGTAGTGTCCCACCATTTGTTACACTCATCACAGCTGCAACTTTCTGTGTCAGCAATTCCTTTAACCAGCTTTCCTAATTCCAACCTGAGTCCTTCATTTCCCCCCTTTGAGCCTTTTTAAAGCTTTGACTGAAAAGAGTCATCCAATAACTTAGTCTTTGGGATCAAATCCTTACAACTAATAATGGTGAGTAAACATTGCAAGTAAGCACAACAAATAAACCCTATCATAATTTACACAAGAATAATGAAAATATTTTTGAGCCATGCAAAACTGAGTAGCCAGCTGGTAAGCCAGTCATCTTCCTCCTTGGCAGAACTTTAATATTCTAACCATTCTTGCCTTTGCATACTCTGATAAAAGTGGTGGGGGTCTCTCTATGGAAAGGGGGAATGTGGAAAATGACTTACATTTATTTTTATAGTTAGCCCAACAAAAAACTTCAGGTCAGAAGTTGATTAGTTTAGAAATAGTCATCTGTCCAGTTACATCAAAAAAAAGTGAACCATCCAATAATATGTGAGCATAGCCATAAAAAGAGCATTGTATTCTGAATGAAAATAAAAGAAACATTTGCAAAGGAAAAATAGGTTTGTGTAAGATACATTCTCAGCACTTCCCAAGGTTGGCTTGCCTATTATTTTTGTTCGTGGAGGCTTGAGAACAGCTAAAAACGAAACTGTTATCTACAATGTCTTTGAGGGCTCTCCTGCCAATCCTGGTTTCTGAAAGAGAGGTTTTTTTCCTTAAAGATTAAGGTTTATGGGAAATTATTAGCAGTATAATTAAAAAAGCAAATTTAAACTTCAAGAAAACTCATGTTAATGAGCCAATGCAATAGTTCTACAAAACCATATTTTGAATATTACATCCTCTGTGGCCCCCATGGTGGCTCAGTAGTTAGAATGCAATATTGCAAGCTACTTCTGCTACTGCAACTGCCTGCAATTTGGCAATTCGAATCTCACCAGGTTCAAGGTTGACTCAACCTTCCATCCTTCCGAGGAGGGTAAAATGAGGACCCAGATTGTTGGGGACAATATGCAGACTTTGTAAACCACTTAGAAAGGACTGTAAAACATTGTGAAAGCAGTATATAAGTCTTAAGTGCTATTGCTATTGCTGTCAAGTTGCAGTTATACATTACTAGGATGTAGGAATAAAGTCTAGGGTTAACATCAGCAAGATGTTTCAGATGATGTCTGGTTTGGCAATAAGGGAGTTGTTTTGGTTTCTTTTTTCCTTCTGTTCAATCATGTTCAATTCTTAAAGACTGCCTAGATAAGTCCCTGCAGTTTTTCTTGGCAAGGTTTTTCAAAAGTGGTTACATATTCATTTATTTTTTATTAAAACTATAAAACTAAACAGATTAAAACATTACAAACAAAAAGGACCAAGGCACCAAATCAAACTTCTAATGTGCAGTCATCTATCCCCAGTGCTTGAGGGATAAGCCAGGTCTTCAAAGTTTTACAGGGGCTGCCACAGAAAAGAGACACTTCTAGCTCTCACCAGATGGCAATTGTTCTATGGAGACTCTCCTTTGTTTTCCAAGACAGTGACCGGGCTCCATCAAAACAAGTCTTTAAAAAGAAAACTATTTTCAGGCTGTAGCTGCTAAATTAATGAAAATCTGTTTTCAGGTTGTAGCTGTTGAAATGCTGAATGAGAAATGCTGTCATGTGGCCTTGCAGTGTCCCAAAAGAGCAGGAAAGCAGGTTTTAGTCCTCGTGTGGTTTTTTGGGGGAGGCCTCAGAGACCCTGCATGAGGAGAGCCCTTCCACATGACTGGGTCCTGCTCTCACTGGGCTTGTGCCGCCTCTGAAAATCATATGAGAATGCTCGCTTGATTTTCAGAGGCCTTAGTGGGCTTGCATATCAGCAGAAATGGCATAGTGTGTCACCTTTGACCCATGTGTCGTAGAGTCATCAACACAACATTACGCATTACTGACAACATTGTACTAGACAGCTGTACAGTACTTGAAAAAACACGATTAACACGATTGGTGTTCATATCTTTAGTATATTCTAATGGGAAAAATTCAAATTTATCCCAAATAATTTACACAAATCTATCCACTTTTTCTTGTATACTCACAGTGTATAATTAATCTTTCATCATGCCATCTGCCACATTGAATGGTTTTTGATTGCAAAACTAATGTCTGAAAAATCCTTAAACTCTGCCAATCTCAAAACCTAATGTTCAGATGTAGATTTCTACTCAATACGTCTGTAGGGAGGTAAAAATCCTGCATTTGTTTATTGAAATCCAGAGTGCCACTTACCCTTAATGGGCTTGGATTATGAATGTCACCATTTTATTGTTGTTACAGATGGGGAACCCAAGGGGATTTTACTACAAGCCATCCTCGGCCTGTCGTCAAAGTGAAACTTTTTACAGAAAGCACAGGGGTCCTGGCACTTGAAGATAAAGAGCTAGGAAGGGTGAGTGTTAATATTTTTTTTACTAGTATAAAATATTGAGTTACAGGGTAACTGCTATAAGCTTCGTTGTGAACCCCATAAATATGTATTAGTTTCAGATTAGCAGTGAAAATTTGTAGATAACAAATTATTAATGAACTGTAACCAGAATTTGTGGAGAATGGCAAATATGTTTGATCTATGCAATTCATGAATGTAAAATAGAATTTGTCAGTAATTCATATTAGTTTATCTACCTATTAAAAGTAGATAGTAACAGCTGGTTTTGAAATGTGCTTTATGTTTTATTCATTTATTTGCTAGTGAGAGTCTCAAAAATAAGAAATAAGCTGGTTAGTCTTCTCCAGATATGTTAGAATAGTAAGTCACAGAATTTCTAGACAAAATTATACTTTCTGAGAATTTGGGAGTTGAATGACCAAAACATCAGGAGAAAAAGTGAGGAAAGGTGAAATATATTTCAGGTTGTAACAAATTCCAGTTACCGTATTATATGCTCAGTATCTGATCAGCAATATATTGGTTAGGGGAAGAGGATAAATTGGGGGGAATTGTCTTTTTTGACCCCCTCCAAAATACCACTTCATCTAGTATAGATTGTCCTTGTTTAATGACCACAATTGGGACCAGCAACTTGATCATTAAATAAAAGGGTTGTTAAATGAAACCCTGACTGTGCTTATGATCTTATTTCAGCTTCTTTGCTTTACAGACCTATAAAATGAAAAATACAAGGTTTGGTTGTGCGGCTATGTTTTAATCATTGTAATTATTATTATTATTATTATTATTATTATTATTATTATTATTATTATTATTTATATACCGCTCCTCTCCCGAAGGACTCGGAGCAGCGCACAGCCGTACAATTAAAACAATAAATAAATATGCAGTTATTGTATAACTGCAAACAGTCACTAAATGAATAAGTTGCTAAATGAGGACTAGTTATATTTGAATTTTAATCAAGCCTCCACTTAGTATTTGGGTGACAACTAAAAGAACCAAAGAAGTATCTTTTTCTCTCATTCATGTCGGAGTCCTATTACTGGATACCTTACAGCTCATTTGAGATAAAACAGTAACTTTAAAAACATGATGTATGAAATTATTTGAATAAAATACAGGTATTCCTTGCTTACCAACCATTCATTCAGTAACCATTCAGGTTTTTTAACTATATTTATCTCTGTTTATATGTATTTTAGTTGGCTGTTCACTGCCCTGAGTCCTTTGGGAGAAGGGCGGTATATAAAATTCATGAAATAAATAAATAAATAAATAATTCAAAGTTACAATAGTGCTGAAAATAATTTTCTGGCCCATTTACAATCATTTGAGACCTTTGCATTTCAAAAGAGTAAGCCATTTGCCCTTTTATGTGTTGAAAGCAATGGTAATAGGTAAGGATGAGGCAAAGAAAAGAGTGTCTATAGAAGGTAACTGGACTTTCTGGTTTTTCTTTGAAGACCTTTTGCTTCTCATCCAAGAAGCTTCTTCAGTTCTGACTGGATGATGGGGAATGGAAGGATTTATACTCCTTGGAGAAAGCTGGTCATTTACATTCTTTTAGCAAGTTGTTAAGGTCACCTGAAGGTTTATACGTGTCCTCAGATTCACCTGAGAGAGGGCTGTTCAATTTTGATAATCATGGTCTCAACAGAGGGGGAGGAATATGACAGCATCTATCTCCATGCTACAACACAGTCCAAGAAGGCTCCACAACCATTTGCACCACTCAGGTGACCCAGAAGACACAGATAAACCTCCTTAATGACTCACTAAAACAATGCGAAGTGACCAGCTGTCGGCAAGGAGTATAAATCCTTCCATTCCCCACCATCCAGTCAGAGCTGAAGAAGCTTCTTGGAGGAGAAGTGAAATGTCTTCAAAGAAAAATACGAAGTCCAGTTGCCTCTTGAAAAAAGCACCTTTGGGGGCAATCATGACCTGGCTGACTGAGAATCTCCTTAGACATTGTCTACAGAAATTGCTTCCTTTTCCTCCCCTCACCCTCCCCACCACAGTGAAAACA